>VWPW01030105.1:0-23132 GCA_013389825.1 Crypturellus undulatus | reverse complement strand
TTTTTTTTTTTTTTTTTTTTTCTGAAAATCGCGTCTTCTGTGAAAATGCGGTGAAAGTACCCGTGCGATCTGGCTACTTTCCTGACCAACTCTCCAACTTGCGCCAGATGTTGATAGCAGAAAGAGATAAAAGGGGAAATAGAATAAGTATTTTTCTTCCAGGAATGGAAGTTATTAAATTAACACCCAAAGTTTGCATGAGCTAATGATTTTTGTCAAACATTAAAAAAGAAAAAGAAAAAAAAAAAGAAATATCAAAATATGTTTTGCCCTTGGCTGCTGCGTACATCATCAAGCCACGCAAGCCGCTGCCGGACACGTACAGGTAAATAGATTATTTTGTTTGACAATACTGACAGCTCTTACGGCGTAGAATTGGAGAGATCTAAATATTAATAGATTCATTCAAGTGGAGCAAAAGTTACAAATCATTAGCTGGAGAAAGTTGTCTCCCAGCCCACATTCTATGGGGGCACGAGGCAAGTGCGGTGATGGCGCTGCTGCCACCTGCAAAAAGGCGATTTCTGTGCATAACTTATTTAGATGAAGTGTGCAGAATGTTTTTATTTGTTCTACATCTAGCTGTCTCACCTCTGCGTGAACTCCCCAAACCCAGATCTACTCCAAATACTTCTGCACACTTTCCTCCAACATGTTTGCTTTGGCAACTTTCATGTTCTTACAAACAATTCTTCCAAAGATATCAATCACTCTTGCACCCAAAGAGAAATACTGTACACGCAATGCGATGACAAAATGAAACATGTTTGAAGCAAACCATGTGTTCCAGTGTGCCAGGGATTATGTTATTTGTTCAGGGAACATGTTCGGAATATTTTAGGCTTCTGTTACTCCTGTGATAGTAAATTTTATTGTCTTCTGTTGGAATTTATTATTTCGGAGGCAACACAAATGCCTTTTTACGCAGGGACAGCTCCTAAAGTGGGAAGTTGACTCCGCACCTCGCCAGGGGGATTTATTTGCACTGGCTATTGAATTTGCTAGCGCCGCTTGCCCTCCGAGCCTCACGAAAATCGCCGCAAGAGCCTTGCGCCCAACTGCCCACCTCACGCCCAACCGTCCGCCTCGCATTTCCCGCCCAACCGCTCCCGCTCGCTTCGCACTTCCCACTTACTCACAGCCCCCTTCACGGAGGCCACAGCGCGCGGCGGGGTGACAAGAGCCGTGGACTCCCTGCCCAGATCGCCGTCGAAGGATTGTCGAAGCTGCGACGTCGGGGCAGCTCGCCCGCCTGCATCGCCCGAAGCTGGCCGGCAGGTAGGAGCTGGCGGCAGGGCTCCTGTTCATGTGGTGAAATGCCAGTTTCACTTCCTGATTTCGGGGTGGATTTTCTTGCTCCTGAGCGCACTCGCTCTCCTGGGGGCGGGGTGTGGCGGTGGGTAGGGCGCCTACCGAGGAGTCAGCCTCAGCTCACCAGGTTTGCTTGGGAACAACCTGTCCCCCCGCCCTATCACTGTCTTCTCTCTCCTCCCGCGGTGGGGACAGGCAGGAGCGTGAGTAAGGGGCGCCCGCGTTAGCCCTGCCTGCCGAAGGGCCGCTCCGGGCCTCTCCGCATCCCTTCTAGCGACAATGTCCTGACTCCGTTTAACCCCGCACCCATCTTGTGTGTTAGCAAGACCGAAAGCTTCCCCGGGCCACGCAGTCCTCAGGGAGCGCTTACGCTTCCCGGCAGGGTCATCGCAGATCATCTTTATACATGCTTTTTAAAGGTGTTGAGCTTCCCTAATTATCAGTCTGCATATTTAGCTTGATACCTCTAAGTAACCTTGTCGAATTTCTGGCTTTAAAAAAAAAAAGGCTATCTGAAATAAAGTCTCTGTTATTCAAATGTAAATAAAGTACTGCGATGATGCATGAACCACAATATACGTCATCTCATTTTCCTGATTTGACACTACTGATAGAAGTAAAAGCAGAAATATCTCAGGAATTGTTTCTGACCAGGATCACGTTTCAAGTGAAAAACACATATTTTCCTGAATCTTATTGCTAAGCTTCCTTTTGCATGATCCTCACTTGGCATGCAGTCAGGTTATACAGTGACTGTTTCAAATGAAATAGCTCCAATTGAATCCGCCAGGAAAATAAAATAGGCTACAGGTTATTAAAGCAATAAAGGGATCTCAATGGTGCAAACTATAACGGTGTAGCCCTCACGAAGCGCTGTCCACTCCCTGCTCTGGAGGCCTGTGCCCCGCTGGGGAGGACAGAGGTCTGCTAGGAGGCAGGAGCAGGCGGTTGTCGCGGAGATCTCCACTTGGACGCAGAGCGGGGACAGGACTGCCTTCTAAGGGTACATTAGAGCATTAAGTACCTTAGATCAATTAGTACGTCTTACACTAAGGCAGTGCTAACCCAGAGACACAATCCTTCCCTGTTTCACCAAGAAAATAACACTTGTCTTTGCTTAGTTTGATGAGGACACTAGAATGAGGCGAGGTTCCGTATTAGAAATTTTATACCTTGCTCGATTTTTTTCCCCCTGTATAATCTTTAAATATGTGCATGTGTGTCTGTGTAGCGCAAGAGTAAAGTAAGGGAGATTCTGTTCTGACATAATTGTTATATTCTTCCCCCCCCCCCCCCCCGCACCTAAGGAAACTCAATGTTTTGTGTCAACGTGTTTTATCGGAGCTTATGAAGGGTTAATGATTTAAAACCTAATCAAGTAGCAGAAATTTGTAGACGTCATGAATAACCAAGAACAGACCGTGCCATGATGCTCCAGACGAAAAGGATGTCTCAATACAAGTTGCTTATCAGGATGTTTTAGTACTCCTAGAACATGTTTAAGAACATTTGAGCAATAGAACATAGTCAACATTGTAGAACAGGAAAACGGGAGGGGGAAACATCCGAGGGGCTAAAAGGTATAAAAGCGCCGTGTATCATCTGTTCGGGGTCCGTGGTGGAATCCCTGCCAGGGATGAGCCCGGACCCCAGCTAGCTGGTAATACTTATTATCTTTCTACTATACTGTCCTGATATTAAACGCTGCTTACGATTGATGGTGCGTACCTCCTTCTCAATCAATTCGAAAAACGGACACAACACTTAATGAATAAGTTACCGCCCCGGGCATCGTAACTGCAAACATCTTCCAGGACAGGTGATAGTAGTGACCCTGTCCCTACGGTATATAGAGGGAAGGTGCTCGCTAATGCAAAAAGGGCACAAGAAATTCTACTGCAGATCATGAAAGGGCAAGCAACCTAAAGGGAGGCCTAAGCTGCGGCGGTCTTTGAGCGACGACAAATGTTGCGATCGTTTCCTCAGAGGGATCTGGTCCGGCTCATCCACGGAAAGGGCAAGCCCGATCCCACGGCAAAAGGGTGCAAGTCACGAAGGACGGAGACCATGGCCATTGTTTCCCATTAAGTGAAGAAATGTCGGAGAGAAGAGGAAATCATAAGGTCCATATTGCTGAAAATATGAGCCGAAGCCAGTCCGCCGTGTATCAGAAAAGCCGGGAACAGTTTGCCAGGGTAGCTGCAGTTATATTGCGATTTTTCTTAGCATTGCCCTCCGCTTCGAGATCCTGTGCATCGGGAACGTTTCGAATAACAGAAATGAGAGTCCAGCTCTAGAGGGAAGAAAACAGCTTGTGCTGTCACGATTTCCAAAGCGCACTGCTGACTTCCAGGGACTGGGTCTAAGTGCCCGCAGAAAGAGAAGGAGGTTGCTCCCAGGCAGGAGCTGAGCACCCTGCTTTGGGTGAAACGAGCTATAAGCTGAACGGGTTGGTTTGAAATGCCCATATCCAAAACCTAAGCGTGCACTCAGGCCTTTCTGACAGAAACGTGCTTGATTCTCCATCAAGCGCCTGCTTGGCTGTCTGCTTAAATACATCAAGGATCAGGAAATTATTATTATTATTTTTTTCCTCCTGGATGATGGCTAGATATCACAAGCAAATGTATCTGTTCATGGAACATTTTTTTCTTCTTTCGAGCAACAGTCAGCTTCCTTCGGCTCTGAGGAACATATGGCGATAGCATGGTGAAGCCGGTTGGAATATGGGAATAGATGTGCTTCTGAGTGCTCATTTCATCTCCCAGAGAAACCTCTGATCTCCAGAGTTGAGGCACAATAGTCTCAACCACATTTGGTTTTATAACAAATTAATACTGCAGTCTATATAACTGAACAGGAAGTTGAAAGCCAAACCAAAATCCTTGTCAAAATAAATATTCATCAGTAAATATTTGATTATTTAAAAATGCTTTAGTAAGTGCCTAACATTTCAAAAGCAAATAAAATATGATGAGAGAAGTGGAGCATCAGCCTCAGTGTCACATGCCTCGCAGGCTCTCCTTGAGCGAGAAACGAGCCTCTGATTAGTGAGCATTGTGGGAGGCTATAGGAGCGGGCTCATAAAGTTTTATTTGCTATTATCTCACTTAGCGGTTCGTATGGTGCCCAACCCGCTGGCCCAGCTGGTGGCCGTGAACCCGAGAGGCCGCGGACGAGGCAAGGTCCTGGCTGTCCCTCGGGCCGCTGCCCTCGCCCCCCAGAGCCTCCTCAATTTCCCGGACTTCGGGGCCACAAGCCTGAAAAGTCCCGAGCTTGCACAGCGCACGAACTGAAACCTCTATAAGCTTATTTCCCTTAAAGTCTTTATTAACTACCCCCAAGGACGGCAGCTGCTTCTGCTCTTGCATGGCAGTGGTCTGGCACCTCCGCGAAGCACACATGTTAAACAGATTAACATGCTTCAGGTGACCCATACTTCACAAACTCGGGTGTTGCACCTCGCGAATGAACGGACTCAGTCTGGGGTGCAGAGTGAGACAAGTTCATTTGCAAACTAACTTCTTTTTATACTTTCACAACACAAATGTAGCAAGGCTCACAGCCAATCAGCAGCTTGACACCTGCGCGCGGTTGTCCTGGCTTTGTTTCCGCACAGGGCGGGGGGAGATCTTCTGCAGTTCTCCTTGTTCCGGCTCTGTCTCCCAACTGCTGACATCCTGGCGCTTAACTATCTGCTAACAAGGCACTATTGTTGGTGAACCAACCTCCACACCCGGGATAGAGTTTCTCCAGCTCCATGTGGAAATTAACCTATATGTAGCAATGGTAAGCTGCAACGAGGGAGTTCCCAAGCAATCTAAACAACCTACAGTTCTTTGTTACTTTTGGCCTTTTTCTCCTTTTCCANCCAGCAGAATCATTGATTAAAAAAAAAAAAAAAAAAAAGGGGAGAGAGAGAGAGAGAGAGAGAGAAAGGAATCTCCTTCTTTATCCCCTCCTTGTTCACTCTTGCTCTTTAACTGGGCTCGTGCACATATCTGCAAGAGCTTATTGTGCAAAAGCCTTTTTTTTTTTTTTTTTTAGGAATACAGGGCTTCTTTTGCAATGGCTATAATCTCAGCTACGTGTTCCTGAAGGACAGGTTAAACGTACAGGTTTGGGAATGTTAATATTTTTTGAAAGACTTTAGTCTCNTTTTTTAGGAATACAGGGCTTCTTTTGCAATGGCTATAATCTCAGCTACGTGTTCCTGAAGGACAGGTTAAACGTACAGGTTTGGGAATGTTAATATTTTTTGAAAGACTTTAGTCTCTGCTTTCTCCTCTCTCTCTTCACCCCCCGCCCCCTTCACCCCCTCTCCCTCGCATTTACATTTAAAAGCACCCTGAGATAGAGCCGCTTGCAGATGCTCAGGGAGGGAATTTTTAGCATACTAATCCCAGTACTTTCCCTGCAACAGCTTTGCGCCTTTGCAAGATCGGTCCTACACACTCAACGACAAGTTCCACGTTTTCAGGGAAGGGTTAAGAACAAATACAAGTAACTGTTGGCTTGTGTCACAAAGGGCTGTCACGGTAATAAACACACAGCTTCTCCTCCAGAAATTCCTAATCCTCCCTGTGTGGCTCTAACCCTGTGGATAATATAATTACAGGACTAAACAGTCTATCCAAATCAAGCAGAAGGCACTGGGGACTACAATTCCTCTCTGCAAAGATGATACAAGTAAATTTACACTCATGACTTGGAGTTAGTCCAGTAACTATGATTAGCTGTTCAGTTCTACAACACTGGCGCTGAGCTGGGAAATGGTGCTGACCCTCCTGCTCTGTATTTGCAGCAATCAATGTGAGCTATTTAGGGCTGAGCTTTCCTTGCTATCCTCTGCTGGGAACATCAAGGACCAGTAACACTTTTATGAACCTAGGCTCAGAGAAGACACTTTTGCTACAGAGTCAGAGTATTAAACCCAATGACATGAATGAGAGGCTAACATGCCTCTGCCAACCCGAAGTTGGACGCTCTAATGTGATTTCCTGTTGTCCCTGCTGCTACCTCTTATTTGATAAACTCATTCATGTGCTGGGATGCACAGCTGCATTCTTCCTCATTCTATAAAAATAATATAAAAATACAAGCAAATCCAGCTGCAATCAAGATCCAGCATAAACTGAGACATTTTAATAGCACTCTATAAATTCTGGTCTCAAGTTGCAATAAATAGTGTGAATGGCATATTGGGAACATTAGAATTTACAAAAACAAAAATGACACCCCCCCCCAAAAAAAAACAAACAACTTCCATATATCAAACTTATTTGTATGAATTTGTCTCCAAGTCATAAAAATTCCAAATCCCTGGACATTTAAAGCAACTCCCTGAAATGTCAATTTATAAAACATATCTCAGGGTAGTTGATTTTCTATGCACATTTAAAAGATTTATAGTTACCTAAACTGCTATGCTTTCGGGAAGATAAGATAGTGTTTTGTTTCTTCTCAGAAAGAGAGGAATAAATTGTTGGTTTCATATCTGAAAAGTTGCTTTTTAAGAATTCTTTGAAAAATTCTTTTATATAGCTACAAATATTAGGGATGTCTATCTCAAAGGAAATCTCTTTCTCTTTCCAAACAGGGAATAGATCATCACACCTAAAGCATGTCTGAAAGCATTTTTTTTTTCTCTGCAATGTGTAAAAATTTAATAGGAGTGGTGGGAAGGAGGATAGCTGTTGAAGTGAAAAAAGCTCCATACGAAGTGATACAAAAGCTCACAGACTTACTGTAGACAGATTAAGTTATAAATGTTCTGAACCACTCCAGGCAGGAAGGCCTCTTACACAATCCAGATGAGTTCTGAGAGCAGAAAAATTCTGGAGCTAATTTTGATTAGGCAGTTTGACAAAGATCTTGCCAAATTAAATATGCTGGTTTCTAATCCTACAATCACTTAATTAACTTGGTTTAGTGTCAAAGAATAACAGGGACCTTGCTCTGGATACACTTTGGCAGCTTCAGATCTGCCGGTTCTTGATTCTCCCGCCAAAGTGGTGGAGCAGTGGAGGTGAGTCACTGCGAGCATGTGCATCCTGTGGCCCTGGGCAGCTGCAGAGTTACACCGCTCGCTCCCTGTAGCTGCCACACAGAGCCCACCAGATGCACCCTGGTTTTATTTACCAGCACTTTTCTGTTGTTTTTTGTTTGTTTTGTTTTCATGGCACTGTGCCTGTGGGTTAAAAGGGTATGCATTTTTAATTAAGCCAGATTGCTGTATTTGAAGGCTTGATTATAGCTGGAATGAATACTTGGGCTCAGAAATGGAGCAGCTCTAGAGTATTCCTGTGTCAGTGGGTCATTATGGAGTGCAGCTACTGACAAAAGGAATTGGTCAGTCTTTAAGAGTTTGAACCCCCTGGCCTTGCTCATGTGAAATTCCCACTAACTTTCCTGATGATTTTACTATAAGACTTTATCAATGAACAAATAATAATGCAATAGCACTATGAAGATGTGCTTACTTGGAACCTCAGATTTTATTGATATTAGCTGGACTGTGCTGCAATCACTATCCCTGAAAGAATATCATATCCTATATGATTAGAGCCTCCTTGAAAAGCACTTTTTGAAGTGTTATTAATCCTGTTCAGGACACGTTTTGTGTACTTACTTCCTCACTGGTGCCCATCAAAGGTCAATCAGGAACTCTCTGAGTCCAGTAGTTGCTATTCACTGCAGTTAACAACAAGAGTGGCTGGTGCTGGTCTGATAAACCAAACAGGGAAAGTGGAGGAGCTTCCAGGGCTCTGAGCTGTAACCGGTCTCTGTGATACACGTGTGGAACAAGGATGAGCCACCTGAACCTCTCCCAGCTTCCCACCCTGCAAGCCAGCAGTTCTCCCTTCTTTCCTTCCTGCCAGGCAAACTGATTGCTTTCTTCCTCCTTTGATTTTCCTCCTCCTTGGCCACTGGTGTAGTGGGTGTCTCCATCAGTCACTATCATTACATGGCAATCTGTGGAGTGGGAATCATTTCTGTTTTGAAGCACAAGTTACAGATATTTGCTGTCAGTGACAGTGACAGAGCAGGGAAGGGAGAAAGGGCAATTCCTAGCTGTCTCTTCCACAAAATGGCATTAGGGTCAAAAGCCCTTTTCTCACCATACAATCATGTTGAATCTGAGAAAAATGGTTTCTCCTTGATAAGTTACCTCCCCATTAGTGCAGTGATGGACAGAAGTGGTCTGAAGTGCAGCTATATCAGAGAAAGGGTAAAATGACTTTTTTATTTTCTTTCTTTCTTGTAAAGTCCTGAAGGTAAAACTCGGATTTGTTTTTCACTGTCAAGAAACATAACTCATCTATTAAAATCAAGGGTTAACAGTTCAGTCCCCATGGGAGAAGAGCTCAAAAAAGAAATCAGATTTATTCCCTTAATAAAATGAGTTCAGAACACAGGGACATTTTCTTAGCATGCTCTTTGTGGCCATCAAATCGCATGGGTGATTTTAAGATCTGCTTTGCCTCCCCAGCTGTGCAAGTGCCTGATGTTAGTCTAGGGTTTCTTACTGAAGAGCCTACTGGCATGCAAAAGGCCATGCACAAGAGTCTGTAACTCTCCCTTCATGGAGTGCAATGTAGACTTACACCAGTCGAAGGAGTAAAGTTGTCAAAGAGTTCCTGGCTCCCACTGCCCTTTTCCATTAATAAAACCCACTACTGAGCCATTGGCTCTGGCTTCCTTTCCATTGTCATAAAGCTGGAATCAAAGAACATGACTGCTTTTATTGGCAAAACCTTCTCTCCATCGGTGACGTCAAAATGCAGGAGGCGGCTGAAGGTTCACAAGCAGCTCAGCGCAGAGCAGCCTTTCTGAGTGAAAGAAACCTTCTGTCAATGCCCCTCCTGAGACACTTAGGTTTAAGGAAATATTTGTATTGCTCTAGAAAAAGAGTTGGCCAGGTGTTTTTCTTTTGTGCTTAGGCACTCTGAAAGAAATTCCTGTGGACACAATTATCTCACGTGGCAAGTCAGAAACAGAAACAGAAAAAAAAAAAAAAAGAGAGAGAGAGAGAGAGAAAGAAGATTAAAAAAAAGGTCATTTGGATGCTTTGGACCAGCACGGGGAAGGGGAAAATCCACCTTGGAGGATACAGCTTACTCAAGGAGAGCTGAAAGCCTGTGATCAAAGGAACAGGAAGTAGAGAACAAGCAGTGGTCCAGTTAAAACCATTGAAACAAATCCCACCCTGTGCAAACTGTAGGAACAGGACATCAGGGCTGTAAATGAGATGGAAAGTGTATGTATGTGTATATAGTGAACCTCAGAGGAGGTTCCCACCACTTGTCCAGAACAAGACATAGGAATTCAACAGGGAAAGAAGTTGCTAAAGGGCAGCCAGCCTTGCCTTACTTGCACCACTACCTGTACTGTTCACTACTAGCTGCTCAGCAGGATCCTAGTTAGAGCTTGTATGAAGCTGCACAAAATAGGACTTAACTGTTACAGAACCCCCGTGGTAAAGTTAAGAGGAAATTAAGCCCTATTCACAAAAGGGGAAAATTAAGCTTTATCCCCAGCCAAACAGCCAGTTGCAGGCGGGAAGACAATCTACTGAACTTGTTCAGCCTCACAGGACATGGTGCCACTGGGAGGAAGCAAAGCAGAATCAAGAAAATTTATTTCTTCAGCCAAACAATCTGTGCAAGGCAGCAGTAGTGACTCAAATCTAGTTCCTACTGCATTAACCATCAGGAGCTAGTTCTCTTTTCTAGGAAGAAGCTGTTTTGTCTTATTAAAATTCAAATATCCCACACCTGGAGAATATAAAACGTTTTTTAAAACTTTATTTTTTAAATCCTGTTAAAAGTCCTATTAGTTTTGTGATTAAGTAGTTGTCATAACTAGATTGACTAGATACTGTTACTAATACTTGCATCCATTTCTTGAAGGATCACTTGACTACTTCATAATGTCTAGTTTGCTTTCCTTATGAATGCAAGCTTCCTCCAGCATTTGAATTCAAATTTGCCTCATGTCCAAATTGTTTGAACATTTGTCCACACTTGAGAATTTATGCAAACCCTGGGACTGTAAGAGTGAGGAGGAACTCCCAAACTTTAACAACCCTTCACCTTTGTCCAAAATATACATCTCCCTCTGTGTGGTCAGCTCTATCAGTTTTTTTTTTTTCCTAGAGGCACTGGAGGTTGACTGCGTGCCACACCACACTGTGGGACTGGCAGTGTCAGACAGCTGCCATCAGTACACAAATAGTTGGGGGACCATGTTCTGCCTGAAACTGTTTGCAGAGTTGGTAGGATGAAGCATTTGTACCTGGCTTCAGTGGACACAGAGGGTTCTCCCTATATATTTGGCCAAGGACAGGGTGGCATAAGACCAGCTGTGGAGAACTGTAGTATATGATAAGCCTTCCTCAACGTTAACTTTGATAAAGGCCTCACAGCATGGTTTAGTTCATACTCGGAGTAGTAGGGGATGGATCACACCACCAGCTTCTAAAACTTCAAACAGAGTTTATTAGATGTGGTTGGTGGGGAATCTGGCATTTGGTAGACTATCGGTTTCTCTGAGACTTTTTTGTCCTTTGAGTGACAGCAAGGACAAATAAATAGATACACCAGGCATTTTAGGTGTCTGCAATTTTTTTAATTCCTTACTTCATTGCATTTTTTCATTATAAGCAACTGAAAATTGCAGATTTTTGGATTTGCAGAAAGTATGACACAAACCACTGACTCACCCACTACTGTGTCTGTTTAAAAAAGAAGAAAAAAAGACTAATCAAGGGCGCAACAGGTGAGCTGGAGTACATGTTCATGCCAGTTTCCCAATTTCCCCAGATCCCCCCATATTCTACTGCTGTGTATACCATGATGGAGTAAAGTGAGCCCAGCCTGCTGTTTCTCTGCAGGCCCAGCACCACAGCTGGGCTAGCACTGTGAGGAAAGGAAAACAGTCCTTCCCTGAGGTTCTATGTGACTCTGCAGGCAGCACAGGCTGCTCCGGGCTTGGGACTGAGGTGGCTCAGGGGTCACATTCATCACGAGCTCTCAGGTGGAGTAACAGCAATAATAATTCACCACACAGTTCTTGGTTAGCCATGCCATCATGAAGACCCATGGAAATATTTTCGTTAGGTCTAGTTTTGCTTTGCCAAACTCTGTATATTCAGGCAAAAAAATGATCTTTGATAAAACTCCATTAATTTGGGGATGAATGTGATCATCCTGAGTCATTGAGCCTGAAGCTGAGATAAAGCCAGGTAGCACACTTATTTCTGTAGTCTTCTTTTGTCTTATAGTGGAGATGTTCTAGTTTTGTTTTGATCCATTTTAGGGAAAGTGAATATCTTGTACCTCTGATTTCCTTAGTAAAGGCCAGGAAAGATATGTTTGTTATTTTTAGTAATAATTATCTGATTATCTTCATTTCAATCAATTAATTTCTGAGTTGAGGAAAAAAATCAGTGAGGCATTAAACTCAATATATAAATAGTGAAAGGTAGACAAAGTTCTGTCGACTGATTCATCTTCAATGAAGGGCTCTAACAGGAAATACATGGTTTTGCACTGGAGTCTTTCTAGTTTGATTACCAAACCTGGGTACAACACTGGAAATGCACATGCTGGCATAGATATATATGATTGTAATGGAGTATATAATTTGCCTAATATTTCTATAACTTGTATCTCATTATAAATATAAGTTTCTTGCCTTCCAAGATCAGCATCCCAGAAATCATAACATTTTATCCTCCATGCAGCTACTATGTGCATATATAAAAGTTGTACTGTTTGTTTTTCTGGCACAAGGTTAACTTTAAAATGAGATTACTTAATTGAAGAAAACATTTCCTGACATGTTGCAAATCAACATTTCAACCAAATCTCCATTTGCTTAAGGAGAGGATGAGTGCACTCTAGCTTGTTTAATCCATGTGGAGCTCAATGAATTCACTTTAACCACTGAGGCATTTGGTTGGTAAAACATAATGTAGCACAGTGTGAAGCAGCTTGCCATCAGTTAAACGGTTTGCCCAGTAAGATTGCTTTGATAATTATTTATGTCTTGCAGGGGATGTTACGTAATTCCTTCAGATATGTGCTAGCTTCACACACAAAGCAACAGATCAATACAGATGGTGAAACTAGTTCAGTCCTGTTTTTTCTAAACGCCTATATAGTATATGAGTACTCATATAGAGTACATATAGTATATGAGTACTCATATATAGTACATGATTACTCGCATCTCTTGGTAATAAAATTTCTAAAGTTAGAATTGTATTATTATTATTATGTTGTTGTTGTTGTTGACTAATTTTTGAAATCTCATCCATTCACTTTCCCCACAGGGCAAAAAACAATAGCTACAAAGATCTCAGTGAAGGGCTCTGATTACTTGAATATGATTTTCCCACTATTCAGCCATGCAAGCATCAAACAGCAACTGACAATACGCGTTATAATTTCAGCATGCACTTTGTATTTTCTTGTATTCATTTTGAAACTTATATGAATCTGCATGAACCCTACAAAATGGGTACAGGTGCTTCATGATATATGCAGAGGCTTTGCAAAGGTGGAGGTCTACCACAGACAAGATATATTGGGTTTCAGAATATGTGGAAGTATTGAAGAGCAGGGGCTCAAGGTTTAGAACCAGAAGCATTTTATTGAGCATCAGATAAAGCTTATATACCGTACTGTCCTGGATACAATACCGTATTTGCCTACAAGCATGCGTAGCACAGTTACTGAATAAACCAATAGTCTAAAGGCTTACACTGAGACTATCCGATCAGCTTCTCAGTCCCACAGCAGCTGTACAGTTGCTTTTGCTCCTTGGTTGCTGGTAGAACACCTGCACTGCCATCCTTGAGGTTGGTTATCTACTAACGAGGCATCCTGTACTACTGTCCTTGAAGTGGGCCTCCACATCTCCCCCTTCTTTATTTAACTACTGTACTGCCACAGCTATTTTTACATGATCGATCAATCAATCATTGAACACATAACAAGAAGCAAAGCAGACACACCAGCAATTCAATAATTAGAAACCTTACAACTTGCGTTGACATGGCTAAGCAAAAGGTCGTTTCGTTTGTCATGTCTACTCCCATGGCTTCTTGGTTATCAGGCCTTGCTCGCTGAACCAGGGCCTACGTAGGGTCAGGGTTAATAGACTGGCCGTTTCAGCATCCTCTCCCATAAGAATACGTTGCTAATAGCAGTATTTCAATTCTTTAGGCTATCTACAAGCACCCAAATCCAGATTAAGACATCTACATAAAGTATTTCATATTTAATTTCTAATACATATTTTGTTAGGGCTATACTATACATCAAGCACCTCTCAGCTTTTGGAACAAAAGTGTTTTTTTGTTTGTTTGTTTCTTTGTTTGTTTTTTTAAGCTATTTGAATGTAGAAGTGAATGTTAACTTTACCTGATAGTTTCATATTGCTTAGTTCTTACAGACCTGTACTTCCTACTAGCTTTTGTGCACATGGGCAGCTTTTGTGCACACATATGTGCACATGCATGCACACAAATCATTCAGAATTTAGTCAGATGTACCTAGCTAAAGGCTGAAGAAAGTATTTTCTTGGAATTCTGAACAAAAAGAAAAAGAAGGAGAGAAGGGATGGTTTGCATTGAAATGCCTTTTATCTTTTCATATGGCATCACTAGTAAAAAAAAAAGCATTTCCTATATATTAAGTAAGTGAATAAAATGGCTTCAGAAATATTCAGATATTCTGGATGCAAGAGGGAAGAGGTAGTGATGTTATGAATATTGTCCATAATGCAAAGTGGTGGAGGTTTTGTCTTGGACTGTTTATTTCTCTTCCTTTCTAAACTTTACACTAGACCATTAATTTTCCTTAAGCATACTTGACATTACATTACTTTCTTTGTGTTTTATTTTCCTTTCCTCCTTGATAATTTCACATAATTTCTGCAGCACGAATTTAGAGCTAAGTTTACTGACAGAAACATTAAAATGTTTTACTATGTGAACTTACTGCATATAGAACTTGCTTTACCTGCACAAAGAACATGATTTATATGGTTTCCTCATCCAAATTCTATAAAACATTTCCATTGCACATTAAATCAAATCTAGCTCTCAGTAAGTTTGTTTACTAAAATATGTTTAGTTCTCCTAATGCACGAACAATAATTTATGTTGAAATGGCTAATATCTATGTAAGTACTTTATAAATTAATCTACAACATGAAATAATCATTCTCTAAGAGGCTATAATGAAAGAAAAACCCAGTCCAGATATTTTACACAGACATTAAAAGGAAGCTAGCAAAAAAAAAAAAATAGTTCTAAGTCTCTTGTAACTGGAAGAAATATAATTGTTATTGGCTTAAAAATTCCTAAAATACTTCAACCCATCTTCAGAAATCTCTGCTTACACTTAGAAATATAGGATCTGCTAAAGTGTATCATCACAATCATATTTTTCCTTCTAGAGAACTAAAGATCTGATGTTTCAGAGAAAGTTAAAAACTTCCATCAGACCTCAGTAGTTGAATATTTCCTTAAATAAAGAAGCTGGGCTTTTTCACAGCCTCTGTATCGATCATCTGGTCATAGGCTTTTAAAATTTCCAGATCTCAGTATAATGAAATTCAGGTAACATGTTGAAAAACAGCTAAACAAAGGCCTGTTTCACAGACACTATAATTCAATGGCAAATCCATGGCAGGGCGGGTCTGAGGAACAATGCAGGAAGTGTCTCCAAAAGAGCAGGCAAACTGGTGGGAGACGGTGAAGATTATTCACAATGACTCAGATGCAAGTTCTGGCTCAGAAGGCTCCCCAAATGCTAGTTACTACCAGGTGAAAGATGCCAGAGGAGGGTCACTTTATCCTTGCCCTGTTTTTCAGCTAATTTGCTCAGCATTGGCTTCCAGTCACCTGAAGAGACAGGCTCCTCAGGCACACAAACCTGTGGTCTGATGCACTATTGTGGTTCTCTTGTTCATGTATCTAAACAGGAAAACGCTCTCGACAATTTCCCTCCTACTCATAGATGTGTAACATTTCTGTGGTAACTAGAACAATAATTTGCAAAGATGAGTTGTTTTAGGAGAGTATGTATTTGTAGCTGTTTCTGACGTAGTATGTGTTTAATACTTCTTTGTTTCTTGTTTTTTGTTTGCATTTCTTGGTCTTTGTTTCCTAATTGGCTGTCTTGGTATTGGCTAATCTGATTCCTCCACATATCTTGCATGTCTGCCTTGTTGAATTGCCTATTTTCCTTGTCTTCCTGGTATTAAGCCACACTACATTCATTGGTGGCTCCACTCAGAAAAGTTGGCTCTACTCCTATTTAGTAACAATCCCAAGAGACTGCTAGGCTGGAGTCTGTAGGACTCCAAATTTCTCTCTGCAATGGTGACATTAAAACACAAAAGAGAGTAAGAAAGAACTGCATTTTCCACAAACTCCACATCAACTCCCAGCAAGTGGTGGGGAATCTTACATTTGGAATTTGTTTGTTTATTGCATACTGTCATAGTCTAGTAATCAGACCACAGGAATAAAGAACAGAAATGTCAAATACAATCCTTGATATTCTACCTCTGTTGTAATTTTAATATGGATATAAATTAATCTAAATCCTGTGGTTATTTTGGAGATTCACTAATTAATTAGAAAATGAAAAATATTAGTTGGTAATAAAACCCTTTCCTTGTTGTGCCAAAAGCAAAATAATACAAAGCCCATGAGAATCTTTGAATTTTAGACACATTTCTTCTCACTTTTCACATGGTCTGCATTTGCTGGCTTTAAGATATATCAGTGATTTTAAAGTACGTTTCTTACCTTTAATTACGATGCAAATCAATAGCACAAATACATCAGTAAGTTGAAAAATCAAACCCAGATATTGACAGCAATGTGTTGATTAGAAGAGGCACACACATGATACTCAGTATAGCTCCCATGCAGTCAAGCAGTTATTGTTACTCAGGTTTTTCATGGTAGATTTTTTTAATTGCTTTTTCATCTTGTAAAATAGCACAATTCCATCTACCTCCTTATCCACGCTTTTACAAGATAGCCTTTATATTTTCTAGGGCATTAATGAAAGAAAAGTTATGCTTGCTTTCTTCCATTTTTCCTCCAAGTTATTCATATTTTTATTCCTTTGTAGATTTGACACACAGGAAACCATTGAATATTCTAGCAGCAACTCTTGACTTTCTGCAGTGCCCCGAGAACCCTCATCTTTCATTGGGGTTTAGAGCTTTCATTCTTCTGCTGGATTAAGGCTGGCATTTGCAAAAATACAATAGGGACTCATTTTTATCCAAAGTCTGTCACAATTACATTTTCTATCTGCAATCTATAGTTAACCTTCCCTCTCCTCTCTCTCTGTAGCCGCTCATCCTAACCAGTTAGTTCTAACTTCTAAAAGGCAAGTGTGGCAATACCAACCACCTGGCTGTTGTTTTCTCTTCTAGCAGGCCAAACGGGTTGCATGCCTTCCAGCCTCATCTGTGTTTCAGGACAATCCAGAGTAATTGCAAGGGTGATCAAGCTAAGTTTTGGGGATCTTTGTTTATTTTTCAGTAATGCTTTGCATGAGGCTCTTGCTATATAAAGCACTAGCTGCAGGGAAAATAATAAACTTCACATTGAGGAAACAAAAAGGCATTTGTCTGGTTGTTTAGATGAGCATATGTAAAACGTTAGAAACAACAACAAACTACACCTGTGGCAACATGCTACAGAGCAGATGGGTACCCCAGTTGCAATATTAGAGGCAATGGCACATGTTACTGCTAAAGGTCCGGAATCCAAGCACAAAGGTTCCTTTCTGATTTTGCCAGGTTCTTCTGTTTCTCACGGTGTTACTGAAAGGTCTGTCTATTATAGCATGAAGTAGCTGAAGCAAAGTCAAGTTTTGCAACGGTGTACATAAAAGCTGTAGAAAAAGTTGTAGATTGTAATTTAGAAATGTGCCCTTTTTAGTAGGCAGTTTCCCTTGACTCTTTCAAAGTAAACAGAAGGGAGGAATAAAACTCCCTTAAAATTATACCTGGTAAAGAAAGAGGCTGGGTGCATCACCAAACTGGAAGAAATTATATTGACAGGCTCAGTCTTGCAGGAGGGGAAGAAGCTGGGTTCCTGCACTTGGGATAAGAGGAGGATTTGCTGAAGGTGCTGCAATAACCCAGCACAGCTCTTCATCCAGCAAGGGGTGCTGGTCTTGTCACTACAATTAACTGGGGATATGTGGGGAAAAAAAGGGAAGATATACATATTTATGTATTTATGCATTCTCATGCACCTTATTTTTTTTTAGGTGTAGCTTGGACTTTGAGAGACCAATATGTAGGAAGCATAAACCTTGTTCTAGACAAATAAAATTAATACAGTGGAGATAGATAGATAATTTTCAAAATCTTTAGTTTAAGTTCCAAAAGAGGCATGTAACTGAATATTGAAGTAGAGAATGATGCATAAGAGAATCAAAGAGGTGGCTGGGTCTAAGCCATGTTCAGAATGGTTGTTTGGGCTTTCTTTCCCAAAGACACACAGAGACTGTCTAGGAGGCCTGTGCACCAAAAAACTATGAATGCTTTTGCAGGGGAGGGAGATTGAAAAACCCACCTGAGTTGGTAGGGTTTTGTTTCTTCCTTCCTTCTATGGAAGTTGCTGGAAGGATTGCTTCTAAAGAACAAACTCAGGGTTGGGTCAATGTAGAAAAAAATAATGAAGAAGTAACAGTCAAATGTAAATGTGAACTAGATTTCAGAATTTACTTGGAGTATGAAAAGGAAAAAAATAGCAGAAGAGCCATGGTGTAAGAGGAGCATAGATACATTTGTCTGCTTTGCTTTCATGGCCTAGGAGGAGGTATCCATAGTTTGTCTTCCCATAATGTACCTGCTCCATTTGGAGATAGTCAAGCCCTGGCCCAATCTGTTGACTGGACTAGGGATAAAGAGTGATAAGAATATAAAAAATAAGGTTTATCTAGTCAGATCAAAGTCTATATAGCTTCATCTCTTACAACAAATGCTAAGGGAAGGATATGGGAACAGGCAAGCAATCACCTACCAAAACCATTGCAGGAAAATCACATGAGCATCTACTTGCAGGTAGACCTGATGAAAGTCAGTCTGATCTGTGGGACATTCAAAGAAGTAGCTCACCTGTCATACTACATTCAGGTATGACTGACCGATCACAGCTTACCCTGTGTTCAAAGGAGCCTGGCCCTATGATCTTTACATGCATTCCAATTAGTTCTGAGTTCTGTAGTTGCACTAGAGCCTTCTCTACTCTAATGCGGTGTCCCTTGGTCACTGGGAGCCTTAACTGTGCTGTTCAAGGCTTTTTGTATGGACTCTGAGATGTCTGGTCCCATATTTATGTGAGCCCGAAACCCCAGTTTTATAAGGGCCACCTGTTGGGCTTCACAAGCTGCTCTTTCCAGCCTCACTCATGTTTTAAGTCATTTAATGGATGTGTTTCAGTGACAGAGTTAGTATGTAATCAGGTAATTAGGGACTTCCTTATAATACATTCAAGGGGCAGAGTTAAGGTTGTGTGATCATTTTTCAATTTGGAGTCCTAGAGTTAGAAACATTTTTTTAGCATGACTAAGCTCTTCATTTCTGCTGCGTCCTTTCTCTGCTTTACTGTATGTGACACCACGGGGTCCATTGTCTCTAATACTAAGAAAGATTGGAAAAGGATGCTTCATCATAATATATTTCACTTCCTTTTTTTTTTCCTGAATTGCTTTTTCAAAACTATGTTTTTAAGAATGGAATTTATTTCTTGTGGGATTCGAATAGCAACGGGATTCACAGGAAAGAAGGGATGGAAAAGGAATGCCTCCAGCACAACCATCAACTATCCAGCTCAGTATAGTTTCCACAGCATATGAAGAGCCAACAGAAAAACCCTTTACAAGAGCTAATAATCTTACATATGACTTTTGACTGAACTTGTCTGACTAATGTGCTTTAAAGTAAAATCCTGTGCTCACCAAATCCAACTTGGAATAGTTTCTTTGGCCTCCAGTTCCTTGGCATTCAAGCGCTACTGCTTAGACATCAGACCAAAGAGCTTGAGTAATTCTAACTTGTAACAATTTCAGACTTCCAATGACAACATTGTTTGGCATTGATTATTTTTCTGAAAGTCTGTTTCTCTAGAATAGATTGAGGTCAAATGCTTCTATGGATTAAATGAGCACAGCATCACTGAATCCAGTGGTGCAGAACTAGTGTGTTTCAGCTGATAATCTGGCACATTCATATCTCTGCCTGCTTTTTACAGGGTCAAAACAAATCTATCTGCTCACGTTATGGCTGAATGTGTATGGTTGCCAAGCCAATTGACTATACCACCCAGTGTCCTAAGGAGCTGGTTAGGTAGCTTCAGAGTTGATGGGCAGAGTGGTTAAAGGCACAAGGTGAGGGAGAAAATACCTACTAAATGAGAAAGTACAATATAATGCATAGCTCTTCAGCTACCTTGACTATGAGTTTCTGTAATTAGAAATATTTTTGCCTCTTGAAAGTTCCATCTGTACTCTCCAGTGCAAGATTTTCATCCCATTGGATGAGTGACTAGTCTAAAATTCATCTGCACAGAATTGCTTTTCCAGGGCAATAATGATGTCCTGTGAGTGATCTTCAGCAGTCTAGCAGTATGAGCAAGACCTTTGGTTCTGAATGAAGAAAACATCAGTCTTCTACTCAGTATTTTCCAGTGCTGACCTTTTTTTTTTCTCTCTAGTGATACAAGCTCTGGTGACTCTTGCTCTGACAGTTTAAGGAGGTACATAGGTACATTTCCCAGCTGGAGCTTGTTACCCCTGTGAAAGAGCCAACAAAACAGGGCACATGCCCACCCCTCAGCACTTCCTCCCAAAGCCCACCTGAGGCACTGACAAAAGGGAGTTTGCACATTTCCACACAGGGTGCACAACAGCAATGCACAGAATGCTAGTACCATAGTAGTGCTCAGAATATTTCAGAATTATTGGTTAAAGCTGCTTTTGCAATATCACAGTATTTCTGGTATTAGTCCTAGCCCTGTGCACTTCACCATGGCCAGTTTTGTCTCTCTTTTCTGAGTGGCCCATCTCTGCTCTCCAGGCCCCTGTTCTGCTCTGCATTGCTCCTCCACATCTGTCACCTGGCCAGTAGTGTTGCTGTTTCCAAAAAGAGGAGTAATGATGCCTTAAACCTGCCCAACTGCTTTGCATGCAGAACAGCATCTAAGTCAAAGCTGAGCCCATGAAAAGGATGTGGAAGGGGAGGAAAGAGAGAGAGGAGGAACAAAGAAAGAACATGCAACAACAAAGAAGAAGGGGAGTTTTGTTTATAATCTGAATATAGTCCAAAAAGCTAGTAGCTTAACTCCCTTTTCCATATGGTGGCTTTTGTGGGGACAGAGTAGCTAATTAGGAATAAGGGCATGAACATGAAAATTTGCCCCTTTTGAGGAGAGACTATTCCAGAGAGTGTAAGGTGCTGTGGAGAGGGATAGCTTCTTTTTGAATATCAAAAGACCTAATGGATGAGAAAGCAGTTCCAGGTAGAAAGGTTATTTATAAATGCATTAAATTAAATTTAGTACCATCTGTCTAGATGAAAGCAAATATAGTATCTATTTCTGTAGGAAAGAAGAAAGTGGTGATCTGGAAAACTAGTCCTTTTGGTCTGAATTCAGCAGTGTGCCAACTTAAAAACTGATTTCTAAGACAAGAATAATTACATGTGTTAGTTATTGAAAAATAGAATATGGATTTAGAAAAAGTGAAATATGCCAGAATAAAATGATAACTCTCCCTGATACCAAGATTGCTAGCAAGGGAAATAAGATAGACCTAATTTATCTCAACTTCAGTGAAGCATGTCATGCAGTATTACATGAGAAGATATGGAAACTATCAGAAGAACAACAAGATGGTCAAGGGAATTATACTGAAAAGGGGAGTGTCTGGTTGGAGAGAGGTTACAGAGAGAGCTCTTCATGGATTAATCTGGCACTAAACTCATTTAAGCAATGTTATTATTGATTATACTGACAATATTAAGCATATAAATGTTCTAATGAAATTTGTTATTAACACAGAAGGGGGGTTATCAAAATGTTGGAGTGGTAGACTAGATAGAAACAGAATTACTTTGAGACTGGAGTAATAGAAATCAGGTAACAGTTGTTAGTGTAAATTGTAAGATCATGCACTTACTGGTAAATAACAGTTAGAAATAATAGGAACACAAAAAAGATGTTTTCATGACATAGTAACAGAAATACAATATGATTATTAAATGAAAAATTGTCTTACATGAGAGAACTTGAATCACTCAACTTGCTTAGCCTAGCAAACCAAAGGCTGAGAGAGGATCTGATTGCTGCCAACCACAGGGGCTGGCATATGAAGGAAAAGCTAAGCTAAATTAAAGCTTAAGTGCATTCTTATCAGAAAGACACAAGTCTGAAGTTCCCAGAAAAAGACTTTGGGCTGGAAATTAGAAGTTTCCTCAGCACCAGAGGACTTTGTGACAGGTACCTGCTCTGCTTTTGAGGGGAACCTTGCTCAGGTCAAGGGGAGGATGCTCCTATGACAGCCAGGGATAGTCATGAGGACTCAGGATTTGTTTTCATTTTTCTCTACCCTTGAATCTTTTTGCCTCTACTGGCTAATGCCAGCCATTCACCTCCCAACATAGTGAGCAGCTCTGGGGAGGAATATTTCATAGACAGGCACAATATCTTTGGTTCTTCCTGTGTGGCCTTGAACTGCTCCCTATTTAGGGCATGTGGTGGAGCACCACAATCTAGCCCAAGGCCTGTAAATGGTTTGCAAGAGGTTCCGTGAGAAAATTCTGTGCTTAAAATATGAAATGTGTTTCAAATTTTGGATGGTCACAGAGGTCACATGACAACCACTCTGCTTCCCAATTGGAAGAACCTATCTCCTAGAACTGGGCTTCTCTGCCAATACTCGTATTTAGGACTTCAGCTTTCATACTGTGAGAATATTCCGATCTATATTTTTCAAAGTTGCTGCTTCCCCAAATACCCCAGGTAGAAAATTCATTCTCTACTCTCATGCCAAAAGGCCATGAATGCATCATGAAGTAAATACACGTTTTGTTCAAATGAATGATCCTAGAAAAAAAAATCAAGGACTACATTTAGATCCTGGAGGAACACGGGACACTGAGTGCTAGACAATCAGGAAGAGCAAGAAGAGGAACAGAGAGAGACAGATTACATGAGAGAGCCTGAGGCGTCTGAGGCAGGCTTTAGAAACAGAAACTCGGACCAAACTGAGTTGAACAGGGAACCAGGGAGGTTGTCTGAGGATAAAGAGAATGTTGTTTCCTGACACTTCTGAAGGAGACGGAGTCCTGTGCAGCCAGGGGTACTGCGCAGAAGAAAATGCAACAGTCGATCTTAAAGGAGTTGAGATATTTCAAAGGTAGAAGTTCGGGCTGTGGAATACAATGGCAAGGACCAGAGCTGCTGATAAACAGATCCAGGAGATATGGAATTAGAAATAAGATTAAGAATGAAGAAATATACCAGCTGCAGCAGTCAGGAGGAGGTAAATCACAGGTGATAGTTGAGAGAGGTCGGGAAGAGGAAAATTTCAAAGCTCAAAATTTTAAAGTTAAAAAGTTCAATGCTCAAAATTTCAAAGTGAAACTGCAAAGTTGGCAAAACTCATGAGGATTTGGATGGAAAGCATGTAAAACCACTTGCACAAGAACATGTACCGTCCTAGTGATGCAGAAAGGTTTTAAATCCTGAACTGAGTTTTGGGTTTGTGATC
>VWPW01030103.1:1445-50759 GCA_013389825.1 Crypturellus undulatus | reverse complement strand
CTAGTTAAGATTTAGAAGTAGATTTGGATAGTGTTTATACAGTAAAATACAGTGTTTAGCACCTGTATTTTTAGAAGTTTCCCTGCAAAACCATGACTTTTTCTTATTTCTCTCCCTCCTCTCCCCCCCACTACTTCTTGATCACAGCGGACCTTAATAATATTCCCCCTTCCCCTCATTTTGTCATTTAGTTTAGCAACTCTAGTGTCAGCCCACAGTAGAAATTTCTGTGAGTTGCTGGAGTTCATCTAGGGTTATTTCCTTTTGAATTTTGTTAAGATGATGCAGTTAGGAGATCATTAAAATTCCTGACCAACTTAGTTGAGTTTCTTCAAAGTATATTAGGAGAATCAGTATTTGAGATACTTGGGTTAATCCTGTAACCTCATGATCTGGGCATAGGTGTTGCACCTTTTATCTAATGTTTTTTGCATGTGAAATAAAAAGGCATAGTTCTACAACATGCTGGTGATGAGTGAGAAAAGGACTTTGCTGCTTATTTATTCAGTATTTCCTGGCTAAAATTTGACTTTTTTTTGAGACAGGTTTTTGTCTCATGTCTCATCCTTAATTTAGTAGCTATTCCATTTTGAGAATAAATGGATGTGAATGAGGTACCCATTATGTGAGTCTAACCTTTCAGGAAGCAATTTATGATTACTTAAGCTACACTAATTATTAGCCTAATTTCTTAATTTAGAGATGCTTGAATTTGTAGTTTTAAATATTCGCTATGAAAACAGTATGATGATGTTCAACTCAAATTTTTAAGTACATCACTCCCTTGACGTCGTTAAAGGAAAAGAACCAGCTATATTAATATTCTAGAGTTCAGTGAAAACACACTTGTTCTCTATTTTCATCATATATGACTGGGCATCACTGTATACATCCATGGCTCACTTTTTACCAAGGTTTACTAATACAGGATGAGTCTTTCTACAAGGCAGAAGTACCCTTGGCCATGGAAACTGTACCTATAACCTTCTTAGAAGGCCAGGTGACAAATTGAGTTGTTGGTTTATCTCTTGCTGATTTTATTTTTGGGCAGATTTGTCCATTAATGTATAATTTCCTTCAGGAGCAGAAAAACAGGAAAAAACAGGTACTTAGAAGCGCGCTGTGACCAAGCATATTAATCTGGAGTTTGACACTTGGAGATTTTAGTTTCTGTCTAATTTCAGAGAACACACCTACCTTGAAGTTCTGACTCTTGTCTCAAGCATAATATGTGTGAAAAAATGTCCTCCATTCAAAGAAAAGTAATTTTCAAGATTAAAAACAGTGTAGGAATAAACTCGTCCTTTCTGAGTCTTTACCAAAGAGGCAAATCTGATACTAGAGCTTCCAGCTCCTTTTTCTCATTTGGTTCACATTTTTGAGACCTGTTAGCTAGGTCTACTAATTTACATAATTGCTTTTCATCTTTCTTAAAATTTGTATACCCTCTCCCTGTACCATGAATTTGTACTTGCATTTTGAAACACGTTGATTTGTAATTCAACATAGCATTTAGAGTAAACTTGCTACTTTCATTGATGGCTGAGAGGTCACTGTCTCTACACACTTCAGTGCTCGTGTAGTTTGGCATGTGGTTGTTCAGTTCTTAATTCTGATGTTTTATTATTTTAAAAATAGTGAATGACTCACTTCTTTAGACATGTTTTTACTTGTGATTTTTATGAAGCTGCACTTGAATGGAAACTAGAATTTGGTTAAAAGTGCACAAAAGTAGCATTTAGAATGTTTTATTAGTTAAAGGTTGCTTAAATGAGCTGGATGTCCAGGCAAATAAGTGCCCTTCTCCCCTCCTTCCCCTCTTAATTGTAGTCTTAATTGTAGTTAGTTAAGTTAGTTTCAGAAGTGCTTAGGTGGTTAAAGATAGGAAACTGCCTGTGGAACTCTAATACTTCTTTATGTATTAGACCCAGACTGTTATTTCAAGTTAGACATCTCATCTGACTGACTTAGTGGGCTCTTTAGAGGAACCTATTTCTTTTCCTAGTATCAAAATATCTATTTTATCTAAGTAAATACATGGTTACATATCTCTGTTCTGCCCCTTTTATTAGGTGGAAAAGAGAAGCAAATTTCTTGTTTAAAACACAATCAGAAACTTAACTCTAGTTCAGTTGAATATTGTTATATATAATGTCTTTCATACTTCTCTGCTATCCAGATTGGAATGATATTGTGATTTTTTTTTTTTTTTTTTACAACATAAATTGAAATATAACACTAATGCTTCCCTGTATGTAGTGCAGTATGTATTTCTTTTTATAGAGTTATATCTGTTTATAAGTCTTTGCCTGACCTTAGAAGATAAACAGATTCAAGGAAAGCAATTAATAGCACTGTCCCATAGCTCATTAACATTTGATGATTGATTTTTTGGAATGACCTATTTCAGATTGGAACTACATGTGCTAGAGCTACCTCAATAAAATAACTATAAGGAATAATTATGTAATACAAAACACACCCTCTTACCCACTTGTTGCTTGGAGAATCCTGGGGAGGTACTTTGGATCACTGGGTAGCATTTTGGTTCAGTTTTCATTCCAGTGCTGCTGTGGCCTTCCAGCTAGCATATAGCAGCCCTCGTTCTGCTAGGTGTCTTTCAAGAAGCTACCCAGAACAAGGTGGCCAAAGTCTCCTTCCTAGAACTTTTATTCAAGGAGTATTTTTACTCTCAGCATCTTATACTCAACTAAAATTCTAACTTTGGCCGTGTGTATCTCTTCATCCATAAATGACAAATGGCTACATGGCTGTAGTTGTCAGAACTGCAGAAGACTGTTGATCTTCATGTTTGTAACACTGTCACTGCTTCTCTTTTCCAGTGAGCTCTTTTCCAGTGCTTTTTCAAGCGCTGTATGTCAACCAAGCATCAGTTTGGTGGGTGACCTTAGGCTGGGACTAGTAATAACTGCTCCTTTTGCAGTTTTGCTGTAGCAAGTGTGGGGGATTTAGACAAGTGGCTTCTTATCTCAGTGGATCTGTTTTCTAGGCTATAATTTGAGAGGGACATCACCTTATAAAATTGTCTTGAACTCTTCAGGAAGAGGTGTGAAAGAGACAGGTAGTCTGGGATGACTTTGCCTGCACAAAATGATGTTTCTACACCACTTACCCTAATGTTTTGAACCATTTCACTTCTTTGTCAAATGATTATAGAAATAACAGTAATTTTAGAACTAAAATCAGACATCACTGACAAATTGTTCTTCTAGGAAAATTTAGTATTGTTCTCATAAAAGGGAGCAGGATGGGACTTCTGGCTTCAGGTGACAGATATGACAGTTTATGTTCTTCAGCAAACAATTATCCCTGCCAGCAAAATACAGCGTAGCTGTGGAAAACAGGATCCGCGTACTTAATGTGTACCTAGGACCTTCCCAGGGCACAGTGAGAAAAGAGACTCTTTCAGGTCAACTGTAAGCTAAGGAGAGCGGCTCTGTGAATGCACAGGTCAAAGGTGGTTCACATCCACATAAATGTTCTGCAACAAGACTCCTGTCATCCCCTCAGTCTCTTCTCTCACTGAGGGTCATGCTCAAATGTTCCAGCTATTTATAGTAATTAATTTCACAGTTTCGATTTGGCTTCTGCTGGACAGGTCCACTTTTTCAGTTGCCCACTGTCAGCCTCATGTTGCCAAAACTGTCTTTGCTCTTTCTAGCACGTGTGTATCAATTTTCCATGAGATCTCTTCTGTTAACCAATGACTAAAACTGTAAGCTATTTTTTTTTCCTATTTCTAAATGTTTGTATTTAAAATTACATCAGAATATGAAGTAAAGGTATCAATGAATTGTTAAATCTTCCTGAGGTTTGAAAGAAGTAAGTTCTGTCTGAATAAGGCTTAGTCCACTAGTTTGAATGCTTAAAACTGTACTCTTAAGCCAGGAAAAACAATGTTGTGGATAGACCCTGGATACCAGCAGAGCCATGAGCTATTTATTTCTATGGAGCTAACGCACTTAGGAAGTCTGTGTGTCTTTGTAGCCATTTAAGGTTCAGTGCAAAATCTGTCAATGGATTAGGTTGCATGTTAAGCTATGATC
Organism: Crypturellus undulatus; assembly: GCA_013389825.1. Taxonomy (NCBI): domain Eukaryota; kingdom Metazoa; phylum Chordata; class Aves; order Tinamiformes; family Tinamidae; genus Crypturellus; species Crypturellus undulatus. The sequence goes on along the minus strand of VWPW01030103.1, from coordinate 46,692 downwards.
AGATGACCAGGATAGCAGTCAGTGAGGTAGAGATTTGGTGAAAAGAAACTGTGACTTGAAGAAAAAGTCATTGCTTTAGGTAAACCAGTTCCTTGATGCACTTCTGCTTTTGACATTTGAAACTCAAAGGTCTGTATGAGGACAGGAATTGCCTAGTAATGAATGTTAATACAGGTGATAGTAATTTCTCCTTCTTTTCCTTCCCCAAACCATTAACACTTTTTAATTTTTTTTTTTCCTCTTAATTAATTGGCTTCAGTAGAACAAGCTGGACACTGGATTTCATTATTTTGGTTGTTCTCCAGTTAAAAAAGCAATGAAAAGTTAAGAGCTTGAGTGTGTGTATATATGTTCTTTGTGTATATTTCATCACTGGAAAAGAATTAGATCAATGACACTAAATTAGTAGTAATTAAAACAGCATTAATTAAGCATATCTGCTTTAAGTGAGTGAATTTGAGAGCTATCTCTGATTTGTGTTAAAGGCAGGGCTCTGTTGAAATAGTAAATCTTTGACATGGCTGACAGATATTTCTAGAGTGTTCATCTTGTACGAAATCATGTAATTTTCCCTGGAATTTAAAATATGTCATTTCAAATGGGATTTCTGCATTCTGTGTTCTTCATGAACTACTGATAGTGACTTAGCTGTTAGACTGATACATCTCTGGTTGTTCCTAAAGTTGGGAATGGACAGGATTAGTGCAATATTAGATACATGTTCTCTGTTCTTTATGATAATTATTTTACTGTCAAAACTTTCCCATTCTTGATTATGTTTCTGTACTTGCATAGAAGGTAAGATAAAATCTGACCCCTTTTCAAGAGTGAGAATTTCTAAACAAGAAAACAGACTTTGGTAGATTGTGGTCACTTTATAACTGCTTCATAAATATTTTGACTACTGTTATTCCATCACTTCCTATCTTGCTGTTATTTTGTTTTTGTGCTATCTGTAGTGGTAGCGCTTGTCTGACTGTATGGAAATGCCTTGGAACAAAGGAGAAAGTGGAATGTTACTAGATAAAGCGCTTCTGGAAAGAGCTGATGAAGCAAAGCTTATTTGCTTTGGGGAAAAAAAATAGGTTGTCAGTTTTTTTAATCCTTAGCTCAGGTTCTGCTTGCTCTATAGTAAAATGCTGGGCTAATAGATGGAATAAGTGGGTTTATGGAAGTGTTGGGAATTGAGCTAGAAAGTGATGGATTGTTAGAAACTGCATCTATTCTTAGAAGACCTTGTATTGATAAGCTTAGGGAGACAGAAGTGTATGAGCAGTAAAAGAGCTGTTTAATGTGGGAATGAGAAAAACTGTGTCTATCTTACCAGTGATTGAAGGAAATATACAGGGGAATGAAATGGGAAAAAAAAAAAAAAAGAGTAGTTCTTGTAATAGGAGTAAATTCTTTTCAAACCTTGTTCAAACTCTTCAGGGTTAAAGGCTGTGAAGATAGAAAAAAGAATCTGAATTCTAGGATCCAGGGCTTGATGAGAATTTGTGTACAAACTCCTTTGCCTTGTACTTCTTAAGGATATTTTTTGTCTTCAAGGATTTTTGTGCCAGTACTTAAGTGCTACATAGAAATAATCCCTTTAGGCAATCAGTTTTAAAAGGGGAAGTATAAAAGGTATGAAGAATTTTTAAGTACTAATATGCAAACCAATGTTATTTTCCAGCTTTAAGTCACTCAAGTGCAGCCACTGATCACGAGATGTTACCACAAAATCTACCTCAGACTTGGCTTTTGCTCATCCACTTGCCGCATCATTGGGAGGCTCAACAGGAACTAAGCAAGCGCTCCTGAAAGTCGCTGAGCAGACTCTGACGTCACGTCAAAGCATGATGACCTAACAGGAGGTCAAAGTCCAAAACATTGATTCAGCAGTGCAGGATAAACTGCGTTTTGTTAACAGTATCGCTTCTGAAGGCTACAGACCTCCTGTCATTTCTTCCCTGGTTGCTTCAGAAACATCCAGCTGGTCTTTTCCTGGCAGAAAGATCCTGACTTTTCTCTCAGGTCCTGAAGACATTAATGGAATACAGTCATGTCTACCCAGGACGAGAGGCAGATAAATACAGAGTATGCTGTGTCCTTGCTGGAACAGTTAAAATTGTTTTATGAACAGCAGTTGCTAACTGACATAGTATTGATTGTTGAGGGCACTGAATTCCCCTGCCATAAGATGGTCCTTGCAACCTGTAGCTCATATTTCAGGTAAGTGTTCAAAGCAGGATCTATTAATTCAAGTAAGCTGTGATAACTGCTTTTGCATGTAATATTACTTAATTGATTAACAGTTAACATATTGCAGAGCATTTTAAAGATCAATGAAGGAAGCAATAAAAATCTAAATAACATTAACAGCAAACATTGAAAGAGCAAAATTCTCAAGCATCTTCTGACTTACTCTGGATAAATATGATATTTTACTGAAAAGTACAGAAAGAAATCACATGGCTTTTGTTTAGAGGAGTTAGTTGAGTCTGAATAATGTGTAAATTTCCAATTCATATTTTTCTTTTTTTTCCTATATGGAATGAATCTTTAAGTATTTGATCTTCTCTGTTTTCCAGCATAGGGTGACTGGCTTTTATTTACTTGGCTATGGGGGTTCCATTGTGATTGCTTTATGTGAAGTGTCTTAGCAGAAGCCCCTGGTAAAAGTAGGGATTACTGTGCAAATTCCTGGCTTTCTTTTCTGAATCATCTCTCTTTCTGTATTCAGCTAAGAAGCCAGAAACTCTGCTCTTGCCTGAGATTCTTGCTGCAATGCAACAGTGCTGTTTTTCTTTTTCCTGAGATGCTGTTGCAATTTTTAATTCATTAGCTTTCATTTTTCCAAGTGTCCTTTTTTATTTATTTTTTAATTTTTGTTAATGAGATGTATTCAGTTCTCCTACTTTTTGCAGATAACTTCATAAAATGTCCTAGAAAATGAGGCATCATGGATTTTCTACAATGATTAATCATTTTGATTAGCATCACAAGATATTCTGCTTGCAGGGAAGGAAGTTCAAAGGCTTCAAACTAGTCCTGGTGACATCCACCAGTCCATTGTGAATTAGAGCTTTTCTTTCCAAAAGAGGGTTTGCAAGTTCTGTTGCCTTGCTGAGATGGTCTCTCCATACAGAATGCTGGTACAAAGTGTCTTCTATATTTTGTCTACTTTCTTGTGTTATACTCTAATTCATAATGCAACAAATTGTTCAAGGGTTAATATTTCCACAGAAGTATTTGTCACTGCTTGTTTCTGTCTTCATGTTTTTTTCATCTCAGATGAATGTGGAACAATTTTTAGCAACAAAGACCATATGATCAATAGACAGTGATTATTGCTGGTGGCCTTCTGCAGATGCCTCAGTTTCAGCCCTCTGTACAGTAACAGCCACTGGAAATGTGATCAGGCTAGTGTGGGTGGCTAGTCATAAAGCTGGGAGCTGTCATGAGTCCATGCAGTGTGTGCTGCATTAGAATATGCACTCACATCTCCTATGTATTTGTTATTTATGGAATGGAGTTCTGGCACTGGTTAAAAGGAGTATCAAGCTTGTGGTTTTGACATGTTCTGTTTTTCTTCCCTGTTTTGGTTTACAAAAAAGATGTTCAGTTTCCTAAATTTAGCTTTATTATGCAAAATTGATAGCATTGAAGGAGGCTTTGCAGGAGGAGGGAACGTCTCCTAGACTGCTCCAGTGTTTTGTGTGGCTCTGGGCAGTTCAACCTCCTCTCTGCTTGTGCACTGCCCTCACAGTTGCTCAGCTCTGGCACGGGCAGCTCATCCCTGAGGAAGTGTGCACTGCAGCCAGGCTGTCTGGCTCCAGCTGCTCGGGCTGTCCTGCTCACCTTCAAAAGAGAGCCTGGCAAGGGGAGACAAGGTACCCCCTTGGCCAGTCACTGACTCCTAGGATGCCCTCGCTCTGAGGAAAGGGGCTGGAGAGAATGCAGAGAGCTAAGGTACTGCTACTGGCTGTAGCATCAGATGCTTCCTGGCATGGCGTTCCTTATGGGAGCACATCCCAGGGCCCACTCTCCTATGTAATTAGAGGCAGGACTGCAGGCAGCACCCTCCAAATCCCTTCCAACTTCTCTCTGATGAGCTTCCTTAAAAAAATGAGTATGTCAATATTAAATTTGAATGCATGTAAAACTCTAAAGTGAATTTCACACATTTAAAGGAAAATATCAAGTTACCCTATTTATAGTATCAGGATCCAGTTAGTTCTTAATTGTGATTAGAAAGTAGAATGAGTGATAAGTTTCCAAAGCATCACAAAAAAAAAAAGCAAGCTCTTTTCAAAGTTGCCTTTCTGCTTTTCAGAAGGATGTAATAGGGATGCTTCATGATTCTTTCAGAACAAGTCCGATACGTTTCTTTTCTGACAGTGATTTTGTCTAGAAGCTTGAAGTTTACTGTGTTTTGTGAATCATGGTGTAGAAGAAATGCTTGCTGGAGTGCTAGTGCTTGTGCCTTTTACTGGACAGACTCTTGGGTTTGCTGTGAACTGCCTTTTGATAAAACTAAACCGCGGGTTGCATAAATCTGCTGCTTTTGTTTGAGAATCTCAGATCTTTCTGCATATGTCCAAGCAGTATTTTCTAGAGGATGTTTCTTCCCTCATGATGATCAGGGGCCTTGAACATCTGCCCTATGAGGAAAGACTGAGGGAGCTGGGCCTGTTCAGCCTGGAGAAGAGAAGGCTGAGATGGGACCTGATCAGTGTCTATAAGTACCTCAAGGGAGGCAGTGAGGAGGATGGGGCTGGCCTCTTTTCACTGGTGGCCACTAACAGGACTAGAGGAAATGGCCACAAACTGAAACACCAAAAGTTCCACAGCAACTTAAGGAAAAATTTCTTGACAGTGCGGGTGACAGAGCCCTGGAACAGACTGCCCAGTGAGCTTGTGGAGTCTCCCTCCTTCTCTGGAGATCTTCAAAACCCTCGTGGATGCAGTCCTGTGCCACGTACTCTAGGTGACCCTGTGTGTGCAGGAAGGTGGTACTAGATGACCTCTAGAGGTCCTTTCCAACCTTAAGGATTCTCTGATCATGTCCTTAACATAGCAAAGTTTGAAATTTCCATCTTTACAATTCTCTGATTAACATAAAATATCGTGCATAAATAGAAAATACTGAAAACACTGACACTTTTTAAGCATTCTATACTTGTGCAGTTTCAAATGCTAGACGGAAGCCTAAAGTAAATTGAATACTCCACTTCTGTAAAGAGCCAAGCAAAAAAGAATATTTATCTTCGAGAGGGACATCACTGAAGACTTTATCACTGAAGATGGTAAAGGAACTATTTAAGACTGAAGTGTTTATTATTGGTCCTTGGTCCTTAATATGTTCTTTTCTCCTCAGAGCCATGTTCATGAGCGGGCTGAGTGAAAGCAAACAGACACATGTTCATCTGAGGAATGTGGATGCAGCCACTTTACAAATTATAATAACTTATGCATACACGGGTAACTTGGCAATAAGTGACAGCACAGTAGAACAGCTTTATGAAACTGCCTGCTTCTTACAGGTAGGAATGCTTATTTTGAGTATGAAATAACCGCTTTTAATCTCTGATGTTTATTTGATTTCTTTTAGACACCCCTTTCTGTTTAGTTGTTTCAAAATATTCTTGTTACATTTGCACTCACTTGGCAGATGTATTTAACACATTCATCCCTGCTAACTTTAAGATCCGTTTAGAGGGTGGAAGGAAAACTGCGCTTATAACATCGGACATCCTGAGTTGTACTGTATGAATCAGTTTAAGTCACTCCTGTATTTTTGTATATATGTAAACTTTCTGAGCTTAAACTCAGTTGTATAAGCATGGGTATCTTTGCTGGTAAGTGAAGGGCTACATTATATGCAGTAATATTTAATGTGTGTGTGTTTTTTTTCTTTGTGTGATAGGTAGATGATGTGCTACAGCGATGTAGAGAATACTTAATTAAAAAAATTAACGCAGAAAATTGTGTGCGTCTGTTAAGTTTCGCTGATCTCTTCAGCTGTGAGGAATTGAAACAGAGTGCGAAAAGAATGGTAGAGCACAAGTTCACGGCCGTGTACCACCAGGAGGCTTTCATGCAGCTCTCCCATGATCTACTCATAGATATTCTAAGCAGTGATAATTTAAATGTGGAGAAGGAGGAAACTGTTCGTGAAGCTGCTATGCTGTGGCTGGAATACAACACGGAGTCGCGATCACAGTATTTGTCCTCGGTTCTTAGCCAAATCCGGATCGATGCTCTTTCGGAAGTGACGCAGAGAGCCTGGTTTCAGGGCTTACCGCCTAACGATAAATCGGTGGTGGTGCAAGGGCTGTACAAATCAATGCCCAAGTTCTTCAAGCCCAGGCTTGGCATGACTAAAGAGGAGATGATGATCTTCATTGAAGCTGCTGCTGAGAATCCTGGTAGTCTTTATTCTTCTGTCTGTTACAGCCCCCAGGCAGAAAAAGTTTACAAACTCTGCAACCCTCCTGCTGACTTGCATAAGGTTGGGACGCTCGTCACTCCGGACAACGATATCTATATCGCAGGAGGGCAAGTCCCTCTGAAAAACACAAAAACCAACCACAGCAAGAGCAGCAAACTCCAGGCTGCCTTCAGAACTGTGAATTGCTTTTACTGGTTCGACGCCCAGCAAAACACCTGGTTTCCCAAGACGCCGATGCTGTTTGTTCGTGTGAAGCCGTCGCTGGTCTGCTGCGAAGGGTACATCTATGCAATCGGAGGGGACAGCGTAGGTGGGGAGCTCAACAGGAGGACCGTGGAAAGATACGACACGGAGAAGGACGAGTGGAGCATGGTGAGCCCCTTGCCGTGTGCGTGGCAGTGGAGCACGGCGGTGGCCGTTCACAACTGCATCTACGTCATGGCGCACAACCTGATGTACTGCTATTTTCCCCGGTCGGATGCCTGGGTAGAAATGGCTATGAGACAAACAAGTAGGTGTTTTGCGTCGGCTGCCGCCTTTGGTGATAAGATATTCTACATCGGAGGCTTGCACATTGCCAGCAATTCCGGAATCCGACTCCCGAGCAGTACTGTGGATGGGTCTTCGGTAACGGTGGAAATCTACGACGTGAATAAAAATGAGTGGCGGATGGCGGCGAACATCCCTGCCAAGCGGTACTCGGACCCCTGCGTCAGAGCCGTCGTCATCTCTAACTCTTTGTGCGTCTTCATCCGAGAAACCCACATGAACGAGAGAGCCAAGTATGCCACGTACCAGTATGACCTGGAGCTCGACCGCTGGTTCCTGCGGCAGCACATCTCGGAGCGCGTGCTCTGGGACCTGGGCAAGGACTTTCGCTGCACTGTGGGGAAGCTCTACCCGTCCTGCCTGGAGGAGTCCCCGTGGAAGCCTCCCACGTACCTCTTCTCGCCAGACGGGGCTGATGAATTTGAGCTAGATGGGGAGATGGTTACGCTGCCACCCGTATAGCTCCCAAATTAGACTGCGCAACCAATTCTGTGCTCAGTTACCCCCGAAAGAAATGTTCCTGAAAGAACAGGTCTGGAAATATAAATGTCAAACCTGTCCTTCATGAGTTGTATTTTTATGCCCTCCCTAACGTTGGCAGCCATGCAGTATAAATCAGTGAAATGAGCAGATATGCTTCCATAATCTGAAATACTATTATCTGATAATTGAGAAATATATGTATATCACAAGCTTAAGCATCTGATTTGTCTGAAGAATTAATTTCTAGTTCTATAAAGTATTGGCTCAGCAAATTAGCTTCAGAAAAGTAGTTACTGTTTCTAGGATGATATGTCACAACTGCTCTGAAAGTATCTTCCAGTTCTCTCTGAACTCCTGGACATCCTACTTAAGTGCTAGTTACATAATTGTCTGTGTGGCCTGAGGAAGGGACTGTGCTGCACTTGATACTAATATCCACGTTGGTATAGTAATGCCATTAAAAGAAAAAGAATCAAATCCCATGGATCTACCTGTGGTAGGAAGGGTAGATCTTCCAGTGTATGGTAACATGCAGGGCACAATGACTGCAGGTTCAGTCAAGCTGTATTATTAGGTGCATGTGTTCTATTTTCACTAACTTATACCTGTCTGTTTAGAATACAGGTCTTCCAAGCAGCTGGTAGTTTACCAGGTGTGGACTTAAGTTGTGGGCTCGCAATGGGAATTGTGAGCCCTCCTAGTGCGGGTCTCCGTGGAGCGTTCGTCAGGAACGGTCTCCACGCTCTGTATTACAGTAACATTGGCTCATGTATATTACTTCCTGCTGCTGATGTATTTTTCCATTGTAAAACAAAAGTTTTAGTGTGAATTAACCAGGTCTTTATTTTCTGTTAATTTAATAACAAGCATTACTGTAGTGTGATTGTGTATAGACATCCCTTAGCTATGAGGTTTTTTACGTCCGTGGGGGGGAGCAAACCGTTCAGGAATAGCCTGCGCCACGCGCGCGGGAGAGCAGCTGCCCAGTGCTGCTCTGGCATTAATCCCAGGAACCACTAGCAGTAGTGGGGTGCCGCCAACCTGACATGAACACAGGTGCTTCATGACAAACCTTACTAGCATGTTCAGCTGCATCATGTTCTGGCACTGTATTTTGAATGACATTAATTTATTAAAAAAGACTGAATCCACCGCTGTTTGGGTGTGCTTTGTGGATGACATTGATACAGTTGTAGCCAGCGGTTGTTGAACACCCTCTGAGCTTGCTCAGTGGCAGGAGGTTGGAGACGGGTCTGGCTGCAGGTGCCCCCGAGATGGGAGGGCAAGAGTCAACGTGGGGCTGATGAAGGACTTGCTGCCAAGAGCCAGGCTGTGGCACAGCGGTGCTGCTCAGGCACAGGCCTAATCCTGCTCTCCTGAACGCCAAGAGAAAAGCTCATGGCAGGAAGTAAGGGTGGGGAAGGGCTTCGACTTAAACTCAGGAGACAGATCTCCTAGTTTCACGAGAAGTTTTGCAGATGTATTATTTGCTTCCTGATAATTGGTTAAGTATCCAGGAAATAATTGAATTTTTCAGGGGGGGAAGACATTTTTGCTGTTGGCTGTGGGAAAGGGTGCTTAGATTAGCAACCTACCCTCTGNGACATTTTTGCTGTTGGCTGTGGGAAAGATTAGCAACCTACCCTCTATAAAACTCCTGCCATATTTTGGCATTCTCCAGTGTAAGGTTTCAGAATAATGAGGTGGTCCCACATAAGAAGGCCAACTACTCCCTTTCATGGGTGAATCACATGTCTGTACTCACAGCTGCATGGTGCTGCCTTTGACACCAGAGCTACTTCTCTAAGACGTGAGAAGGGACTGGAGCAGTCTCAGGAAACTGCACGTTGCTGGCTGGGGTCTGTGGATATTGCATTCGTGCACCCTGGGACACAGGCCTGTGCTGCTCAAGGGAGTACAGGGTAGAGGAGAACCCGCTCACCGGGGATACGGGTGTATATTGCAAGTTGGGGAAAAATCACCTCACCTAAAAGGAGGTGTCGCATCCTGGTAGCTGCGGCAGCGCAGGCTCCGGCTGTAGGTGATCCGCAGCCAAGGGCTGCAGGGTTGGCCGCTTGCCTTTTGCAAACTTCCAACATACGTTTGCATAGGAAGCAACTGACTAACCTTTGGAAAGAAGTTATGCCTAAGATTTTCAGCTTGAGCCTAAGCATAGGAACCCTAGGCAAGTGTTGTCCTGCAGAACCTGAAAGGCTCTGCTTGATTTTATCCATTAAGGAGCATCCCATACACTAAAGGCAGCCTGTAGCCCTTCCTGATGGTTTGCATTTTAATACGTTTCAGAGGGTTGTTAGGCTGTATAAATCCATGTAGTACCTTCCTTCAGGTACTCCACATAACACAGAACGAAGACACAAGAGCGGTCACCTCTCTGATGGTTCTCCGGTGTGTTTTTGTTTCTGCTGTTTTGAAGAAGCCCTATCATCAGGTCGCAATCACTGCAGTCAGTACCCAGTTCCAAAGGAAAAGAGCTGTCAAAAGCTGCAGTCCCCTCCAAGCGCCTTCCCTGTATAAATGGGAGCAGAGGCTGCAGGTGCAGCACTGCTCGGGGCCTGGAAACGGTCACAAAGGGCGGAATTAAAGATTTCTGTGGCAACAAAGATGCCAGCTGAGAAAATGCAGTTCTTTTAGCTTATAAATAGAGCAAAGATGATTAAAGCAGTCACAGTTCTAAAATCGTATCTTAGGCTGAAGCTTCTGTCTAATGTTAGATGACTGCTCAACATGAGCTTGGCTTTGAAGTACAGTTAGGAGCAAGTTTGAAGGCACCAACTTCATTACTGCCTCAAGCAGTGCCGCAAAGGCAAAAAGTCAGTTTGCCTTTTTTTTCGGTTGAAATACTTCAAAGTTTAAACAATCTCAATTCCTCCCCCACAACGAAACGCCTTGACCCCAACTAACTATTTTTGGTACATTTACTTCTTTCTTTTTGCAGTGAAGGCTAAATTCCTAATGGCAAGTTTCACTTCTGTTCCAAGGGGAATAAACAGAACCAGGGTAGTGAAGTGTGCCAAGCTCTACAGAGATCAGATAGAGGGATAATCTCTGGGAAACACACTTTAAAAATATTTTTTTAAAACTATTTTAAAGCACTACCTGCTATGCCACAAGACTTCTTTCTCAAGGCTGCTGTTAAGGTATCCAGGCTCGTGGCATCTTGTTCCTCAGCACTACCTGCACCTGCAGACCAACAGCACCGCTAAACTGAGCGCCCACGCTGTGTGTTCCTCCCTTCTAGCCCCTTCACACCTCCCTTGCGATGATTGTTTATTTCTGGAGCCGTGGTGGAGCACAGAAGGGGGCTGGGACTGGTGTAGAGAAGGGGCTGAGCAAGAGTGAGGTGGCAGTAACTGCCTCCCCAGGCGCTTTTCTTCCATTCTACTCCAAAACACACCAAAAACTGTCTTACCAGGGCCCGGCCCCAGGAAGGCCTGCACGCCTTGTGGAGCAGCCCTGCCTGCACCGTGAGGGAGCACCGCCTGGGCGCGATGCTGCTGGATTTAAACAAGGAAAGAGGATTCAGGAGGTGGTCTCTGCCCCTGCTGAAGCAGGCGGTGAACAGGCTTTGTCAGTACTAGTCAGCAGAGTCAGGCAGGGAAGTAACAAAACACTTTTATTTCCTATCAGTGAGCTCTGGAAAGCGGTGTTACAGCGGGAGCGCTCTACAATTAAGCTCTGATTCTATTCCGAAGTGCAGGACTCAGCAAGCTAAGCCAGACTGCCGGGTCCCATCACAGCAGAGCTGGAGCTACCTCGCTACAGGTGCTGTGCAGAGGCGTCACACCACTTTAAAGACAATTAAGTAATCAGGATAAAATTAACCATTTTAGGGACAGCAGTAGAAGTAATGCAAATTGCTCACAGGTCCAAACAGCACTCACGGTGTCTGCCAAAGACCATTCTCCGCAGTCAAGAGCACAAACCTGTCAGAACTAACGCTCTGCGCGTGCTCGCGTTGTCACTCTCTCTGCCACTATCGTATTAAAGACTCACAAGCACCGGGCAGCAACTCTCCGTAAATCTTTAATCACATTACAGTAACGCAGTGTCTCTGCCTTTAATGAGTACTTTCCATGCTGCCCTTTTAAATAAAGGCTAAATACCTGCAAGAAAGCAAAATTACATCATGTAAATGACACAGTGCAAGTTTGTTCTTCCAGAGTCTTTCAACAACTACTCGTACATGATTGGAATAATAAACAAATGCAAGTTTTTTTCTTTCTTTTTTCTTTTTTTTTTACACATAAACTCTATCTAATTTTGATTTGAATGTTATACAAGAAAGTTAGTTTCTTCCTACTGGAAAGAGTGATTTACCAAATTATTCTCAGATAGTTACAGTGTCAAAATCAGACCAAGAACTTGAAAATAAATCTTTAGTGCATAGCTCACTGCAGGGAGCCAGATACGTCGCAATTCCTTTACTCAGTATCCTCATTCTGATGAGATGTCCCCATCCACGTTAATTGCATATTATTTTGACATTTAATCTAGTTCAAAATTATACATTTTTATCTAAAGTTCTTACTTATGTAGGAGAAGTCTACCAACTACTAAAGACTTACTAATTCACAGTGAATAGTGCCCAATGGGGAATAACTTTCAGGGGAAAAAGAAGTTATACTACATGATCTACTTGTCATATATTTGCAAAAGCAACATCCATAGCGAGTTTAAATGGAATACACGTTTCAAAAAGACTGACCATGTACTACAAAGCAGTTACCACTTTTAAAACCAGATGCCTACAGTTTCTCCTAGTGGCATTAACTTCTTTAAATAAAACATCTATTTGATCAGACGGAGCTTTGAACAGGCTGGATGTATTTATTTTCAAGCAGCACAAGAGAAATCAAGTACATTACTTGCATGTTCATTTATCAAATAACAGTTTCTGTATTTAAAAACTGCATTTACACCTTCACTTTCACAATTAAATACTGCCACATTAGTTTCTCTGCTTGATAATCATTTCTGTGGAAATAAGAAGTTTACTTAGACAAAATATTAAATTTAATTACAAAGGTGCTTGAAACAAATGTACAAGGTCAAAGAAGTGCAATTTATGAGAACACTGATCTAAAACAGATACCTGTGATGTACAAATTTGAGGGGAAAAATAACAGTGTCTGATGTGCACAAGAATTAAGGTTATGACATGAAAATGATTAATGAAAAAATGCAGAACCTTTTAGCTTTGGGGACCTGTATCCATTTACGCTGAATAGGCCGGTCCCCAAACTCTGGCACATACAAAAAGCCAAAGATGATGTTTTCACTCCAGAAAGCCACGGAAGGCAAAAAAAAGGAAGAGGTGCTATTGTACAAAGAGTAAGTCAGTTATAACCGCACAGTGAGAGCCAGACATTCCTTTGCTGCACGCCTCGGTGACGAGCGAGGCGCAACGATAACCTCCACGCTTAGTCACCAAAGGCAACGTCACCAGCTCGTTCAGGAGCCCTCGCAGGGGACGAAAAGGGGTTTCCAAGGGCCTCTGAAATGGAGGGTCAGCCTCTAGGGATAAGTAGTAACGCTTAGGCTGGAAATTTAGAAGCAGAGAGGAGAGGAGTAACAGGCATTTCTCTTGGATCAGTCTAGAGAGGCTAAATAAAGCAAGGAGAGAAGGACGAGAGCTGTATTAGCCAGGGGCAGCCCCGGGAGCGAGCGCGCTGGCCAAGACGGCTCTGCAGGGAGGGCACTGCAGCGCCGGGGGCCGCCGCCGCCACCAGCTCCTTCTCAGAAGACAGGACACGAATGCAGATTCCCTTCCCCACCGCCTGTTAAAGGCAGAACGGAGGNGAAATGGAGGGTCAGCCTCTAGGGATAAGTAGTAACGCTTAGGCTGGAAATTTAGAAGCAGAGAGGAGAGGAGTAACAGGCATTTCTCTTGGATCAGTCTAGAGAGGCTAAATAAAGCAAGGAGAGAAGGACGAGAGCTGTATTAGCCAGGGGCAGCCCCGGGAGCGAGCGCGCTGGCCAAGACGGCTCTGCAGGGAGGGCACTGCCACCACCAGCTCGTTCTCAGAAGACAGAAGACGAATGCAGATTCCCTACCCCACCGCCTGTTAAAGGCGGAACGGAGGGAAACGCTCTCTCCCCCGGGCTGCACTCGTTCACGGCAGAGAGACCGTGGGAAGACCTGCCTGCCTTGCTGCCTCTCCAAACACGGCACCGCAAGTCCCCGCGAGGACAGCTCCGCGCCCGGCTCCGGGATCACCAGCANCTCCCCCGGGCTGCACTCGTTCACGGCAGAGAGACCGTGGGAAGACCTGCCTGCCTTGCTGCCTCTGCAAACACGGTGCCGATGGCCCCGCAAGTCCCCGCGCGGACAGCTCCGTGCCCGGCTCCGGGACTCACCAGCACGAGCTCGGAGCCCCGGCTGGCCCCGCGCGCCTTCGCTCGCTGCGGATGGTTCCCTAAAGGCTTCAATGCTCCAGGCTGTGTCCAGGCTTCACTACAACATGGAGCCGGACGGCCCAAAACCCAGCGGGCAGAGAAGGCAGAACAGCCGGTCCCCAGACGCGAGCGGTTCTGTCCTCATCTGCAGGCTGCAGCGGGAGGCGCTCGGACCACCCCGACCACCTGCATCCCTGTTCTCACTGCACCAGGGCTGCTCCTGCATAGCAAGGATCAATTAGTCTTTAAAGAAAAAGAATATATATATATATATATAAATGTCTATTACAGAGTTGTGGAAGAGAACACAAAAGAGCAGCAGGCATTTTAAAAGCTACAGATACACAGACAAAGACCAAAAGCAATAGTTACACTTCTGCGGGGACATTTTACGTGCATGTCAGAAGCAGTAGATCAGCAGCGCTTTTTAGAGGCATTTTTGGCCCTTTTCCAGCAAAACTACTTAGACTAGCAGTAGGCTTTCAGGTTTTCCATGGCTGTTCTATCTGTAGCTTGCCCTAGAAAAAAATAATGAAAGCTTCAAAGCAGATCTTGTGTTTTCAAATTCAAAACATATTTTTTTAAGCAATAAAGGTGAAAACTAAGTTGCTGGATTGTAACTACTTGATACAAAATTCCTTTTTTTTTTTCCCCTATCAACTTGTCAAATGCACCTAAAGAAATCAGAAGTGAATTTCTTAATTTACACTAGTTATCTCTGATACAGCTGCTCTATTTTGTTCGAGGAATAGAAGAAATAACTATGACTTGAAATCTTGGCCCCAGAAAAGAGCGTGGCAAAAAGCTGACAGATACCAAAGAGGCAATAAACTGAGAGTGTCTTTTACTGTGTAAAGCAGAAACATTTGCTAATGTAATGTGGAAAGTAATAGCTACCACGTGGGGATGTTGGAAGGCATAGAGAGGAATACATTTCAAGAAAGAGGAAATAACCTCTTCAGAAGCAGGAAATATGGAATATGTATGGAATAGAACACACTTACATACAGCAGACACTGCCCATGTGCACTTTACATATGAAATACAGCATTATGCCACACCTTTTCACATAAACTATCATATTTCTTCACATATGGACATGAACTGAGCTGTTCCTTCCCTAAAGCAAAAAGAAGTTATCTGAATAGACCATTCCCTGAGTAGACACAGAAAATCTATACGGCTGATTTTCATTTGGAAGAATTTTCATAACTTTACTGGCAATCAAAGTGTTCAGAGTTTGCTACTGTGCTAGTTTTAGGTAATTTTAATACTTTGTATTCGTATGCATGTAGTTACATTTATGGCATAATTACATCCTCATAGATGATTCTATCCCAATTTGGGAGAACTGTTTTTATTTTTCCTAAATACTTGTTCTGAAGAGGTCTCTCTAACCAGAATCCTACTCATGTCCCAGGGTAAAACACAGCTGAAACATAGGTAAAGGTAAGAAGGCCTACTGCGTAACGTCCAGAAAATACTGATTTCGCAAAGAGCCAGAGACAGATTAATCTAACAGTTGTACAGGGCTATAGAGGAGAAAAAGAAAAAAAAAATCTCAAGTCAGCCAGAGGGTCACTTTGTACCCTGCTGATTTTAATTTGCAGGTCAAAGCGAGGTGTTTCCACCCGACTTGGAAACTTTTACGTGTTCGCCCCCATACACTTTTTGCAGACGTGCTCTCAAATCTAACCTGAAAGAGAAATCAGTCTTCATACTCTGGTTATTTCTAACAAGAATGCACAAACATTTGGCTATCTGAATTGAAAAATATAGCTAATTTACATAAATATCTTCAACATCCAAGAAAATGGACAAATCTGAGGTTGAGTGCATTGGGCTTGCAACAAGCCCTCTTTGCTAGTGTCTTTATAAAGGCTCAGATTTAAAGAAAAGTAGTCATTGTAGGCCAATATGCTGCAAATGCCATCCCGCTGTGTGGAGACACTCACCATTCCTCTACACCTCTACTGAAACCGACTGAGAACCTTCCACATCCGTCTGCGAGCAACATGGACTTGGTTTTGGTCCTGGACTGTAAGTCTCCACTGCTACGTTTTGAAGCAGTCTTTTTACAGCTCAGAGAAGTCACTGCACCTGCAATATTCAGCAGCATCGTGCAACAGCACTGCTTAGTCCCCAAGGTTTTGCGTTGACTGCGTAAAAGTGGAGAACCATGATGACATGGCCGATTTTGCACTCGTGAAGGCTCCTCCGACTGACTGACCTGCGTTACAAAACAAAAGAAGGAGGATCAGAGGTTGTCATGTTCTTGTCACTCGTCATTGCTAGGCTCATAAAGCAGCACAATCTGGTGTCTACTTTGGGATTTTAAAATGCAAGTCCACAGTCTCTGTCATAAAGCAATCGAAGAACTTGAACATAGGAGGTCAGCAGAAATGTTTTTTCCTGTGTTTTCATTGGTCCATGCACTGGAAAAGAAACTTGTGCTAGAAGCTTTGGCCGAGCTGCTTCTCCGTCTACTGCCATGCAATACACAGGGCCACAATCAGCAGCTTTGCCTCTCAAAATATTGCTCTGTTTTGTATATATGTTGTAGAGTACGCTTCAGTTAAAATGCAATATAAGTGAGATACGGGATGCTTCTACAGGAGAGCTAGGGCCTCACTCTAAGCTGCCTTTCCATGTATTTCTTACCTACAGCTTTTCCAGTTTGTACCACATTTCGGCTAGTGGAAACCATCACATTCCCAATCTTCTTTCCGCGTTCACTATTTTGCACTGAGCTAAATGAAAGACACGTGGAAGACCGTGAGTCAAATGACATATTACCTCTAATTGCAAATCAATATATGGTTAGAAATATATATATATATATAAATATTTCTAGCATAGGAATTGTATGGTCTTGATTATATATCCTGCTTGCAGGACAGGGTTTATAATCAAGCCCATACAATTTCTATATTGGAAGCATCTCATCCATACAGATCCATTAAGCACAGAACATAAACAACAACAACAAGTTATCAACAACATTTCCTTCTTATAAAGCACACTACTACCTCTTATAAATGTTTACTATAATGTATTCATCTCCTAAACTATGAAATAAGATTTACAGAAATTTTGGGAAGTTTTAGTTCCAATTGTAAGTCTTAAAGGACAAAAACGTGTTAATGAATAATCATCACTCATTTCTCTAAATAAGGTTTACTTTGTATTTTGCTTTTAAAATACAATTTTTGATCACATATAATTAGACTTTCATGCTTTTGTTAAAAGGAAAAAAAAGGCAGACAGACACTACCATCATTTGGAAAGGACTTTACAAAAGCAATCAGCTCTGTTTTCAAGTGACTGCATTTTTGCAATAGTCCCATTTAGGTTTAAATTATAATATTAAGTTTCAAACTCATTTCATACTCTGAAAACCTATTTATGTGAAACTCAGGAACACAGCTATAGAAAAGCATGCCACATGCTCTTCATCCTTACAATTTCCTACATTAACTTCTTCAATACTTTCAAAGTCTTCAGTGTAGATGAAAAGCAAAAAGAATACATCTCAAGAAACAAGTTCAGGCACAATTTGGGACAAAAATTTGGGAAAAAAAAGTAACTTTGATGAGCATCTGATGACAAATTACTTCTGAGGAACAAAGATACTGTTGTAAAAATATTAGGTGCAACTACTCATCTATTCATATTCGTCTTAGAGTATCAGAAAGTGGTACTTTAAAAAGAATCTTCTTTAAAAAAAAAAAAGAAGAAGAAGAAGGGAGAGAGGTGGGGGTCACATTATAGTCATCCCTGCATCTTACAGATTATTGAATCTTTCTACAAAGACTACAAACGGCAGTAATAGCAAGAGTGTCCATCAGCATGCACCTTATTGAAGTCAATTACCTTGAAATAAATCTTGGTTTGTTTGCAATTCTCCAGTTCCATCACATTTTAACCTGTCATGGGTCAGCAGAATCAACCAAAAGATTCAGGGGGCTGAAGTCTGAACCTTTTTATCCCTCAGGCTGCCCTTTTATGTATTTTACCATGTGTTTTACCTCTACATATGCACTGCTGATTTAACAGGCATCTTACAGAACCAATCTGCTTCCCTGTTCACAATAAGCCAACTGTATCTAGACACCACCAAATCCAATGACTTTTGTTAAAGAACAGTCAACATAGCTAAGTAAGATGAAACAATCTATTCTGTTTGGTGATTGAACAAAAAGCAGCAGTTAATTGCAACTGCATGACTGGATTTTGGCTATAGTTAAGATCTGTGCAGATGTGAGAATAACAAGTTCCACTGGAGCCCGTTTTAGACCTGAATATGATAGGTAAGAACTGACAGAAATTAAAGTTTGGGGAGAGTTTGGTGCAGCGAGAAGTTCTAGAAGATGCGTTTTAAACTTCTAAATTGAAGAATCTGAGAAAAAGACTGCACTGAAGAAGAAATAACAAACAAAAGCCCCCAAATGCTAATTTCTCCTAACTAGACCCAAAGCCAACATGCAGGGAAACCGTGGTAAAAGTTTTAATTGCTTTGACTTACATGGATTACTAGCAGTTTAAAGCCTTATAACTGCAGTGTAAAAATCAGTGTAGACTAAACAAAACTGCATTAGCGCTATTTTCCCCCTATTTTATACAAACCATCAAATCATGCATCTTTATATGTAGTGAAGTTGTGCAAAAGAACTTTAAATACAGTTTCATGTTCAAGGGTAATTCAAATTGAATATATTAAAATATTATATACTTACTGTGACAATCTTAATTTAACATCTGATACGGAGTACTGTCCCTGGAATGGATGGCTGGAAGAGGGGAAAGAAACCCAAAAAAACACATTTATTTATTTTTTCCATGATGATTCCATGCTACAACAACTGAAATCACTGGTTATATTCTTCTCAGCTGTTAAAAAAGAAGAAAGTCTATTATAGATGTAGTAGTATCACTTTATAGTAGCCCAGATCCCATGTCTATCCAGGCTCGGATTCCTTACGACGCACCTGCAAGACGCTTCCTATTTTTAAGCCAGACAGAAACAACCTTCTTCTCACCCCGAGGCAGACTCGTCCCTCCTTCTAGCAAGACAGAGCGAGAAGAGGCGCTCGCTGAAGCGGCCAGAGGAGCTTTGCTGCTCTCGGGGAAAACCGCCTTCCTCTGCAGAGCGCGGCCCCCTTGCCACCCTTGCCGTGCTGGAGCACGAGCAAACATCAAACACGCCAAAGTAAAGAATAGGAAACATAAATCAGCCAGCTGCCCTTGATCCCCGCCAGCGACCACGCTGGACACATCTTCCTGGCCACCTGGAAGCAATTAAAAAAGGGAAGGAGGAAAAGAAAGCAGGACCATCTGGAGGCAATTCCTGAGGAGCGACAATAAAGCCTCTACAGCGGGGGACAGACGGCTATCCAGTTGTTCAAGCTTCCCATCTCCAAACTAGGGGGGTTTATGAAGAAAGCCATATCCCAGAGACAAAATAGGGTCTAAAAGGGGAGAAACATCCTGCTTCTGTACTCAGAATCCTTTCAGCACAGGACTGCAAAGGCTTCAATCTTGAGGGCTTCCTAAAAGGCAGAGCCTGACTCTGTGCACGTACTAGGCACTCTCTAGGCTGAGTGCTAAAAGCTGGNGGCTATCCAGTTGTTCAAGCTTCCCATCTCCAAACTAGGGGGGTTTATGAAGAAAGCCATATCCCAGAGACAAAATAGGGTCTAAAAGGGGAGAAACATCCTGCTTCTGTACTCAGAATCCTTTCAGCACAGGACTGCAAAGGCTTCAATCTTGAGGGCTTCCTAAAAGGCACACAGGGCAGAGCCTGACTCTGTGCAGGTACTAGGCACTCTCTAGGCTGAGTGCGAAAAGCTGGCTCCTTACCTAGAATTTACCTCTGCGAGAGCTGGGTGCTTGTTGCTGTTCCATACTCTGTAGTTGTGGGTATTTTTCCAGGCTGCTACAAACGCTGTTCCAAAGTCTGACAATATTTTTTCATTGTCTGATAAATTAAAATAAAAATGAGTGAGTCTGTGGCAATTTGTTAGAAATCTAAGTATAAAGAAAAGAGAAGGGTTTTGTTCCCTTAAAACCTTTAAAACCGTTAAAATTTTCCAGGCTCTTGACAAATCAAAGTCAAATTCCAGTATTATGAACCTGACCCAAAAACACCTTCATTTTAAAAGCTGTCCCAAATTTATAGAGCCAGAACAAAACACACACAAAACTCACAGATACAGCTACACAATTTATTTTGCCTTTTCGTGTGTGTGTGTGTGTGTGTGTGTGTCTGTGTGGGGTGTCTTTATTTTTAAATCAGCTTTTCATCACACATCATTTTTTTCTTATTTTTTTCATTTACTTACAAAGCTCTGAGGAGTACAGCTGGCAAGGAAAAAAAAAGAAAAAAAAAGAACGCTCCCCTCACCCACACATCCCAAACAGCCCTCTTGGCTTGTCCTCTGGGCAAGGGTGAGCAATGGGAAAGAGGCCATGCAACAGGTAGGAAGAGAAACCCTTGTGCTGCTCTGGGCCCCGTGCACTGGGCTTTGCTGGACCACGCGACTACCTATTCCTATTTAGTAAACCTCACCATCAATCCAAAACTGAAGCATCAGTTACTGTAGAATAAACCTAAACATCCCCTTTGAAGTAAAATACTTAAGAGCATAGGGAATAATTTTAGAACCAGAGCTAATCACTTTAGACCAGCATGAGCTTCAAGCTGGTATTTCATACAGAGCACGTAATCATCTTTAAGTAATTATGCTCTTCAACAACACTTAGTCCTCTGGATCTTTAAGCGTAGTTCTCGGTCCCACGTTCTCTCACATACACCGTGGCATGGGCACTGAATTAGGTAACTGTCAGTAAAAGCAAAAGAAGCACGAGGAGGATGAGGTCAAAGGGATCAGTGTGGGGCAAATGAAACATTTTCCAGAAACAAATCACCGATTCTTTTTGTTGCATTCAGGTAGGAAAGACTGGAACACAAGGAATTCCCTCTAAAAAGAATTTCTGAGACAGAAATGTTTAAGCTTCAGAAAATAGAAGCTTATAAAGCCTATAGCTGGCACTTTTCACTTACTGAATTCCCATTTAAGACTATGGCAAGGAGGAAGAAGAGTTGGCTCAGACCACCAAGACTCTCCAAGGGCAGCCACAAACTTCATCCCTCCTTGGGTCCAGTTAGTTCCCTAAGGTGAACTAGGTGGCAATAGAATGTGCAGAATATTCTAGGTTGGTAAAATCTCTCATCAGCTGCGTTTGCAAGTTCTTCCACTTATGAAGAAAGCTCAACCAAATCAAGGAGATTTTGTTGTCTTTGGACATCCTTGTTATTCCTTGAGAAGTTTATTTACTAAATTCTTACTCTGCAGCCTCAAAGGCTTTTTTCCTTTGACCATTATCTCCTCCTTGGCAGGAGGCCAAGCACGTACAGAACAAACACTTATTAGACCCACGTTCACCTGAGCCCCTAGACAGGACACCAAGGGTACCTGGTTGCAGCACAGCAGCGAGCAGCGCGTGAAGATACGCAGTAAACTGAGCCCTGATCCACTCGTCTCCTCCTTCCCAACCAGTGCCGTCAAGAAAAACATCATCTCTGTTTTCAGTCACGTGCTTCACCAAGTAATCTGCAAACCTCAGGTCAGCCGTTGTGGGGTTCAGGATCTTACGGAGTTCTGGATCATGGATTTGCACGTGAGCATCTTCTATCTGTTTGATATAATTCCAAGGGCAAAAGGGGATCCAAATGAAACTGCTAATACATAAAATACTGAGTATTATTACTGTCAAACAACTGCCTAAATCTAAATACACAGTCACAACCACTATCAAGAAGAAACAAATAACCAAATAAATCACGAGCAACTCATTCTCAGAATGACAGATATCTCTGATAAAACCAGAACCTGATGATCTTCGTGGCACAGAGTAAAAGCTTATTTCACAGTATTTGGCACATGCATCTTCTTTGATTTTTTTTTCTTTGATTAGTGCTAATTTAATTTAGCCTCTCAGTAAGTTGGTTGCAAATATTTAACTGTTATGCTACTGAGAGTTGTGAAAAGTTGCTTCATGGGGAAGTTGCTCAAAATTTGGGTACGAACCTGAAATGCTGCAGATAAGTACCCAAAACTCAAGCCCTGCTTTGCTGCCCTCCCCTCCAGCTCGAGAGGCGCAAACGCGTCGTACCTCTACGATGGCATCGCTCAGGTGCTTCTGCTGGCGGAACAGGATGTTGGTGGCTCCAGCAACAAAGCCACGGACCGAGACATCCGAGAGGAGATGATGTTGCTGCAGTGCCATATACGGCAAACAGAGGTATCCCTAAAAGTATCAGATATTCAGAGGATTAACAAAAAGACAAAACATTGTCCACAGCCACAGTTTTTCCTAACAGAAGTCAGCACATACCCAGCCAGAGGTCTTCACTCTGGCTACTGTAATTTCAGCCATGATTACCTATTTCTTTGCTACATTATACCTATAAAATTTTTACCTAAACTATGTTTTTCAAGAGGTTGTGTAGCCTTTCAGTCTCAGGACTGAAAACGAAATACAGCAATAGCTGTCAAAAAGCAAATGTGTTGCAGAATAAGCAGTAGAGAGTAAGCGTGAAGGTCTCAAGCCAGCTTACAGACAAGATGTCAAGGGAGAAAGAGATCTGTCTTGCTTTTTATTTGCTTATCATGCTGGTTTTGGGTAGACCTGAGGTACATCGTGCAGAAAAGCCACGGCAGCTTGCCCAGCTGCTGCCCACGTTTTGAAGATGGGGACTAACAGGCTACAGAGGTCCCAGTCAATTTTCAGTGAGCATGAGAAAGCAGGAAAGAGAGCAAGGCACTGTGCCTTTTAAACACCCCATTCCTAGAAATTAGTCTGGTATCCTATATTCCAAATAAAAATTAAAAAAAAAAAGGAAAATAGAAAATAAGAAAAAGAAAAAAAAAAAAAAAGAAGAAACCCCACATTTTAAGAGAATTTCTGTAAGGCTTTCAGGTAAATTATGCAAAGATCATTGAAAAGAAGCTGTAGGTATTGCATTATTTCTTTTACCTGCAGAATCAACCTACCCTTTGAATTTAAAACTCAAACCTAATTCTGTTTCAAACCACACAACGCAGTTTATCCACCAGTACAAACCCAGCAGGGCAGACGGGAGAGCAGCAAAGAGCACATGTGCCTTATCACACAGCACATGTTAACTGGAAACACAGGGAAGAAAGGAGCACAATCATTCCCTTTTGTTATATTAAACACAGGGAGAGCTTTCCAGATGACAAGCACTTATCAGCTGGGAACAAACAACCAGCGTCAAAAGAACAACGGCATTTGGAAACAGAATCGCCAGCCTAAAACAGAAAATATTCAGAAAAATAAGGCTTAGGAAGTTGGCAAAGAAAGGTCTAATTAGATTTTACTCAAATTTTGGAAATATTTCACTACTTAAAATATCAAGGGTCAGTTCCCAAAGTCACATTTCTGTGTTGTTTTCTGCTCCTTTAAAAAAAAGGAGAGAGGAGAGAGAGAGAGAGAGAGAGAGAGAGAGAGAGAGAGAGAAGATGAGAAGAGGGGAGCATTAGAGCATTAGATCCCACAGAACTGGTACTAAAAAAACAAAATATCACAGCCTATTTTTCCTCATGCTCTGGTGTATTTGGATATATTCTGCCAACTGGCAAAATCTCATAGAGCTCAAATTTGTCCTATTTCGTATTCCTATAGAGCACTGCATAAAAGAGCCCGGAGATGAGCGCTCTAAATAAGAGTTAAGTTTCCTCTAAACAGTTACATTTTAACTTGCAATCACATTTTCTCATAGCTTTTTGGTGTAAAGCCTTCTCTATTCTAATTTCGCTTGAGTTCATCCAATGTAAAGCACCCTCGGGGAACAAAAGGTAAACATGTAGATGCTATCAACTTCCATAAAAATTGTTTATTTTTCCATTTTACAAGCTTAGCAGCAAATAAAATTGGCACTCTTAGCCTCCCCCCACCTCATATCAGTTATTTGCTCCTTGCTGCAAGCTAGTGCTTTAAGAGAACTAAGCTAAATCCAACTCGCAGGCTGTTTTTGAGAGCAGCCAGAGCACAGGGACACCCAGCAGATGTACATGCTGGCTGGGCAGCCGTCTCTAGTGGTGGCTTGTGGCAACGCAGAGCAGATGGCCTTTGATCTGCTCGTTTGGGCCTAACCTGTTGCTGTCAACGAAAGCTCTTCTGAGAAGCTCAAATACAACCGTCAAATACAAATAAATGCAAATAACCACCTCCAAAAGGGAGGGAACCCCATCAGGTTGAGGGGATGAACATGAATCTTCTACTTCCTCAGCAAATGTTATGGCCTTTGATGTTATTACATGAAAACAGCACGAAACATCATGTTGCTTATTTCACCAGCAAGAATCTGGCTAAGAGAAGGCATTTGCCCTGGTTTTCACAGGAAGCACATGTTACCTGAGAATGCCTATCAGGAGAGTTTGAGAAATGCTCTCAAACCTGGAGTTCAATTTCCCTCCGGCGTAATCCTAGAGCTCAGCACTGCGCACGGACACGGAGCCGCAGATAATGAGGAAGTGTTAACAGACAAAGAAGAAAAGTTCCCTGCGGGCTTAGGTAGCAGCTCAGGAACAGTCTGCAGAATCTCGGTTAATAACATTAAGCGGCCTTCTTTCCGAGTACTCTGATCTGGCCTCGTACAGATTAGATTACCAATTCTTCAGAGTAGAAGGAAACCGCAGTTACCGATACCTACCACGCGCTGCGCAGAGTGGATGTGCAGGTTGGAGTGGTGCCAAATTGCACAATAATCCTACGAGAGCAAAACATGGGGCACGTGCCCGCACGCACGGCCCCCTCCAGCTGCTCCTTGCTCACCCAGGATCACCCAGACTGTACTTATGAACACTGCAGCACCTCGCAGTCCCTCCAGGGCTGGGTAACCTCAATCGCTTGCGACTTCTGTGAAACCAGAAGTCTTTCCGAGTTACGAGGAGGAGCTGTTTACCTTTGTGAACACGGCGAGGGGCATGCCGAACGGGTCCTCCTCGAGGCCGGACACGAGGCCCGGAACGAGCGCCGCGTGCCCTGCGTTCGCCTGGGGCTGCACGGTGATGGGGAGGCCTTCGGAGCGCGCGCGTTCCTGCGGGCGGTTTGCAGCTGGGTCACGGGCTTTGTTCTCCCCTTCTCCTTTAGGATTAGGCTCCTCCAAAATGCTGGGGTCTAAGGTCTCCCAGTCACTTTCAGAAGACTCTGGAGAAGTGCGGAAAGGAACTTTCAAGCGCTGCACGGCATCGTTGGAGGGCTGAGCTCCATTGCAAGGCTTCTCCGACTGGGCAAGAGGCACATGGGCTTTTTGACCTTCCAGGGAGTGTTCTCCTGCCATCTTTCTGCCTCCCTTTGCCATTCCCAAGTTTGTATTTGAAACATCATCAGCGGACACAGAAACATAATCATCTAACCGTGGAGTGCTCTCCTGCAAGCCAGCATCCTCTGACACGCTCTTTCTCGGTCTATACTGCGAGCAGTCAGTAAGACCATGTTCAATCATACCTGGAAAGGGATACCACATGTGAATACCAGCACCTTAATACAAATGAAATTAACTGCTCTTAAGGAAAATGAAGGAAATGTTCTTCTGTGCATACTAGAAATCACAGACTTCAGAACACTACTTTGAAAGTCAAATCTTCTCACCAAGAGAATCTGGCCCCAATTTTTTTTTTTGTTTTTGTTTCTCTGTTTGTTTGAGGGGTATGCATAGAGGAAACAGAGCTGTATTTTTGGTTTGTAGGAACTTGGTCAGAATCTATGACTGACTTAGCCAGGCTCTCATCCATATTATTAACAAGCAATACACAGAAGATCTAGTACCTCGGGTTAAACTCAAAGATTACTCCATATAATGCAAGTAATAAGCATAGGGAAATGTGTTCATACCACACGGACAAGAATACAAGTTATCCCATTTTTCAGGCAATATAATCAACAGAACTGTCACATAAATTGCTTTCCACCTAGAACAGGACAGTCAGTCTCAGTCATGAACAGGAACCGTATTCAGAAGAATCCAAATGTTTCCTCTTACCAGGAAAGAGTGACAGGACTGTCATTAGAGCTCCCACCAACCTATTTACTGGAGAAATGTAAAACAGCACCTAGTGGTAGGAGGATAGGGGAAAAAAAAAAGGAGAGGGAGGAGAAAATAAAAAAGTTAAAAAATGCAAAATGATAGCTTGAACATGACAGATAAAGTGCAAGGTGTCAAAAGCATTTTCTTTCCTTTACATCTGTTCACCAACAAAAGCTCTTAGAACCATTTTTAGAAGTAAATATTTAAATGTAAATGCAAATATAATTTGCTTGCAGTCGGACAACTCAATCCCATGCTGACTGGATCAAGGTCAGGAGAAAAAAAAAAATCTCACCGACTGACAGACAAAAGGTATTCCTGGAACTTTGCATATATCATTGCTTATTTTTGTACATTTAAGCCTATTTCTATTTAAAGTCAGAAGCCAAAATATCACAGTCCAGAATTCTGAATAGTAATAATAAAAAAATCTTCGCAAAAATCCCCTTAAAATAATATATTAATAACAAGCAAATTGCTGGAGAACAGGATAAATGCAGCATGCATTTATTAAAGATATCTTTCTATGATTAAAAGGCTGATTTTATGGAAATAGAAAAAGAAAAGACCAATGTTGAATTCAGTAAGTACTTTGGGCATAATATGGGAAATTAGAATCTCCTCAATTAGATTAGAGAGATGGGGATGTCAAAGGCTAGCACTGAAAGCAGCAGCACGAGGTTCAAGAAATATAAATACCGGAGTCCCTCCAACACAGACTTTCAGGAAAAAAAAATAAAAAATAAAAAAAAGACAAGCTAACAACTTGCTTTACAGTGCCATTTTAAAAACCTTAGTAAAAAGCAGCAGGATACTAGTGACAAATACAAGCATTGCAAGGAGTCATCAACATAAAGGAATCCAGAATGATCATACATAACGTGATGACTTCGCAGGTCAAGTTAAGAGGAAAACAATAAAATTCAAAAGCACAGGTTGGTAGACTTGGAGTTAACAAAAGGCTCTGCTATAAGCTAGAAATAGCTTTGTCACTCGTTAGACATGATGAGCGACTCGCAACCCACCAGGATGCTCAGGTCCACGAGCCCCTGCCCCGACGGACCCAAGTGAAAGACGGTCCTGACGCATCGTGTTCAATGGAATCTCAGCTGGAAACTGAGCGCGCCACGTACAGCGTCTGGTACAATTTGTTTTGCTCTGTGTTCCAGAAAAGCTGTATTGCAACAGCCACAGAAAAAGCCTATAGCTTGATGAGAAAAACAGGCTGTTCGTGTAAACAGAGCACTTTCCACTGACACCAATGGGAAAAAAATGTATGGTTTCCTTTGAGAAGCTGCTGAATAAGTTACTGAAAAATACACGACGGAACAGTATGGAATTACAGCAGAAACTCCAAAACATTCCTTTCAGTTTAAGATTCCCAGATTATTTTATATTCCCAGCTAAATTTACAGAAATAAACAAGTTTATAAAGTATCTCCTTTCAAGAAGCCTCCCTGTGTTTGCTTTCTTATACTGCATTTCTATAGCCTTCCCTATCTTCTTATAAGGTCTGCAACATTTGCACCAGCAAATTGGGTGGTCCTGGCAGCAGAAGGCAAAATGATTGCCATCTGGACGCGGCCTCTCAGCTTAATAGCAGCTGAGAGGTGAAAAAGAAGTTTCCTTTAGCCCGTGGAAAGCAAATTGCTAAGGATTAAAGCAAAATCAGTCTGAAGCATCCAGGCATTTTTCTGCTCACAGAAAACTGCCATTATTTAACAGCTTCTTGCTTTTAAGGTCTTTGAACGTACAGATTTCCCAGAGCTATTCTGAAACCTTTAACATCTGTCAGAAAGCGGGCAGTACCAGGAAACAAACTTCCTTTTGAAATTGCAAGTGTTCTCTTCCTGTTATGGTTTAGGGAAAAACAAAACAAATCCCCAAAACAGACTCACAGTTTTATTCAATAAACATCCAGTTACTTTCAAACCAGATTCATATGTCTGAGCCACATGAACATGCTTAGGAAAGCCTCTCTCCACTCTTCCTGGGCATTTACGTCTTGTGCTTTATGCAGCTTCAGAAACGATTTGCAGCTAAGTATTTTGTTTACATATGCCCAAGTGCTGAACTACCATGATGGAGTGCTGGCACTGTAAGTTTTTAAATAGATCGATAGAGATGTTCTACAAAAAAGATTTAGAGTAGATTCCTGTTTGCATTATGCTCCTGTCTTTTTATAATACATAATGTTTCTCCACTCACACATTTTACTTAACTTTCACTGGGCCAGTGAAAGGCAGAGTATGTACAGAGGAGGTGAGAACTAATTCATCTTAATGCAAAACAGTTAATGAGAACATAGTTTCCAAAGGTATATATGCATATAAAAGTACCTTAAAAATAATCCTTATTTTTCACTGGTATATTTTATCTGCTATCTTTTGTATGAGAGATGACTAACAATTACATATCTATTTCAATTCTCTGCCTTGGCCTGCAGAAGGTTACCTTTTTTTCTAGAAGAATCAATTTAAAAAGGATCAAGACCTGAAAAAGATAGAAATGAAAAATATGGAGAGTGAACCATTGCCATTTATCAAAAATACTGCACAAACTTTGTCTTATTCACAGTTTAATACTGATTATTGATTTTATTGGCTAAACTGTCAAATATACTCACTCAATAGAAACTAGGGCCCTAATAGCCTTTTTCCACCTGAACTTTCAAATAGCATCTGAGGTGCAAAAAGAATGAACTGCACAAAAAGGAACTGTGTACTCTGAATCATACGAAGCTTATTTATGAGTAAGGACACGTGCCATCACTCCAGAGCTTCAAAAAACAGTAAACTGTATAAGAAAAGAAGAGCTCTTCCATGGAAACACATACATGAATTCAGCAGATTGCCAGAAAGAGCGCTCACTCACCCAACTTTAGACATGTACAAATGGGAAACCTAGATCAGAGATGGTTGTCCAGGCTTTCTTTGCACTCAGAGAAAACAGACAGACATTTCTAGGGTGTAACCGAGATGTCTGAAGCAAAATGAAAATTAGTTCTACCCTCATAAATTTCTACTGTGCATATGCAAATATATCATCATCCCAGTTTCTCAATTTTGTTTCCTTGATGTCTCTCAGTTAATAAAGAAGAAAAAAAATGTCAAATGTTGTTTTTAACTTAGCTTAGCATTTCAATAAGAAATTCATACTTAGCATTTCAATAGCCATCAAGAAAACGTAGGGAAGCAAGTTCCCTCATATGCTTTGATGGCAGAAGCTGAAAAAGTTACAAAACACAGGGAAAATAGTATGTTGTGTCTGTTGACATTTGCAACATTTTCCCATCACGTTCCCCTGACAAGGAGTAGTAAATAGAGAATAGGAATAGAGAATTTGCATTTCAGGATATGATTCAAAAAAGCGCCACTAAAACCTAGAAGTCTCCAGAGAAACCAAGAAATGGACAAGTTTTTTCTCTTGGGAACTAATCTTTCCTGAAGGTGTGTACACAGCAGGGAAAGGGAAATTGGAAGCTTGTAACTAGAAATCCTAATGAAAAAGCTTCACTCCAAGTACATGTTTATTCTTCAGTTGCTCACAAAGCCTTTTATTCCACAAAATTTGTGCAAGGCATCATCAGGTTGTACTTTATAATTATAAGGCTGCCAAGAAAAGCATACCTTGTGTCTAAAGTGAAGAACAAGATCCCGAGGAGATAGACCTGAAATAACCAAAAGAAAGCCATTATTCCAGTTTAATAGCTAAAGAGCTTCCAAGTAGCAAATAAACTGTGCACCCTATGTGAATCTAGTTATTTTGTTAGGAAAACTCATACCAAACTCTCTCTCTTTTAAGCAGGAGCAATAGTGCAAGCTGCAACGGAGGCAGTAACGATAGCCATCAGACTCTGTTACCCCTGCTGGCTGTAGCACAGCATTAGGGAAATTATTAAATCCTACACTATGCATTCAGAAATCACAGGGAAAAGCTAAACTTATATGGAAGATTTCCCAGACCATAGGTACATGAAAGGTTGAACACCCCATACCAACAAATTGTTTCACCTCAAAATTAAGTGCCATTTCTCTAAAGGAGCCGAGCACTCGCTTGTCAAACCAAAATGCACCAGAGCTCTNCCAGACCATAGGTACATGAAAGGTTGAACACCCCATACCAACAAATTGTTTCACCTCAAAATTAAGAAAGTGCCATTTCTCCAAAGGAGCCGAGCACTCACTTCTCAAACCAAAATGCAGCAGAGCTCTCAACCTGTAACCAAGTGCTGTTACAGAAGGAACATAGCATTTACTTGACATTTATTTAAATTCATGAAGGAAGGAAAGCTTAATAGAATACTGTGCAGGCACACAGACCTCCGGTGCTTTATTTGTTATTGCATAGAAGTAAATTAGCTCAAAAAGCAAATGCGTTGGTTAGCTCATAACACCATCTCGGCTGCTTGTACAATAACATCGCTTACCGAGATAAACTTGTGACCCTTCCAACAAAGTTCCTCCCAGAGAGCTATTCATATGCTCATAGAGTTCCTGTAAGAGATAGAAAAAAAAAAAAAGAAAAAGAAAAAAAAAAAAACACAGAATGCATTAATGGCACATAGTCACACAGAATTCTGAACAAATAATTTCACCGGTTTATTTCAGGAAGAAAGGAAACTTTTGCTAAGGGAGTTAATGGAGATGCAGGAATGAGCATGAAAGTCAATGTGCATTTTATTACAAAACAGAAAGTTTTGTAACAGCAGAACCACCTATGAAAAATGGAGTGTCTAAGCAGTCACTCACTAAAAACATTAAAGCGTGCAGCTGCTTTGCTCTGTCTGAATACGGCTTAAACTTTACCTTCAGAATGGAAATTTGAGAGAAGTCTTTTTCTTCAAAATATGCATGTGTAATGAGTTGCAGCTTTGCCTGAAGTAATCCATACAGAGGCTTGGAGGGAAAAAAAAAAAGAAAAAAAAAAAAAGCAGATAAAGAGCAAGTAAATGAGGAAAAATATATTAAATAATCTATTTTAAATTTCAGTCTTTTCTCATTCTTATCTTGCAACATAGACATATTACTAGAAGTACAGTTCTCTAATGCTCTTTCAGGAGCAAAAGCCCTTGATTGTCAACTTGCAGTGTCTTGTCTTCTGTGCTTATTTTACATGATAATAATTCTGTCTTCTTCCTTTCCACTTGTACATACCATACCACCACTGAAATTCTTTCTGGGAAAGCACTTTTCTGCCTCACATAGCTCATGCACTTGCAGGAACAATAGGTAATTCAGCTTCAAGCACTGACAGAAGTTCACTTACCTGCCTGGCAATTGGCATTTCTTGCTAAATATGTGTGTACAAACAACATGTCCCCTCAAAACAGTCAACTAGGCATCGACTATCTTAAAATCTCTTTGACAGTCATCAGTGGCTACGTATTCCAACAAGTAATTACAATGACCAACCCCCCAAACCCTATTACATGAAATAAAGAACTTAAGAGTTAGCACTTATTAAGGGCTTACTACTTATTATTATTTAGTTATTACTTATCTTATTACTTATTTATTCCTTATTAACCAAATCCTTGGTATTAGTATTACTTATTAGTATTAAGAACAGTCAAAAGTGCAAACAGATATCCCAAGTCCTGACAACAGGCAATTTTACAATTACTCTTTAAGGAGATACCAATTCAAGGTAGCACACTCAAATGCCAGGGCTTTCTAAATCACTTTCACAACAGTGTTCATTCTGTTACACTTTACAGTGATTAAAAAAAAAAAGAAAGAAGACAACAATTTATTAATATTTCTTCTTTAGAAGCATTTTGGAAGTTAAGCAAACATTCTTACCAGCTGACTGAGAACACAGACGCTTTTCTGTACTGTTTCTCGAGTGATGTCTGCTTGCCGGACTTTTAATGCCTAAGAACCAGAAGCATTAGAGTATTTTTACCAACATCCATTTTCAAAAGAATTCTTTCAAGGATCTAGTAATCACATACCCCTATTTAAATAAAATCCTACGAGTGACTGCCATCGGTGGTGGAAAATCCAAGCCATGTAACAGTATGCCCTGATCTAGTACAAATGGCCACAACAACACTGATTTGTCACAATTTTGCTCTCATCCCACAGCAAAGGAAGCAGTTCATAGCAAAGATCCAAAGATGACTGTGATAATATGCACAGGGATCATTTAAAAGACATTAG
Organism: Crypturellus undulatus; assembly: GCA_013389825.1. Classification (NCBI taxonomy): domain Eukaryota; kingdom Metazoa; phylum Chordata; class Aves; order Tinamiformes; family Tinamidae; genus Crypturellus; species Crypturellus undulatus. Next base: position 14,528 of record VWPW01030103.1, on the reverse strand, counting down.
GATAAAGCAATGACATTTTTAATTCAGGATAACAAAGCAAAAGAAGAGAGGTCTCAACATATCACCTGATCTTCTCTAACACTATTTGTGCAAATGGACCAGACTGAAAAGCCTTTGCCTGGCCTGGTTGGTTTGCTTTATACTGGAAGAATTTCATCTGCACAAGCAACTACTTTCTCTGCCAGACCAAATGGCCCTAGCACTAAACAGCAAAGCTAGAAAAGGTAGGGACAGAAATACAGCCAAGTGATTCACTTAGTCTCTTGCTGTACAAAACAGCAAGAGTGCAGATTGCAGCCCACACATCAAAAACCCAGATGGAAAGAGCACTGCAGTTGTTATATAAAACACATTGCTTCATATTCTGCTTGTTGTAAACAACTCAATTTAAAAATCTATTTATCTTCTTAATTGGTTAGTAAGCATAAACTAGAGTCAAGAGTGCAATAAAACCTTGTTAAAACAACTGTAGATTTGAATATAACATAACTTTAATCACAGAATACAGTACAGGGAAGACTGTCTGCAAACATAGCGAGGGAACCAAACTCAACACAAGAAATCAAGAATATAAATCTGCATCTGTACAATTTATTCTTGGAGCATAAACAGAAACTTGATGTATAACTTCATGGTATGGTTAGGACTTGAAAGAGAGTACATAGTTGGCATCTCCCAAATTTGTGACTCACCTAGAACTGTAACCTGGCATTTCAGATTCTTTCAGATTCTTCATTGGAAAGGGCATATTTTAAAAGAAATCTGTAAAAACCTTTCAATTAGAGTTGCACAGATGACACTATCACTGTTATTTTTGAATATGTGGACACATTCTAGCACCTCAACTACAGTTTCCTCAGTGTGAGACCACATATACAGAGTAGCTCCCCTCCCAGTTTTTCACCTTTACTGGGAAAAACAGCTCTGGAGCTACATATAGTGAATGGGAAGATTCTGGTCCACTTTACAAATGTACTTTTAGTAAAGGGGTTACGTGAAAAGAAACAACACAACATTCGCATGGTACTAGAAAATATCCTAAAGATCCTAGGAAATATCCTAAAATCTTCACAGCCAACGGGGAGAAACGCAACGGAGAAATTTAAATAGCTTCCACCCAAGGGACCTACTTTCGGCAATGGGACTTGGCAGAGCGTGACAGATTGTCAGCTGAAGTTTTGCTACTTGGGGCTGATGTTTGTTGTCAAGAACCAAAGCATATTTTGAAAACTTCAAGGCAATCCTCAAGGAACACAATATGCCTGCTGACATCGGGAAACAAGGAGTTCTCGAGTTCTGTAGCTATCTGCTGTGCAGTTTTCATGGATTTTTTTAAGGCGACATAACAATTCTGATCTTGCTGCCTGAATGTTGGTATAACGCAAGCCACTGAATCCCTGAGTCTTCTGCACGTCAAGCATATCAAGTCATTGATATAATTTACAACTTGCAAAGTTACCTTGGCTTCAATTTGCCTGTAGCAAGAGACACCATATACTGTGGTTCGATCCCCGCTTCTTGGTGGCAGGTGGAAAAATACTGTATCTATGAAGAAAAAAAAATATTTCCTAAGTCAGTAACAAAGGGAAATAAGCAGTATTTNACTGTGGTTCGATCCCCGCTTCTTGGTGGCAGGTGGAAAAATACTGTATCTATGAAGAAAAAAAAAATATATATTTTCTAAGTCAATAACAAAGGGAAATACGCAGTATTTTTATTTTCAGCACTACTTGCTTATAAAAGGGGCATCGGTGAAAGCGCCAGGTTTGCTGCCCCAGAGGCAGGGCCAGTGTTACAGCCCTGTGAGGCTGGGTGCACAGTAGCCACTAAGAAAGTGAACGCAAGGGAGGTCTGGAAAATTCAGGGAGCAACACACAGCCCGCAAGCATCAAGTTCCTGCTCCCACTGCCAAGGTGGGAGCTCAGGGCTACTGCTCCAGCAAAAAGCACCTGGGAGCTCGGCTCTAACGTAGAGCACTTAGTTTTTCCATGCAAATGGGACATGCAAGAAGCAATCTCTACACAATATGACAAGAATATTTTGGTTCAAGTTATAAGGCTTGATATAAAGATACATACTTGCTGCTACTGCAAGAAAAAAGAGATTCTAATTTCAAAATAAAGGAGATGCAAAATACATTATGATTCTGTTTGCCATTCAAAACAAAGTAAATATACAACTAAAAGTTACAGCAGATAATTATCAGAAGTGCATTTGCCAATTCCAAGCTCATGCTTATTTCTCCCTTTAAAACATAAAGATTTACATCAGTTTGGTTGCCATGTCAGTTTTTTTTTCTTACCAAAATATACTCATTAATCACCTTCAGAATAAGTCAGTATTAACTAGCATAGTACTGAAGCATCTTGCAGGCAAGCAAAATGGATTCTAATTTCCTAGCTCTGAATGTATCCTATTGCTCATGGAAGATTTAAGGATGGAGAAATGAAATAAAAATCATCACCAAGCTCAGACTCAGAGTGACTCTTATTCCTGCTAGGAAAGGAATTATTTTGTTAGGAATTCCTTTACATTCAAATGAATCTCTGGAAGTTGAAGGATTAGAAAACTGAGTACATAAAGCTAAAAAGTCGTATTAAAAGTAGCATTAAAGTCTTTTTTTTGCTATTTTGTTTCATGTGGTTTCTTTCTTCACTGCCGTACAGAAAAAAAAAGCGATGATAAAAGGACAAAGGCAAATAAGTATGTTATACGAACTGAACAGCATATATAACACACTGAACTGTTGTCAAATATAAAGAAATGGCAAATACAAAGAAAGCTCCAGTCTCCTTTATGCCCCCTTTCCTGAAATACCTTCAAGGCCATTTTCATCTATTGTCATAATTTACTAGGAGCACTGGCCTTCAGCAATGATCTTAGCAGCAACCGCAAGGCAATATAATCCTTCTGTCTTTCCTTCCTGCAGACCAGTGCACTAATGCTCCTGTTCTTGCCCTTTGTATTTACCTGTGTTCAACAAATGTCACCCTGCATGAGAAGGAGAGCTCTACACGTCCTTGAAGGTCACTCTAATAATCACCAAGTTAGTGTGGGAACAGACAGCATAATCAGTACAGAAGTTACAGAGATGAATGTTAGAATCTCAATTTCCCCTTACCTCAAAACTACATTAGGTTAAAACCTAAGAGGTGTCTTAAGAGGGTCTTCTTCCCTCAAATATTTTTTGAGATAACTGGTGTTCTTGTTTTGTGTTAGGAGTATATATAAAGTGATACAAACCCCTTAAACTGAACTTTTATTGCCTGCTGATTTCTCGATGTAGGAGATGAACCTTCATGATATTTTTTCACTTGAAACCTTGAGGCAATGCACCATTATCCATGTACTCTGCAGCTATACAAAAATGTAATTTAATAGCACAAATAATGCAATTTAATAGTGTGCTTCACCATTATTTGTGAATAATGGTTTGTCAGATATTAGGACTTTTCTCTTTGGGTACATTAGAGACACAAAGGAGACACCAGGACACGCCACTTTCCTCTCTGGTTTCTTACCTTCTTGATAGTTGTGAGCGCCATCCGGTAGAGCAAGGAAGGGCAAGTATTTCCACTCTTCTGGTAAACTGTGGCTGTCATGTCCTTCTCCAGGCATTAGGGGAGGATAGGAAAATTCAACCTGAATAAATAAATAAATAAATAAATAAGCAAGTATAGGATGGGTAATACACATATCTACTGAAGCTCCTCATGATCAGCCCCTGAACAGCAACTTCTCTCAGAAAATGCTTAGTCACAGATTAGTGACAGACATTTATATCCTGGGGAAAATATAAAAGCATAACAGAGCAATTGTACAAAAATAATCTTACTGTTGCATGGAAAATAAAAATATCATAAAAAATAGAAGTACTGAAAGAGGAGGAGGTCAAGAAAAAAGAAGTGAAATGCTTCACCTTACCACACTGTGTCACTCTTTCCCCAGTTGTTGCCAACTTCAAAAAAAAAAAAACAACCAACCAGCAAAGACATAAGAAGCCATGCTAAAAAATAATAAAAAAAGCTTTGTTTGCTGTATGAATTTTTATTAATCCTCCTTCTATATTCCATATTGTTCTGTGCAAGCAGACCCAGAAAGTATCCTCAAAAAAAAAAAATACAAAACCCACTAGTGAACTAGTGAATGACCGAATTCCTGACAGGAATATAAGTAACCCACGAGGAACAACTTGGCGGGGAGGGAAAGGGGGAGAGGGCAGAGAGGAATCAACAACACACAACATAATTAGCTTGGTGGGGGAAAGAGGGGAGAAATTTAGGATTTTACTCGTAGTTAGTTTTCTTTGAGACCGCACACAGCACTTCAAACAACGTAGGCCACTAAGCTAACTGGAAGAGTATTTGACTTCCAAACGTCCACGCGGCGGGAAGGCAGCACGTGTCGAGGAGCGGGGGCACTGCCCCTCAGTCCACCCATGCACAATTCCCGACAAGCCCAGGGCTCAGGGTCTACACTACAAAAGATGCAAAGAGAGGGATATTAGCACCTTCTTCCTAAGGAGCAGGATATTTCCTAAGGAGGAATCATCTAACTATTACTGGATTAGGCAGCACTATCCTCTTTGCACCATGAGTTACTTCAACAATAAATAAAGCAGAGCTCCTACAGTTTAAGGACATAAATACAAGGAGCACCTATATCAACCTCCTGAGCAGATGGTTTATTTCAGCACACAGTCAAGGAGAGGGGCTCTGATTTGCCTCTGCACAAGTTTCTTTCCATCACATACAGAGGGTCCCCCATTCCCGACTGGCAAATGCTGTCAGGAAGGATGCAGGGTGTCAGTAGTTTCCTGCAGTTACACAACGGCAATGTTTACCTCACATTCCAATCAAAATAATGAATTAAGAGAAATGAAGAAAGATAGAAAGATACTTCTAGAGGGAAGAAGGGCACAGAGAGCTAAGCTATACGAGAAGCATGAGGAATACTTGCTCCTAAAGTCCAGAATAAAGCTCAGACTCCTACGTTCTTTTGCCAAGATGGAACTTGCCAGAACACTGTGTGTTCACCCTTATTCCAGCCACAAATTTGCTGGCAACACTTGAGCTGCTACCAGGGACCCCCCACAGCAGAGATTTCTGTGGGCTCTTACGGTTTCAAANCCAGAATAAAGCTCAGACTCCTACGTTCTTTTGCCAAGATGGAACTTGCCAGAACACTGTGTGTTCTGGCAAGTTCCATTCCAGCCCCAAATTTGCTGGCAACACTTCAGATGCTACCAGGGACCCCCCCACAGCAGGGATTTCTGTGGGCTCTTGTGGTTTCAAATTCAACAAACTGAACAGGCATTAAAGGCACCAAAAGTAGAAGAAAAGCATTAAAATTGCTTAAGTGGCCTTATTCATCAGTACCTTCGTTTCTAAGGAGCAATCACATTCGTGTAGGTTAATGCGCTGCTGTTTGCACAAGCAGCATCTCACATTGCAGAGGCTAAAGAGAGTAGGAATGGCAGAGACAGGCAGCTGTAAGAAGAAAAAAAAGACAATTTCACAGCAAAGGCAGCGTGTAATGCCCTGGAGAGCTTTACTCTACCCCTGCCTCCAGCTTGAGAGTTGAAAATAAAGTCCCAGGAAATCACATGAAACTTCTGCCAAATAGTCACCATAGCGGGGGGGTTCACCTCATGTGAAAGGCAGGATCCCGGAGCCATTCTCCCCAGGCACTCTGCGGAGCCAGGGAAAGCAGACATCTCCCTGTGAGGAAACCTTTGCTGAAGAAACCCGAAGCAGAACAGGCTTTTAGCACTTAAGTATTGGAGTAACACTGAGCAGCCTTTAAAAATAATAAAAAAAAAAAGCAGTTCCTGTCTCAAGCTGGTTACACAACATTGTCATGTTACTTGCCCCGGTCTTAATAAGACCTTGTAATTAAGGCATGCACAGACACAAAAGTAGCAGAGAGAGAGGTGGCGAGAATCTCAATTCTATCATTTCTACGGTTTTGAACATGAGAAACTTCAGTAAAATCTTCTCAATCTGCATGTGTAAATTATGCAGTATAGTTTTCCTAGTGAAGCCTGATACTCCCCAAAAAACAGAATAGCTCTTTTGTCTTGTACTTTATACCTAAGAACAACTGTGGGGGACCTCTCCGCTTTCTCTCGTTATATAAAGAAGAAAGAAGGAGAAAGAATTTGCTTCTTACTGAAACACAACAGTGCACTTCTGTAGAAATCTATACATAAGCATGTACTTCAATTTCCTTGTTCATAATTAATATGTATAACCATTAGAAAACAATGCTTCCAAATATGAGAAAGAATTTGTTAATAAAGCCAAATAGTCAGTATGAACAAAAGAAAGAAACGTAGGTTTTCTCAGTTGATTGAGTAGATTTTGCAGTTATTACTTTCCTTCAATATGAGTTAAAGAAACAAAACAAAATGAGGTTCATATTAAAAGCTGAACTTCTTGGAGACTTCAGAAGAACGCAGGTAAAATATGACTCGCTTTTTCCACTCATTTTTTATTCTTCCAAGTGGCAGGGACCTTCATTAAGGCAGGAAATACTATCATGCCTGTCAAGAGTTTTCTTGATGGCAGCATTTTCTGCCAGTTCATATTTCCTTCTTCTCTATATAGGCTGCTGCTGCATTTCTGAACTGGGAAAATCAATGCCAAGTGCCGTGCTATGATTTAGTGAAGAAAGATAATGGTGCTCTTCGGTGCACAGAGTGTGGTAATTCTTGTTGATTACCAGCCGAAGTACAATTGCATTTTTCAAACTGACATTTCTATTTTACCTGTAATTCAGCTATGCTAACTACGCTTTTGTAAACAATTCTTAGTCAATCTAACAGGAACTGGCACCTGCACAAGGTTTTGAACCCAAGGGAAGTACCAATAGCCAGAACTGTTGTGTCTGGAGAATGAAAACAAACAAACAGAAATAAAACCGTGTAGGCAGCCTGTTGATGCTCCTCTCATTTTAAAGGATATCTTAGCCAGACTAAGTTTACCATGCTAAGATCCGTGGTAAGAAAAGATGAGACAGAAAAATATATTTCACTTCCTAAATGTAGGAACTAGGACTACACAGTTACTACAAAAAAAAAAAAAAAAAAAGAAACAAACAAAAACTAAAAAAGAGATAGAGAAATATCCATAAGGGTGTGATAAAAGAATGTGCATAGAACACATGCCCATCTAAACTAATACCAACATTTGAACATCAAGTAAGTAGTCCTCATTGATTCTCAATGAATTTTATATCCAGGTAAGGCTTGTCCTCCCTGTGTGTGAGAAGAATGTTTAAGTGTTAGTGTCACAGTAAGAGTCTGACATTAAAATGAGTGATAACTTAATACGTGCATGGTGCAGGTTCTCTATCCCCTCCCTCATCCCACCTGCTATTCCATGCTGGAACTAACTTAATTTACAAGTTAATTCTCCTTAACCAATACAGTGACAGTATATGCCCTCCTCTTTAACGTAAATACTTCTGAAGATTTCTCTTCAAAGAGGAAGAAATCCTATCCCCAAGTCAGCTTATCTACTGCTTCAACAGAGAGAGATTTCACCCCCCAAATTAATGCAAATCTGAAACATTCAAAATTACAGTATTATTTTAAAGACAACCTTTTTTTTCTTAGCAAGTTGCAAAGTTTCATGAATCTCTTTGCCCAGAGTTAATCCTTTCCATTCAGGAAACAGTCACTCTAATGTTCTCTTGATGACTTGTCCTGCGTCAATAGGTAGGATAACCGCTTCAATAAATAAAAGGAGCTCAGCAGAAAACACTCATTATTTCCATTTAGGAGAACATTTCCATTCATAAATTATTTCAGCATGTGTCAGTTCTTGGATACCAACTCTTCCTTTCTCGCTTAAGGATGAAAAGAAAAACAAGAAAAGCAGAAGAATGATGAATACTGAGGCTACTGATAAGAAGCAATGACAAATAAAATGGGTTAGGATGACACTTAAATTGATCCCTGATTTCAAATACGTGAGTATGACTGCTCTTCAATCAAAGTCAAGATGAGGAAAAAAAAAAAAAAAAGGGAAAAAAAAAAGTCCCAAATCCATTAGTCCTCGCATAACCTGATCCAGTGGAAACCAGAACATGGGTGATTTTTATCTCAGTCACCATAACAACTGCAGTGTGCAGCCATATGAAACACCAAGCACACTGTTCTCAGTGCTGAGTGATTTATTATTTAAATCAAATTTAAATGACAAACATTCCTCTTCATTGAATGACAAACCCAGCAGATCAGGATCCTCAGGGAAAAGTGCAGTATTGGCTACACACTAGGCACCTCTAACAGCAGTTTATATAGACACTAGGTTACGGTGATAGGAAAATAATGTATTATAAATAGGTAGGACATCTGTGTTCTCTAACCTTCCTGCTTTATGACCAACTGATGTCTCCCACACCCTTAAAGCTTTAGAGCAACCACTCAAGTTATAATGACACCACCTGCATTGTTACCGGTGCATAGTGCAACCATCCAAGTTTGCTTTGATAATTTGACTACGTTAGTAGAGTTTTATGTTTATTTTCACTTTTAATGGCATACGAGTTAAAAATCCCCAGCCTTCATGCTTGTTTTTAATACCTGTTTTTTATTTAACAGTTCTTTCCTCCTTACAAGTTTCAGCAGAAGGGGTTAAAAAAGCAATATCAGGATGGGGAACACGGTTCCAACACACTGCAGGTAGAAGTGACTTTCGCTAAGTGATTTGACATTTTTGCACCTCCCTCTGTTACACCTGCATATAAATCATGTTGCCAACTTGACAAGTGTGCTGGGAGGCCGTATTATTTGGAAGCACTCTGAAATAGGCATACGAAATGTGCCAGAGAGATGCAGAAACGCACTTTTACTCACCCAGCAAGCATTCATTTGTCCAGCTGAGGTCAAAATTGTACAAAGAACTGGCAGATTGTAAGATGAAAGTTAATCACAGTAGAAGGTGTTACATAACTGCAAATAAATAATTAGAGATCTTCTCAATGTACACATCACGGCAATTACGGAAAAAATAATCAGTATGAAACTGTAAAAAGCAGCACTCCTTGTTTCCATCATGGGACTTGCAAGAAGCAACTACAGAGCATACTGCTCTTTCAAACTTAAGAATGAAGCAAAACAAAACAAAAGAGAAAATTCACACTTGGGAGCTTTTCTTGATCAAGGAGCACAGTACACTGATGAAAATAAGAGAACTAAAGTGTCAGGCATGAATTTATCTGTATACGTAACAGCGCATTGTGTACTTAAAATGATTATCACCCCATGCTAATTGGAGTAGCCTCCTATCTAATAAAAGCTAAAAGTTTCTTTCAGGTTTTCAACCTGGTGAACATCAGAAGCAATCAATACATTTCCATCTAGTACACAATAGCTTATAGGTTAATCTTTAATACTCAATGTATGTTATTGTTAACCTAGCAACACCACGGGATTTCACGCTTGTAACACTCCCTTAAAACACGGAAATACTTTTACTACTATTCCTCTCTCTTAGTTCTCTGCTTAAGTGCTATGTTCATCAGTAACACGAGCCAACAAAACTCTTCTGCTTGATTCTGGTCCAGCACATTTTCAAGATATTTCTGTGTTGATTGCTGCTTGGATAGGATTTTATTTAATCATTAGGCAAGATTTCCTATTGCATAATATCTACCTACTACCTACTGTGCTCCCTGCAAGGCACAGAGTCAAGAACATTAAAGATGACAAGGCACGTACTTCACTTGGTTTGAACAAAGTTAAACAAATGTAACAGAAGCACCACTGTTGGGTTGGCGGAGGTCAGGAAGAGAAAAAAAAGGAATTAATTTGCTAGTAAAATGAGTCTTAGAGGAAAGGCAGCAGACAACTTGCGAATAAGGCATGCTAGGAGTATTCCTCTTAATAAAAGGAAAAAAAATCCAGATGCCTCAAGAAAGGCTGCCTGTGTGGCAGTGATTTAGAAGAGCAACGTCTGTATTTTAAGTCAGAAGACAATGCAGGAGAGAGCAACAGGAAACTTGGAAACTGCAAGCAACGCTCAGAACATCCATAGAAACAGCCAGCTGCAGCCGTGTCCATTTCTTAGGTGTCTCCTAATTCTGCAGACCAGTTGAAGCATAACTTGTCCAAACTTTTCTCTGAAGCTCCCTTGCTCTCTCTAGGCATGTCTAATAACAGGCCGTATGGCCCCATCGTGGCAGGGCATTTAAGTGCTAATTTCTGCAGAGCACAAGCACTAGTTTCTACAGCTGCAGTTCATTGCTCCTCCCATCACCATATTCATGAATGAGTCCCTCCCTCTCAAATTACAGGCTGAGAACACAGTAAAAGAGAAAGAGAAGAGAAGGTAAAGGATGCCCTTCCCCCTAAAATTTCAAAACATACTCAACCTTTCTTCAAAAAATATTACCTATCAGTTGTTGTTCTTGATCTCAAGTTTTATTAGCACGCAAGGAACAGTGCACCATTAGTCAGGCAAGATAGAGGCCTTGTTCTTCAAACACAATCCACCCCCAAAACATACTCACCCAGACATGCAAATCTAACAGTCCTAAAGGGAAAGCAAACATCATATTCACATTGGTCCTCAGCACAAATTTCTGCATTCCAAGAGCACAGAGAATAGTCTGTGTTTAGACTATTCCACCACTACACCTGGGACACTATGTTTGCAATGTCATTCCCCAATGGAGAAAAGGAGGTTAAGATAAGCTGCCATTATTTTACACGATAAAAATCCGAAGGAACCATAAGTGACTTGTTGCATGAGCACTCTAAGAGATGTGTACCATTATCCACACTTCTTTTGTAGCACAAGGAGCAATGCCTGTGTTTCAGTAAATAAAGGGTATTTACGCTCTGCTCAGATATGCCAGGAGCACAGCAAGTGCCTGATAAGGCAGTGTCCATCCCCTCTGCTAGGAGGGCAGAGACCTGCGCACTGGGCTGTGGACACCAAGCTCAGCAAGGCTGGGCCTTGTGCCCCTTTTTCATAAAAGAGAGAAGTGAGACTATGGGTATGGCTGGTGGCACGTTAAAAGCAGGGGCTGACGCAGATGCAATAACCACGAAGCCTCATGTAAAGCACCATGAGAAGATTTGGTTTCCTACGCCGGATCAGGTAGTAGAGCAGCACGGGGACCATACACTTCCTCAACACGCAGGCACTGGCTGGGCTTACGTCGTCTTCTACATAATTCGGTTTCCTGCAGGTTGTTCTCGCTCTGCTGAAACCAGTTTTTCTTCCTCTCCTTTTAAAGAAGTTGATCATTTCTCAACTCATCTTCACCACCAGAAAGTAGGATTATTTTAAACCTGCGCCCTCAGAGACTGGTTTTCATATAAATGCCACCTCATATAAACGAAACAGGCACGGAGCTCAGATGACTGCCCAAGGGTCCCATCATACAAGACCTCTCTAGTAGAGGTAGGTATGGAAATATGCCTCATGACCCCTGTCTTTAATAGTAAAGCTTCCCCTTTTTTTGTTTTTGCACATCACTTGCATCTACTTGTCAATCTCTGTTCAGATCATTTTTTTGCTAAGGATCTCTATCATACAGAATCATAAGAGCTTTTCCACAACCTCATGCTGTCAAAAATTAAGATGTCAAGACAAATTAAATTATTGATCTCTCACTTTAAATGAGATGAAATACTTTATGATTCTGAAGACAAAACAAAAATGAAACAAAATGTCAAAACATTTATCTTAATTTGCTTGAAATCAGTAGACATCTAGCACTTCAATCCGTGAAAACTATTATGAAATTCATTATCAATTACTATCAACAGCCCCCAGACCCCTGTCTTACGATGTTCTGCTGAAGCAAGTGCAACCAAGCAGAGCATAACCCAGTAACTGTCCCCAGTGACTACCCACATACAGATCCTCTGAAACAGGTAACATGATTTCTACAGGAAATCTTTCTACTTTGAACTTATGCCAGCATGCTCTTCTGGCCAATTAAGGATTTATCTCACAAGCAAACTGCCTCCTCATAGTATTTCTCCCTGTTTATGCTCAAGTTTCAGAGGCCATTTAGAGCCATTTTTCTTCCATACAGAACTATGAGTGGTAGCCTTAATTAGGCGAGGAAAGGAATACCTTGAAAGCACTTCTCCCGCATGCACATAATACATGAGCAGCCAAACTGCTGTTAGAAGGTGAAATAAGGATTTAGTGTGGGCTATTAAATACAGGACAGTATGAAGACCATGACAAAATACCGTTAAATCACTTTTGTTCGTATGGTTCTTCCTGTAAATCATTGTCAGACATCATCACTTGCTACATGTTGATCAAGAAACCTGCCTGAGGACTGTGTAAAAAAGCAAATGTCACTCTTAACTTTGGCAAGTTAGAGCAGAGCAAGAAGGACCCAGGGGACTACACGCTGGTCAGCCTCACCAGGAAGCTTTACTCCTGAGAAGGTGATGGAGCAGCTCATCCTGGATACCATCTCCAGGCACATGGAGGACATGAAGGTGATCAGGAATCACCAGCACGGATTCAGAAAGGGGAAATCACACTTAACCAACCTGGCAACCTTCCGCGACGAGATGCCCAGTGGGGCAGATGAGGGGAGGGCAGTGGGTGCTGCCTGGCTTGGCTTCAGCAAGGCTTCTGACCCGGTCTCCTGTAACATGCTCGCAGACAAGCCGATGAAGTACAGGCTAGATAAACAGGCAGCGAGGTGGACTGAAAACTGGCTCAGTGGCTGAGGTTGGAGGGTTGTGATCAGTGGTAAGAAGTCTAGTTGGAGGCCTACAAGCAGTGGTGCAGCCCAGAGGTCGATACTGGCCCCAGTAGAGTTGAGCTTATTCACCGGTAACCGGAGGATGGGCCACGGCGCAGAAGCTGCCTGGACTCAGCCCTAGGCAGCCTCCTCCAGCTGACCCTGCTCGAGCTGGGCGCTGGACCAACTCTCTCTAAACGTCCCTTCCAACCTCAGCTGTTCTGTTTTTCAGTCACTTCAGATGAATTAAAATCATGAGTGAATGCATCCTATGCAAGACTCTTGCACATTTCATGCCATTTGCTGTTTTATTTAACTAAGCACTGAAAAGGGTTTCCATCACAGGACATCCTA
>VWPW01030102.1:550-53975 GCA_013389825.1 Crypturellus undulatus | reverse complement strand
GCTCAGAGCTCTTCAGTCCAGGGATCGTAGCTTCTCCCTGAGAATCCCTTGGTGCTACCTGAAGGTCCTTTTGGATCCACTGAGATCCAGAAGCAGTGTCCCATCTGGGTCACCAGACACTGTCACCAAAAATTGTGACTAAACCTCTTAACAGCAATGTAGTGTTAAGAAGCAGGCATTCTCTTTATTACTGTGCTGGATGCATGGGGGATAGCTCCTCCTAATGTGTATGCTGGAAGTTATGTTAACAAAAACTTATATTTCTCTATTATTTACATATGCATTAAATTTCCCAGAATGATCATACATATTCATTCTATTTCCTGGAACTAATTACAACATACCCCATCCTCAAGTGTGTGCACCCTCTGTCCCTTTGGTGGTTCTTGGTGTTCTTTTGAGACCCCTGGTAGTCGTCTTTCAGGGTACTTCTGATGAACTCTGGTAACTCATTTGCATGGTCTCTGGGAGCCCTGTTTTGGCCCCATTGCCCATTTTCAGATGGTTCCTTGAAGTTAAGCTGGTCCTTATCTTCATCTTCAACCAATGTATGTCCATACTCTCTCATGATGTATCAGCAACAGCACCCAAAATTATGTCCTTGGGTGTATTCTTGTCTGGGGCTTCTCATAGTAGACAGGTAAGACAAAGATATGTTATTATAGAATCATCAAGGTTAGAAGGGACCTTCGGAGATCATCTAAGACCAAATCCCCTGAACACACAGGGTCACCTAGAGCATGTTACACAGAATTGAGTCCAAGAGGGTTTTGAATATCTCCAGAGAAGGAGATTCCACAACCTCTCTTGGTAACCTGTTCCAGGGCTCTGTCACTCTCATTGTCAAGAAATTATGTTGTGTCAAGACAGATGCTATCTAGACAAGACAACTAGAAAGCTGAACAATTTGTTCTGTGTTACTTCAATTTAGAATTTTCACTGGATAGTTAGTGCTATCACAGGTATATTATTAGCATTTTTTTTTTATTTTCTTTTGCAGACTTGGAAATTCTTGGATATTCATTTATCTTTTTTGTTTACTTTCAAAAATATATGCTCTCCTTGCCTGGGCCTGTTTTAATCTTTCAGCTATTATTCTGATTGGGAGGTACGGGATGTCAATACACAGTCATTTCTTTGGTGATAGTGCCAAGTTAGTAAGTCCTCACATCTGCCCATCACTGGTCACTCATTGCCACTCTGTGCATAATTGCCAATAGAATGAGCACTGGATTAAAAAAAAAAGAAAAAAAAAAAAAAAGAGTGTAATTTAACTTTCAGACATATTCGTTCACTACTCTGATCTGACACCCCAGTAATTCTGACATACTGTGAGGCAACATGGAAACAGGAATAAGTAACCAAAAGAAGGCAGCAGTGAGGCCTGCCTAAACCAGTTTGAGACCCAATACTAAATATGAACATGATTCTACAATGTAACTGTGCTGAATTAAGCGCTTACCAACTGCCCAAAGAGGTCTCCTCTCTCTCTTCCCATTCCTCCTTGTTATGCTCCCAGATGAACAACTGATCACAAAGTAAATGGATTAAAATCACTATGCCAGCAGAAGAATATTCACCTTTGTTTTCTCACACTAAATTCCTGATGTTTTAGTGAGTGGTATCAGTTTGCCAAGACAATTAAAGCAAGTGTTGAAGTTAGCTAAAGGAGGAGCTCTGTAAATGCCTGTGCTGCAAAATGGATTGGGAAGCTGTTCTGCCCTAAATTCAACCATCCTCTCTTGCAAGTTACACTGGGCTTACTTTCTTAGCAGCTTTATTTATGCTATTTAAATTGCTAGGATGTAAGAGTCAAAAAGTCTTAGTAGCAGATGTAATTGTGAATACTGGAAAGAAAGAGAAATACAAAGTTTTATATGTTTGTAATAAACATTGGAATACTGAGCTGGTGAACTGTAAGCATGGAAACTGCCTACCATGCTCAGAAAAGCAAAATGTTGTGTATATTCACTGTTAGTAAATAGTTTTATTCATGAAAATGCCTAATTTTTAACATCAGTTCTCATTATCAAGGCAAATTTATAAATTCATCAGTAATTATTAGTTGTTCTGGCTAAAGGAATGGCTGAATAAGTCAAGTACTTGTGCAAATAAAGGCTAGGATTCATTGGGATCTTTATTAGACCATTTAAAATATATTTTGTAGGAGCTGCTGTGGAAATTAATGAAGTTACTTCTCCAAACTCCCTGACCAGTATTGATCTCACATAATTTTATTATCAAAATATCTTTAGAGCTGTTTTCCACTATTCGTAAAGACCAATTAAAATATGACTACAGGTAGATAAAGCAGTTATTCACTTAACAGTTATTCACTTCAATATTGCATATTGTCTGGCTGACAAAAGGCAAAACAATTTCTTTAACCATGATAACTTCTATAGAATTTCTTGCAGCAGCAGAACCATATTCTCAGGTTTTTCCAAACACCACACACTTAAACTCTTTATCTCCAGAGTGGCTGCAATACATGCAGCAACTATGCAAACCACTCAGTAGCCTCAACAGTGTGCATCTAGGACTGAAAGGAAATTCAGCCACAATTCATTCAGCCTTGTGGCCTACGTGATGACTGTTAATAAATGGGTTAGTTTTGTAGTTCAATCTCCATAAAGTCAGCAACATAAAGGAACCACTGGACCAGAAAAACCTCATTTCCGAAGAAAGGATTCCTTTCCTAAAAGTTAAGGAGGTATTCTCATCTCTTGCAGTAATTTTACAAGTAAGGTCTCAGACACCCAATGTAAGATTTAAAATATGAATACAAACATGGCTCATGGACAGTGACTGACTTTTGGGTCAACCTAAACCCAAGAGGAAAGAGAGGAAAGAAAGGTTTCTACAAACACGCCATTCATCCCTGTATGGCTAAGAATCAGAATAGGGTCAAAACAGAACAGTATAAGAAGGGATAATCACATGGCTTCACTCAAAAAGAATTAGAGCTGCCTCTTCAAAGGGGGGAAACCTGGAAACGTTGTCCATAGAGACATTATGAGAGACAGAAAATATATCTTATCAAAGGTGGTAAGATTGTTATATAAAAAGATTACATTAGATATGAATATAACTACTCTATTTAATAATGCTATTTTTTGAATTTAAAATTCACACTCTATCACATCACTGAGTCCAAAAGGATATTAGAGAAAATAAATAAACAAATAAACCAGAACGTGTTGAAATAAAACAGGTCTGCTGATTTCACTGCAAATAGTTTTGGACCCATTTATTAATATGCAGTACCATGGTGACTGCTAAACTATTGGAATTTTATATGTTCTAACATAAATATATTAATATATAAACACAAAATGTTTGCTGCCTTTACACAGACCTAATCTCCACAGACCTAACTAGAACCTCCTAATCGCATATAAACATGTGTATGAGGAGGCAGCATCCTGAAGACACTTTAATGCCACATTAAAATTACTGTGGTCCATCAAGCCTAACATTAGAGGGTTCCTAGGGAAGTGAAAGACCATAACAAATACAAATTGGTACTGTCCTGAGTACTTTTCCTATCTGCTAGTAATACATGGCTCAAGGATTTCTTTACCCAAATAAAATTGTTTTTCATGTGTAGAAGGATTTTGCGTAACTGCTTTTTACACTTTTAAAATTTATTAATACAATATGATATCATAAATTCTATGTCATTAATAGAACTTGCATGAATAAATACTTCATTTTTGTTTGTTTTGAATTAAAATCCCTAAAGTAGCTTCTTGTTCTACTGATTCGCTAGTGAGATGGGTGGTGATAACAAAAGGTGAATAATTTTTTTCATGTGCTTTGAAAATAAGCATTTATTCAAACATTTTCCTATTTACGATGGGAAAAGACTTTCAATTATTGTGCCTGCAGATGAAAATCCAATACAAGAAAGAGATCAGACAGCTTAATGTTTGGATATTCAGCTGGAATGGGACGTGATTTAAGACTTGAGCACCTAGATATGCCATCTATGCTATATGCCATCTAATATCAAATCAGCCAGCTCTTGACAAACTTTGAATCTTGCTTCTCAGTCATCAGAAAATTTCTCACTCTTCTCTGACTAGCACTACAAGCATCTTCTCTGATATTTTTCAATGATAAAAATAACACAGAAGGAGTGATGAACCCCTGCAGAAAAAGAAGTAGATGCACAAAGTACTGAACTTTCATAACTTCAGACTTTGGGCTGGAGACTTAACTTTTGGGTTTAGATTTTTCACAAGAGTTTCCAGAATTACAGTATTTGCAGTGCAACTTACGTTGTCATGTCGAAGTTTACATGACAAGTCATATAGCCACAGTCGGGAAACTCGTAGTGATAAAGAATGAGCACCACTCACACAGGGCAAAGAAGGGTAAATCCCTTAAGGATGTCTTACCAGAACACCTATACATAATGCTCTTCACTTAGAACTTTAGAATAATTCAATTATAGTAATATAAAACACAATCATTAAATCAGGTGTGTAGGACTCCGGGGACAGTGAAAGAAAGAGCAAAAAGGTTAAGGCACTAACCTTTGGTTTTCCATCTTCCTGAGAAAGCTAATTATTTATGGGACATGCAGGGTATGATACCCTATCGAGGAAGTAAAGACGCGATCTGCCAGAGAACCACGGCAGCAGCCAGATGAGCTGAGAAGCTGGATTCCTCCCCTGTGAGGAAGAAAGGGGTGCCCGGCCCGGCCCCGGCCCCAGCCCCAGCTGTGACGGCGGGTCGCTGTGCCGAGGATCCGTTGCTGCCGGGTACAAGCCCGCGCGATTGGCCTCCAGCTTGCTGGCGCCTCATTGTTCCTGCGCCCGTTCCGTAACGTGACCCCTCGCCAGCCACAACTCGTGGGGCAAGCCCTTTCAGCGCCGCCCCCACCTCCAAATAGCTTTTCTTTCCCGTTCCCTCTTGTCGGCCGCCTAACTTCTTACAGAAGTGCTATTTTTGATGAAACATAGAACTAATCGGCTACGTAAATTCGGGGGCAGAGCACTGACATGAGAGGACGGTTACAAGAGAAAATTTTGAGGTGTTATGTTCCCGGCCGCTCCTGTTCTCCTTTTTTGTCTCGCGGGAGGCCGTGGACACATAGGCAGCGCGACGGAGGGCAAAGAGGGAGGGTGATGCGCGCGGACACCTCGAGCGCGGTAAGCTGGGGGCGGGGAGGAGCAGCGGACGGAGCGAAGCGGTTGACTTCGGCGGGAAACAGGGAGGCTGCGTCGCTCGTTGCGTCGCCAGTAAACTACGAAGTAGCCCCGCCCAGCATAGAGGATTCCTGTTTGGTGAGAGCGCTGAGGTTGTGGAGTAAGGCAGCAAAAACTCGTGGAAGCAAGGAAAAAGGTCCTTCGCGACGGGAGCGTGGGAGGGAAGACTATGGTCTCTGACTAGGCAGCAGTAGAAGGTTGTTCCCCCGCAAGCCTTTTGGACGCAGAATGAGGTTGTAAACAAAAGGTGCAGAGCTCACCTATTGTCAGCTGTCGTCTTGTGTCCGTGCATCGCAGGGAAGCATGTCTGAGTAAAGGTTGTTGAGCAAGCCTCCGGTAAAACAGCTGATAGGGCGGTTCTGAAACTTCCACTGAAGCAGCTGGGGCCCAATTTTATTTATTTGCCCCCAATCTCAATTAATTCACTTTAAATTAAGAAATTCAGCATCCTGTATTAAAATTTATCAGAATATTACTTTCCCTCATCTGTGAAAAATCAACTCACTTCAGTGGAAAATACTAGTATGAAATTCTTATTTTCCTTGTAGATGGCCAAATCAGAATCTCAGGAAAAAAACTACGATAACATGGTAAAGATGGTGGAAGACCTGAACAAGGACTTAGAAAAACTTCTGGAAGAAATGGAAAAATTGTCAGGTATTGTTTTTTACTGAGAATGATATGGATTTTTCTACTGGAAGTTGGAAGATACTGGAGCTTTATTAGGTATATTTACTACTGTAAATACAGCTGTGTGATAGAAATAGAATCTTAAACAGAAAAAAAAGCCTGTGATCAACTAACAGCTAATGTTCTCAAGTGAGGGGAAGTGTACAAATAATCTACAAGTTTTAAGTGGCTCATAATCAAAAATTAACAGGACACTCAGTTCAAAGTAGTGCAGAGAGTAGAACTAACATTAAGGCATTTAATTTACAATGATTAAAATGTAGTATAGAAAACAAAATTTACTTTGGAAAAAGAACAAAAGGAATTTTTATGACATATATGACATTTATGACATAATTATTGAAACAGAACTGCAGCAATTCTCTCAAAAATTGTGTGGAACTACCAAGAATGCACTTTTGAGAAAATTATTCAATTTACATCAGATTTTATCTCAATTTATAGTAAAAAAAAAAAGAGGAAAATACAAAGCAATAGCTAAAATTACTTGCTTTGCTCTGTCAGACAGATACTCATTTTTTCAGCCTATATTTCATGATTTTGCTTGTTCTTCAAATCTTTGAGCACTTTTTTGTGGCCTTCTAGTTCTCCTTTTCTTGTCTAAGATTAGTCTTCCGCTTGTTCCAGGTCTTGAAACAAAATTCTTTGATTTGGTTCATTTATTTTAGAAGTGTCTTCCTCCCTTCTTTTTGACTGCCTGTCTCCCATTTCTAATTTTCAGCAGTAATAAACATACTTCATTAAGGCATTTTGAGACATTTCTAAAAATATTAACGGACATACATTAAAAAAATATTGGGGGCTGGTGAGCTATTGTGCACTAGTTATTGTATAGCAGGCCTGCTCAGACATAACTTTGAACCATTAATGTCCTTTTAACATGCTTTTTTTTTTTTTTTTTAAATGGATGCACTGCTGGTTCAGCAGTATCTATTGGGTTTTTGTTTGTTTCTGTAGTGCAAGCAACCTGGATGGCGTATGACATGGTAGTAATGCGTACAAACCCAGACCTGGCCAACTCTATGAGACGACTGGAAGACGCCTTTCTGAATTGCAAAGAAGAGATGGAGAAGAAGTGGCAAGAAGTGCTAAAGGAATCTAAAGGTGAAGAGCAAAAGTGAATAAAATGGTTTCAATCATGTTGGCAGAACCATATCCCTTGGAAAATTATTCCTTTTATTTATTTGCTTTCTGGTCCTACAACTTACATGGAATCTGTGTTGTTGTTCCTGAAATATCATACTCCCTGTGTAGTATACATGTGTACATGGAATTCTTTGTCCCCTTTCAAAAGTAAATTTTTTTTGGTGCAGTGGACCATTGCATTTGTATTACACTAGCATATGTCTTTCAAGAAAAAGAACAATTTGATTTTCCAAATGAAAAACAGTTGAAACTAGATATGCATGCACACTAATCTCAGTTACTTGGATGGGGGGATTGACTACTAGATGCTCAGTTACAGAATTTGATTATCCAGATTATATATCTATATTTGTTTTTTCCCAGAAGGATCCTTCCATCTTAATGTGCCTCAATTAGTTACAGTCACATACTATACAGTGGTGTACAATACAATCAACACCAGAATATGTTCAGCACTGAAGCCACAGCAATGCAGTTAGTGATACTGCTGCAGAAACTAAGCTAAACATACTCTAAAACAATTTTCTCAGTATATTCATATTGTGCAGGGAGTACTACAAGAGGAAGAAATGACTTGTCAAGATATGGATTAACAGCACCACATTGTGGCACACAGGTACAGCGTGAGACGTTCAACCTCAGGTAGAACAATTACTACATTGAGGAAATGGGGAAAACCCTTTTCATTAAAATGAGGTTCTTTAAAAAAAAAAATCTGATTTCTAATAAGCACCACATAGCAAGTGATGACACTCCAATCGCCTTTGAAGGGCATTCTATGATTTAAATCAAGTCTATATGATCTGCCAAAAAACTTCTTAATTGTTAAGATTAAGTACGTTCTTGAGACTAGATAATTCACAAGAAAAAATGTTTTTATTTTATAGTGTGAGAAACAAATTACTAACTTCACCATTTTCATTTGCAATGCTACCAAGTGACAAAATACAATACTACCAAAGACACAGAAAGGTAAGGAATGTTAATTTTGACTTCTACTTTCTTACTAGCAGGTAGGTCTTCATTTCTGACACAATTAGGTCACAGTGGTAGAGTAGCATATGGAAACTTGCCCTTTGAATATTCTCTGGAAGAGTTTTTGTCACTTTGGTACCTTTTTACAATTCTGTAGTCTTCATTCTTTAATTCTGTACGAAAAATAAATGCCTTTGAAGAAAATACTGTCTTGTGTAGGAATGTACTAAATTGTGTGATTTTTCATGACCTTAGACCATTAAAGGCTAAGTACTCAACAATGGCTACATGTTTTACAAACTCATAGTGATGCTGAAGGCTAGAAATTCACCCTCAAACCAACAGACAAAATAGCTTCTATGGCTGATTCTGAAGTTAGACTCCAAAACTGGACTTTCTAAACAAAGAAAACACCACCACCACCACCACACACAAGCAACTGAATTGAACTTATGAACTTAAATAGCCTTTCATCTTCACCAGAAGTTTCCTGGGATCTGCAAATTAAGGATTTGAAGAGTACTATTCCAGGGTCATTATGGTCATTACAACTCTTGCTATCCAGATGCAAGTTCATTCTATTTTTCCATTACAGATCTTAATTATGTGCCACCAAACTGCAAGCATGAAATCATGCATTTGGCATGCTCTGCCAACTGTGAACTCAAATTAATATTACAAAAATCTGTATTTTCAGAGTTTTTGGATCTGCAGTCAGAAAGCCAGTGTCGCTTCCATTTGTGTACAATCATCCAATGGAAGTAGGTGAGAAGGGATGCACATGAACCCAGTATTGTTCAGTGTAGCAGTTTACAGAGTAAGTATTTCTATATCTTGTGATCACAAGACAGTTAGTATTGGTGTATACAGGTGGCATATACAGGGCCTAGAGAACTTTCTGTTCTTTATCCTCCTAAAAAGACTGTGACAGCAAATATTTTTGTGCATGTAACTGCACTTACAAACCAATAGTCTACCATCAGAGTATTACAACAATATACATCAAAATTATTACACAGCTGCTATAAATGCCTATAAAAGCAAAGGAATGCTCAAATAAGAGAGCAAACATATCATAGAAACCAAGGATCCCAGCAAATAAAGTGATATACTAGTCACTTTATAAATTCTTGTAGGAAGCCTTCTAAACTAAGCACTCAAAATACTGCAAGACAAATAAGCAATAGTATTGTAGGTACACAAGCACAACAGTTTAAATAGCAGACTAATTAAGTACCATTTTTATTTCTTTCAACTAAAGCTCAGCTTCTAGAAAACAATAGGTAGCCTAGTAGGGAGCAACCAATCTTTGTGCCTTACTTGAGACCTCTAAGGACTAGCTTTAGTATGTACTTCAGCCTACTAAAATTTCAGCCTTAATTTTCATAAGCAGGAGTTTAGGTGGGAGGAGTATTATCTCAATTGTGCACTCTATGCAAAGTTTCCTTTTCTGTTAGCAAAAAAGAAAAAGTTACTTGAAATAAAACTAAACATTAGGAAACTACTTATATCTCCTTCAATTTTGTGTTTCATAGAGTGAAGATAACTAGTTACAGGTGCATTCATCACACATGGAATCTATCTGATCAATGGCATTTTTGAAGCAATTAAAAGGAAAGGAGAGAGAAAGTAACCAACAGTCAAATTGTGCACTGCATCTGGAGTAATGTAAACAGAAGACACACTAATCGGCAAAATGGGGATAAAATAGAAATATCCCTAGCACATGTACATAAAAAAAGGATACATATGGAATGACATTATGGGGAAACCCTCGTGTCTTTCCTATGATGTCAGCACAACAGGGTGCCTCACTGAAGTGACTGTACTTTGATGCATGAAGAATGTGAAACAAATTGGGAGATTTAGAAAACTGTATACAATTACAGGGCTACAAATTCACTAGGATCATGGATATATGGTGGGACAGCACATGCAACTGGTTGACTATCACATTATTCCACATCTTCCCTAATCTACATCCTAGCAGATCTGGTACAGAAACTTAGCATTGTCACATTAGTTCATATATAAGTGCACTTTTGGAACTGCTCTACAAGCAATCTGTGCTACAATAACAGGTTGTTACATAGGCTAGTGTCATAATGAACTCAGAAGTTTGTAGCAGTCAGAAGCATTCTCCTATTACAGAGTTCTGCAGTTTTCACTGTACACCTGTCTGGAAACTAGAAAGAAACTATGGAAGGGAATGCTTTGCTCTGGAGCCCATCTGACACTGCCTCTCCTTCCCCAACTTAGTATTTCTTCAGGAGTAATATGAGTGCGATATGCAGAAAACCAGACATGATTTTTGTGATTACAAAGCAAACTGTGCAAGAACAGGGAAACCAGAAGAGACAGGGAGTGCAACCACCTTTCATGAATCTCTCTACTCTCATATGTATTTACAGTTATATAGTAACTCCATAACAAGATGACTTAGATAAGGCTTATTCAGTAAAGGCTGGGTAGAGATCAGGTAGTTAAGAAAAGGAAAAAGTGTGTTAGGAAAACTAATAAATATGAAATCCAAGATTTAGATAACAGCAACTGGTAAGTAACTGCAAGAGAAGGATGTGAGAACAGTGGGCTAGAGAAAAACAGCATGCAAGATAGGTGAAGAAAAGCATCCACATTCCACATTCAGCATCCGGAAATAATATCTGCAAGACATTCCAGTTTTAACCATCCTTGTACTTTGTTCTTCCCTAAAAGCTTGACGTTCATCAGCACAAAGTGGCATAGGTACAAAGATATTACTAGTTTCAAATACGGGTAGTAGTTATTAGCCCCTTCACTTTTCCTGTATTTGGAAATGAAGCCAAAATACAGTGACAGTTAATCTGGTTATCTTTTTGAATGGTGCGGAACCCCAAAGATTGCCGTCCAATGCCTACATGATAAAGTCTAGCAAAACATAGGAAAAGCAACATTCCAATAATGCACTTGGAATCCCTTAACTCCTGCTGCAAGATAACACAAAAAGACACCATAGGTGAACTACAGAATCAGAGAGTAGCGTGAGTTATTGCTATGCTGCATAGTATCTTTATAAAAATTTCTTTGTATAAAAAAAATCATAAATTCAGACATATCCTTAAATAGGTAGTATCTAGCATGGTTTTAGGCAAAATATACCAACACATATTTCAAAATTAAACCAGTTACCTTAAGTGCTGAAACAGCAAAACAGTCTCTCACAATTTTAAATGTAAACATAAAAACCCACACACTTAAATAGTTTGCTTTTTTCATACTTGAAATCACTTTTATTTGTGAGGAACATCACCATGTGGCACAGTTTCAAACAGATCTTACCACGGAAAGCAGAAGTTTCTCCTCCCTGTGTCCTTCAGTGAGCATGACTGGCACAGAAAAAACTCATCACACCGGGAAGCATTTAGCACCAGCATCCAATTAACGAAAAAAAAAAAAAAAAAAAAAAAAAAAAAAAAAAAAAAAAAAAAAAAAGCATTTGACTTCAATTTCAGTTCTTTCCCCCCACTTTTCAATTTGATACCAAAAGAAAAAAAATGAAAAAATTTAAATACTAGCAAAACAGTGACATTCTTAATAAAAAAGAACAATAAAAAAGAACAAACAAAAAAAACACACAAAAAAAACCCCACACACTAAAACACCAAAAGCATCACAGTTGCTGTTGAAACTCGGTAGGTGGGGGGAGTGGGGAGAAAGTAGTCTTTAAATCTCACTTTCTTCATGCAATTATCCTGCAAGCATTCGGTGGATCTCTGCTGCTGGTGACCTTTCTCTTCCTCAAGTTCCAACGTTTTGAATCTTTATCACTGTTCACAGTTTATTGCTTGAATGTTTCTTTGGTGTTACTTTCAGTTACATTGTAGGACACCTACAGAAGAGCCAAATTATAACATATAGTTTACTTGAGGTTTCATTTCTACTGTGAAATAAACATACAAGAAACACTGGACTAGAGAGAAAAAAGCCACCATCATTTGGTGGGATTTTAGATGAAGACTGAATTATAACAAATTTGCAGGATAAACCAAGTCCTTCTACAAGTTAAGACCACAGCTTCTTTGTATAAAATTAGAGTATCTTCTGAAAGTAAAATACTACCAGCTCATCAAGAGGCCAGTAGCATATACCTATAAGGAGCACCTTCTTAAAAGAAGTTAGACAAAGCAAAATCATCCAGAAATATTTACTTTGTGATGAATACAAAGAGACAAAAAAAGGAAAACAGTTGAACAGAAGCAAACAGGCTTATAGGACTCTCAAAAGCCACTACAACTGTCTAATGCATTGAGGTATGCAGCCAGACAGATGCTCCAAGTCCTAGGGGCATACATAATGGTGTTTCAGTTGGAGAACAGGACCATCTATATAATTTACCTGAAGGACAGTAAAAATGTCCAGGTAGTCAGACATTACTCAGCACCACTCTCTTCAGTCACTGGAGTAGGATTTCCAGGCGTTTCTGTCACCTTTGTCTGAGACACAATAAAACTACATCACAGGCAAAGAATGTCCTCCAAACCCTTTCTCTCTTCAGCAGTTGTGGTGTCACTATAACCCAGCTTTAAAATAATCAAGGAAATATTTTCTGAGATTCTAACTAACTGTAGGGAATACAAAGTTTAAGTATTACATAACAAGATTATCTCTGTACACTTCTCAATACCTCCAATACAGAGGGACCACCTTAAGTGAAGTCCAATATAGAATGAGAGTCTTCCCTTTAAAGTCTGTGTTTGAAACTAGGTCACTGAAATGAGCTGGTCTAAGCAAATTAAAAAAAATGAACCTGGAAATTTCAAGTTTTCCTCTTTGCTTGGAGATGGATTACCCGGGGTAATGGGAAAAACACAACAGTCCCTATCTACTTCAGAAGCACTAATTAAACTCTGATCCCTAATTAAGAATTAAACAGAAGACATTCCCATGCCATTGCTGGTTGGTGTTATATTTAAGGAGAGTTGCTTTTTCTCAAACAAGGTCATAAGGAACAAGCAATTAAAAGAAACTACTTTCACCACAAATATATTGGATATAACCACCACTCTTCTAGCATACTAACAGTACATTTTAGGCCAGGGCGGGGACAGGGGGCAAATGGTTATTCCCCAGCAAGAGAGAGCATCTTGGATGTTAGACCAGTCAACATCAGCTCCAAAGTGAGTCTCTGCCAGGAGCGTACTTACCTCTTTCCCATCCTGAGCTGGAGCACTGGGTGGACGAGCTCGACGTCGGTAGTTATATGGGCGTCGATACCCACGACGAAGTGGCTGCTGACTCATAGCACTGGTCTCATGCTGGTTTTCTTTTTCAGCCTCTCCAGTCACCTGGGCAGGGCGAGGATGTGGGGGGCCCCTGAAGAGGGGGAGAAATATATACCAGGTGCATGGAAAATTTGAGTTTTAAAACATAGTAACTTTGGCCCAGCAAAAGACTCTCTAACCCAGCAAGTTCTATCTTTAGTAGACCTGAATGATAGCAAACCACCCTTTGGGAATTTAACTGCCATAAAGTTAGAAGGAAAAAGAGCTACTTTTGCTGGGATATATGAGGAGCCTGGGTCTCTCCACTTTATCAGTACACCCTGCAAATCCTGTAATAAAGGGGCAGTGAGGTAATTTACTGGCTAGAAGAAAAAAGCTGGTAGAGGCTGCACAGGCCAGCTCTCACCAGTTAGCCTTGGACTAGCTGTACATGAGGTCCAGTTCTACCCATAATTAAGTGGTACAATCCCTTGGACCCCTTGTTCTACTTGTTAGCTCCTTCCTGGTTCTCCGTACCTCTTAGGTAACGGATCATGTTGCTTCCTTAGCCATTAAAAAAAGAAGTTACATGCAATACACAACAGTTCGCTTTCAACATAAACATATTTTGTTTAAAAAGTGTCAAAAAACTGAATGAAAAACAGAGCTTACTATCCAACCCCCATTAGCTCACTTAAATTTACACCTGTCTAGCACCAAAAGCCAACTTGGGTTTCCTAAAGAAACTTAGCAGAAAAGCATGCTGTCACTGGATTTAGTGCATACAGATGCATGCAGTGCACATCTCAATCCACACAGAAATACATTAAGCTATGTTATCTCTTACAGTAAAGAGACATCAAAAATGAGTAAAACTTGTCAGCCATGGACTATCCAGTTTGCAGTTCACCTCTGACAGGTGCAAAAATTAAGATATCATGTTACTCTTGGTGTGCTGCTATGCCTGACTAGTCAACTACGTTGTTTCTCAAGGATTTGCTTGGAAGCAAAACATCCATAATGTAACACTGCATCCTGGCTAGAGCCATTTGTTTTCATATTGTTGCACATAAGCTAATGAAGACTATCTAGAATTAAATTTATTGACTTCAAGTCCCCACAGACATCAATATTAGCCTAGTTCACACTATTTTAGTTACCAGAATCAGCAAAGTTTTACAGATAGAAGAGCTTAGAGGAGGTGCCTGTAAGAAAGCTTACAGTTCTAGATACAACATCAAAAAGGGTGTCAACTTTACCGTGCTGGGAAAACATTGTCATTAAGTACAGCCTTTTAATTTCTACAGAATTTATTTTCTTGTTCTTGTAATGGTATTCACCCCTTCTTGTTAGTTTTCAATTAGCATGCATACAAAAAAAGGGAGATTCTGCCCAATCTCACAGTTCATTCCTCCAAATTCAAACTAGGAGTTTAACCTCATAAGCTATCTGGAGGAAAGCAGGACAAGATGAAGAGCAGATGAAGTGCATACCAAGTAGCAGACTGGGCAATACAATTTATCTCCTTCAGAAGAGAAGACATGATACTTCACAGAAAGTACCACTGAATACCATCCAGCATTTTCTCACTGGTTTTCACTTTATCTCACTCCCCAAGATAAAGAGGTCACAACAAGCTAGTAATGTGAATGATATTTTCTCCTTAAATGTAATTAAGAAGATCACATCTTGAAAGGTGTCAAAGGCGGAATATTTCAGACTTTCTAGTCCACAATGAGCTCTTAAGCTATAGAATTGTTCCCTCTGTGTAAAGGCAGAGGCTTGACTGGCCACGTCAGTATTATGACTAGAAGAAAGGACAAAACAATCCTCCATAGAATCACAGAATCGTTAAGGTTGGAAGGGACCTCTAGAGATCATTTAGACCAAACACCCTACACACATTGGTCAGTTTAGCTAATAACCAGCACAGATGAACTCAGCAAATTACTATGCATATACCATTGAACCAGCACTAGCTTTACTTAACAGTCCATTGGGTCTTCAAGGGTCCATTTAGCCCAGTTTTATGAATCCTAGGTCACAGTAAAAACAGGGAAACATGTATTATTTCTCCTAAGTAGGTTCCCAGACTTCAACTATTATCCAATTTTCCTCAGGAAATTCCCAGGGAAAATGTTTGTCCATGTGATAATACCATAACACTGTTCTTCCAGCTATTTGAACAGTCTCCCTTTGAAGTCATCCAATTTTTTTTTTTGTCAGATGTTGGGTGTTAAAAGCTCTGGAAGTTTATTACATGTTACATGCCAACAACCTCCTTTGGCTTTTCAGCCTGTCTCCTACTTTCTTCTCCTTACTGCTCCTTAGCTTTCAATATTCACATTTTTTCCCCCCCTTCAGTCATTTCATGAATTTTGTCATTTGATGAATTTTATCTCTTCCGGGAAGCTCTCTAGCCAGTTTAGTACCTGCCTTCTAAAATAATACAAAGAATAGCTTCAATAATCTTCATGTTTTATTACTCCCAAAACAAAACCATTGTTAGTATTAGGCTCCATGAAGACTCCTGTTTAGCACAGGATATTACAAAATTACTATAGTATTGCCCTACGATTATCTATAACAGATAGGATATGACTTCAGTTCTTCCTGAGGAAGAAGTAGGATCTCATGCATCTACAAGTCACACCATTGCTTAGAACAAAGCCTGAGCAGCAAACGGCAAATACCTCTATGTGCCTGCATGTGACATATGGACAGAACAGGGCTGGAGGCATACCTGCACACAAGTCATTTAGTTCAGCACTGAGGCACAGACTACTGGCTTCAGTCCACAAGGAAAACAAAGCACACCTTGGCCTTGTAAATACTGGACCTACCTGTCCCTGATCAAGTGGAATTTGGACTCAATACTTGCCCAAGAAAGATACAAGACTACTGCTGGAAAGACGTGGAACTTGCAAGTCATTTTAAAACAGTGGAGAGNAAAAAAAAAAAAAAAAAAAAAAAAAAAGTACTTTCTTAATCTATTCCTGGTTTTGAATAACATCACATTGACCTCTACCAAGGCTTCTTTACTCCTGGGGCCTTCCTTTCTCCCAAAAGCCTGTATTATGCTATGGTACTTACCACCTAAACATAGGTGAATGGCAGGAAATATAACTTTGCCTTATTATTAATTAAGTCTGTACAGATAACAAACATCCAAATACAATGAAGAGCAAAGGAAATAGCCCAAACCTGCGATAGCGGGGCCGATACGTAGAATTCCTATGGACTTGTTGATGAAGTTGTCCTCCTTCTGGGACCCCATCCTTGAGTTCTTCTTCACCACCCTTAAAGAAAATGGAAGACAAAGATAAAGCATAATTTTAGAGGCAGTACATTAACCATATAGAACAATATCTTCATATCAGATTAAAAAGAAGAATAAGTCAGTACAAAAATGCAAGCACACTTGGTTAAGCAGGAATCAGGTCCTCAGAAGGTATTTGTTTTGGCAAAAAGAAGAGTAGGAAAGAACACAAGCCAACAATGATGCTCTTGTCAGCAAAGAAACTACTTTATGAGCCTCCTCCCTTCCTCCAGGAAAGGGCAGAAATCTTAGAATGATGGAATTGACAGTGAACTATAAGAGATTAACTAAATTAACCAAGAGATAAACATTTAGAAAGCCTGAAGTACTGTAGGCTTTAACAAGAAATCTTGGGGAACTGAACAGAATTCGCTGCCAGATCTCTATCAGATTAAAAACCCCTTCAAAAGCATTAATATTTCAGACATTCTTTATTGCTTTCCACGTTTCCTAAAAACAAAAATGTGACCCAAAGATACTTGATGTATTTAGTAATACGACAGGGTCAGCTGCAGAAGAGAAAAACAGAACTCAATACTAAAAAAGTACATAAGACAGCAGAATATCAGATTTTATAAAACTGATGGAGTTAGAAAAATATTCATAGAAATTCCCACTAAGGAAGGGCATAGTAGTAGGTGTCTAACAGCAACAGAGAATCATTTGAAGCCCCAAAAGGAAAGTTAAAGTTTATAACAGGATACAATTACCCATGTTTTGAGATACCACCAATTTGTTTTCTATATGCAGAACAAACAACTTAGAATAACTTTATGGTTTAATACATTTCCACCTCCATTTCTTCTTTTGATAGAGGCGACAGACAGAAGGACCTTTCAATATGATTCAAATAAAACCCAATTAAGTATTTTTTTGAGCAAGGCAGAAAAAGCAACACATTTTCTTATTCATCTCCAGATTAATGTTGACATGCCAGTATTCTAGCTAGGTTTGGGTTAAACAGTTGGTTGAAAGCTGTATGTAGCAAAGCAGTAAAGCAACTAAATTGCTTAAGCCAAAATTATTAGTAGTTTCCTACCACTTCTACAGTATTACAAAAACTGAATACCTAAGCATCTAACTATCACTCAACTGATTTAGGTATACTTGTTGAAGGAAAGATGATTCCAGAATAAACCCATTATGCTGTCAAATTACTAAAAGTTTGATCAGAAAACAGAACTTCAGAGAAGTCATTTGATTGTACAAAGTGCTAGATGCATTCTTATTAGGAAAGCTTCGTTCATACTTTTAAAAGCACTACGCCTCTAGAATACAGGGGATTCTGCTCACTAAGTTTTCTCCCGCAGAGACTTCCCAACTCAGTGTTACACCTTGGTTACCCTAAAAGGCAGTGAAGGAAACTGGCCACCTGTACTTTTGAAAGATAATCACAGCAGACAGGCTATAATTCATTCTTAAGAGCTGATAGATTTATTTAAGCTAAAGGATAAAAAGAATTAATTGTACCTTCATTTCCTCCCACTCCTGCAGAAAGTATCTTCATATAAAAATTTACTGTAATGACAGTGAGCTTTTCACTCATCTGCCTTCTACAGCATTCTACTTTATTCCTTAACCCATCTCTTTAGAACAGTCTCTAGTTTTCACATGCTGCTATTCATATCTATGGGTCTCTTGTAAAAAATAACAGTTAAAAAATTGTTTACTGCCTCATACCCTGAGACAGAGGCTCCTCCTGTCCTCCTAATGAGGAAAGTAATTTATAGAAAAGCATAACCATTTCAAGGATATTCCATGATTCATCATTGTTACAACGTTCTGCTATAATTCTATAACAGTTCCATACCACATCTATCTAGTTCAGTAAAGAACTCAGATATTTTTCTTTGACATGATTAAGATGTTTCTGATATGAGTGATACCATCCACTTTCTTCAGAACTTTCTATGCAGTCAAAAGGAAACCAGGTTAACCAATTACTAGATTTAACTGAGGCAGGTTTTTTAATTACACTTTAAATACTCAAAGGTGCTCTTCATTCTTGAGAAATTTATATATGTCCAAAACCAGATATAGTAAGTTATACCTAGAGAACAGACATATCTGAGCTAGAACGGCAAACACAATATTGTATTTGTTTAAACAAAGTCAACTAATTACTTGTTAAAAGCTCCAATTGCTAAGTGTGGCCAATTAGAAGTTCCTGAAACTGTAATTACTATGTCAAAAGTCATAAAGGTAGAGTGGGACATATTCGTTCATAAACTATAGTGCTCACTTTCCTTCGATAAATTGAGGATGAATGGATGATGTAGCAGCTGAACTCTGTCACCTCATACATCTTGAATGTAGCATTCTTCCTTCATTTGTGCAGCTACCACTCACCTAAAAACAAACGTCCCTGAGACTCCAAACTCCAAAAAAGCATACCATTAGCAATCCAAACTGAAGAAGTTTTAAGAAGGTCCTGCAAGACAGTTAACTAAAAACCCATCCTCAAATTACACAAGCCTTTATTACCCCATGACAGAGGTCACAGCAATGATTTTGACTATTTAGAAAATACCATGTATATATACACTTCTATAGCTCTAGGATATTGCAGCCTCCCTTCCCTCTCTGTGAAAAAGATGGAAAAAAGGGGAAAGTTGAGGTTTCGCTAAAGAAAAAAAANAAAAAAAAAAAAAAAAAAAAAAAACCATGTGAAGCCGATTTCCTTCTGGATGCAGTAGACATGCAGTAATAATATAAAGAATACATAATTGATGTGGTATAGATAATTGTAGACCCTAAAAAGATGTGTTATTACCTTCAGCTGATGTTTCACTCTGAACTGATCAGTAAAAGCAACTATGATGGATCACAGAAGCAACGACCTATCAGAGAATGACAAGAATATTCAGACAAATATATTGAGTGGTTTCACTGACCCACAACAGAACAGATTTGGGAACAGGCCCTGCACAACACTTCCCTCCTCATCCATTTGAAGGAAAAGTCTTCTGGGTACAAATAAGTGACCTTTGTTACTGCTATTCTCATACTCAACCTTCTTGCAAGAAATCCTCTGCAGTTTGAATGTCATAATCAGATGCACACTTTTGCAAACTTAGGTACAGATACAGCCACAACTACAGTGTCATAAGTCTAAAAATATCTTCAGCTATTTTTTTTATTAATTACTCTGAACTGAATGTGCTGCTTTAAGATTGAGTTTTGCCCATCAAGATTGTTCATACCTTTCACTTTTAAATATCCTTTGAAGATCCTAACAAAGGGTCAAACTCATTTGATTGCAGAGTGTATTTTTGCTAAGTCCCATTTTCTTCCATCTCTGACTTCCCATGCAGTCCAACAGTATTTTCTCTACTGACATTGCTCTTAGTTGCCATGTGGGTTCCCAGTTAGTACCATGTTCTCGCAGGATTAAGTTTTAGTACTTGAGGCTTCATTAGCCAACCTGAACAAAACAACTGGTATGTGCAAGAACATTTTTGCTAGAATCATTAACACTTTGGTGATGCAGAATAAAGATCAATTTTATTCAATGAGAATCATATGTTCCTTCAGCATAAGGTTGTTAATCAGAGTCATAAACCTCAGTATGTAAAATTGAGTGCAGCAACAGCTCTCCTTGAGCTTGTCATGATTAGAAGTGCTAATGGTATTGGAGCTGAAATTCATAGAGCTGAGCCATATGAACATAGGCAAAACATCTTTCCCTGAAGACATATAGAGGAGAAGGATGCAAGTAACCACTGAGCAGCACATTCTAGTGTCTAGTTTCCAACACATAACTGGCATTCTTAAGGATTTCAAAAAAAATGCTGAATCTCAGTAAAAAATAATGAGATAATGAGGTATAAACCACTAGGCCTTCATTCTAATCTTTATTCCCCAAACGCTTCCTACCCATCAAGAGGTAGTCACATCTGCATAATCCATCATAGAACTTCTGCAGACACAAACTGAAGAGTGTCATCACCAAGTGGTTAAATTGCATGCCAAACTTTTTATTTCTATCCACTGACCAATAATGGAATATACAAGCCTAGCACATGTGTAAATGATGCAAGAGTTCTAATTAACGATATTCTACTAAAGACTCAACTGCAAGCAGCAATATTTGTGCAGTTGCCTTCAGAAGAGCATAGCTCATAAAGCTGCTTAAAACCACTACTGATAGCCTTAAGCAGGGCAACTGCTGCTTGGATTTCTCTCACTCCTTTTCCACAAGCTGTTTTCTTCAGTGAAGGCTGCTTTCTTCTTTCTCTGACTAGGTATCTGAAGGAACTCTTTAGTCTTCATGATCTGCCCACATTCAAAGAATGTGTTGAAGGAAAAATACTGTTACCCTGGGTAGAATTGAATCCTCACCATCTATTGAAAGTGCAAGAGTCTTGATCACAATCCAAGAGACAGGGACAGATGTATGTGCACTGAGAAGTGTTTTAACACAGTTTAAAAATTTAAAGCAAAGTAGGCAAGATGCTTAATTGGACACTTGCACATAAGGAAGACTATACAACTGGCAGTTATGAACACCAACAATTGTTGATACAGTGCCCACAAGATGGAAGAGTTTAAGATCCTGACAGAAGTAAAAAACCTCAAGTAGCAGAACAAAAACTGCAGCTTTCCCAAGGTTACGTTGTTCAGGGAACTGAAAGGTTGGAGACTAAGAAGGTTCAATAGGTTTGTCACTCTTCAAGGATAGTTTGCTCAGAACACAAGATTATACAAGAAACTGAGCAGACACAGCATATGCCTAGCTTTGGCTGCACAGGGAAGTCCTAACTGAGCTCAAACATGGTAATTCTGTATCACAAGCAAAGTCTATACCTACAAGTACATGGGACCAGAAGAATGCATGTAACAGTGCTGAATGAGCCAGGTCATGTTTACTGATTACTACAAAGGACAGATGGCACATCATCTTTAAGAAAGGTGATCCCATCAGCCTAAGCTCAGTCCCTTCAGAACTCAGGGACCTTTTAACTCAAGAAGTTATACAGTACATATTCTCATGAAAGTCACTTCCAAGTGCCTTAGGGCAACCTGAAACAGCTAGCAAGGATTTACCAAATGCATGTTATACGCAAGTACGCTTACCTTTTACAATAACTGACTGCAGAACAGGAGGGAACAGGTGATGGCATTTACTTGAAATTTAGCAAGTCTCCCATAGCAACTTTCTGTTGACAAGTTGTAAGCAGACTCCCTAAGAGTACTGTGCAGTCTTCAAGAATCTTGTTGATAGGATAATTTAGAAGTTTATAGATGAAAACAAATCAGAGGAAGCCAACAATGAATTGAGTAGGCCCCACATTCTGAAGGGCTTCAAACTGCAGGAATGGAGTAACAAACCTCATAAGCAATCAGGAGAAATGAACACCCAAATTAACACTTTTAAGTGATCTTTTATAATCCTCCAACAGTATACTCCAAGTCATCAAAAAAGATTAATTCAGAACACAAGCAGGCACCGACTACATCAGAATTTGTGCCTTTCTTTCTATTTTCAAGTATTTGGATCAAATACAGCACCATTGAAATGTCAGCTTCTTCTAGCTTCATGAGTTTGTATTAGCCAACAGAAAATATATTACAGTGTAAGTACCCTGAGAATGAATGTTTCCTCTATTCAAGATAAGCCTCACATTATCACCCTTCAGGGAGAAGGAAACATAGTAATACACAAATATGTAAGCCTCGCCATATCTGCTCATGTTGAACATGAAGCAGCTTCAAGTCAATACCAATATTGTCAAGTGTTCACTCACAATTAAGACAGGTAAGGGATTTTTTTAATTTAATTTTCTCATCAACAGAAAAAAAGAAACAGTGCCAATACTGGAATATAGCTAACAGGTAAGACCAGAAACATCAACAAGACTGAAAGTGCAAAGTCTAGCATTGCAAGTGTAAGACACTCAGTAATGAGGCATTGGACAAGCACCAACTTCTAGCAGTTTAAGGGTTTTAAATACATGAGTGGAGTTCTTCAGAAAGTCTCCTTTTTGTTGTTGTTGTTCCTTTTATTCTTGCGGAACCCAAATCGTACAATAGTTAAGAACAGATTTGAAAATACTGTTCTGTTTACAGAATTAACAATGAAGAGGTAAAGTAAGATGAGAAGGGATGTATATTGCTTGTATATGTACACTGACCACAGGGCTCTTGTACTGGTTCACTCATATTTACATGCTCCTGCAAAGGATGATCAGACTCACCGACAAAATGAAATATACTTATAAGTCTGTAGTTGAACCCTGTTTCTTGAATTGTTCCAGGGATCAATGCAGCACAAGCATGATTTGGATAGTAATTGCTAGAACTACAGCCATACACTTTATATATGCCCCTTCCTATGCAAAAGCTTGGAGGGAAGCTATTTAGGAAAGCTAAATGCTATGAGATGTTGTGAACAGTGGAGTATAACTAGCCTCAGAGCATTACCTTTATAATATACTATGGAGGAGGTCTTCACAAGTTCAATATATGGAGGTCACAATGGAGTTGATCAAATAATCCACCCTGCTTAAAAGCAAAACAAACGAACCAACCAAACAAACAAAAAAAGCCCACACCACACACACAAAACCCACTACCACTGAACCTCTCAACAAATCAGTTTTTTCCAAACAAGTCTTCCAAATGTAGTAGTAATATAGCTATTTCTTTTTACTTCAGATGAACATCTAGATGTCCCAGTCCCTTGTGTTTAATCTTCTCAATTAGCAGACAACATCTCAAGAGATGTGTTAAAGCCTTTCTAGAAAGATGCACCAAAAATATAAGTATATATGTCAAGATAAGTCTGCAGAATATCCAGTAAAAGAAATATTAGTACCAAAATTGACAATGCACTGAAGAAAGGCAGCATACTGCTGAGGAACACTACTAACACCTTAGGTAAGGACAGGTAGTTTATCACACTCCAGTACCGAATCTTCATATGAAGGAACACAGCTGAGGAAGTAGGATGAATGTCACTATAAAGCAACTAAACTTACACTACGAGGTGGTCCTCGGCGTCGGCCATAATAGCCACGTCGATAGCGGCGACGATCTGCAGCATACCGGCTGCCTTCCACAGGGACTCCATCTGGACCAGTGACATTAGCTGCTTCTGCACCCTAAAAGGTTAAAAAAAAAATCTCAATAAGCTAGGGATTGTGAGAAGAGAACGACCACACAGAAGGAAAGGAAGACAAAGAAAATACGAAGAAAATGTGTGAACGTTAGGTCCAAGCTCCGGATATGCTTTCACAGCTTAAGAGGAAAGATATCTTACTTTCAACCCCCTAACCAGAGAGGCTTGTCAGTAGCCACTCTTGAGCACACATAAGAAAAGCAGAAAAGTGACAGAAAGATCAAAAAAGTGACAAGAGATCCAAAAAACAAATACTTTCAAAAAGGAGTCGGAGAAAGTTCCATGAACTTGTAGGTTCTTATAATCCTTAAGAAAGCAAGCTTCAAGAGAAAGTTATTCAGGTCAACGTATGCCTGACTTCAAGCTTGCGGGCTGCCCAATAATCATAACTAATCACTCAAATAAGAATTACAGATTGTAGAAGCAATAAGGTATAGTTAAAAAGTTGAGACTCATTAGGAAACATGTCTTAATGAAGATTTTAGAGAAAAGCTGTATAAATGCCATCCACTCCAGGAATTACTCTAGCACAGTTAAAAAAAAAAAAAAAAAAAAAAAAAAACACACACACACGCCACTACTACATATGCATGGGATGCTTTGTTACCCCCCACTAGAGTGATAGGTTTGTCAGACTGTCTCTATAATTTCATAATCTCTTACCTTCTCTCCTTCAACCACATCAAATTCTACAGTTTCTCCATCACCAACACTGCGCAAATATTTCCGTGGGTTATTCTTCTTTATTGCTGTCTAAGATGATACATGAGAAAAACAATTATGAGCTTATTCATTCAGAGCCCTCTAGATGAGGAAAAGAGGGTCTTTTTTTTCCCCAATATCAGCTTTACACGACAAACCAATCACATCAAGATATTGCAAATATACAAGTATCTCGCATTCTCCTTTCTTACTCAACCAACTCCTTTCTCAATACTTATGAAGTTACAAGTCAGCAGTTATCCTACGCTCTCCCTCTCTACTGAATAGCTGAATTATTTCATGTCTGTATGAAGCGAGTTCACACAGACTACTCAACTCCCTGCAAAAAGTAGCAATGCAGCTCTAGCTGCATTCAATCTTTAAAAACCTGCAAAATGCAAACCTGTGCTTTCAATCATTAAAAACCTGCAAAATAGTCACCTAAGACCAGGACTATTTTTAAAGAAGATACTATTAATTAGAAGGTATCACAGCAATTAGATAAGAAAAACAGCTATCACTAACATAACAGAAAAAGGCATTTTTACCCAAGCACTGTAAGATAGACCCCAAGAAGTCAAGAGACTCCCTAGAGAAGGCAGAACAATAATACCAGAAAAGAGTGTCCCAATCTTTAGCCACCTCTTCTAAAAGGAAACCCAAGAAGCAGCATTAACACAGATTGGGATCAAAGCCACCTAAAAAAAATAGCGCCCTTCAGACTCGCAGGAATACTCCTCGGTTTGAGGACTAGTTTTCAACCCACAGATCCTACTTCTACAGATCCTTAGACTTTTTTTTTTTTTAAAAAAAAACTCTGATGTGTACTTCTAGGACTCCCTACAGATCCTTAGATCCTTTTCACTCTGATGAGTGCTTCTAGGACTCCACAAGAGGTAGTTAGCAAGACAAGCTTATTACCAGCTTATCACATAAGGGTTCAGCCATTATGCAAGTTAGAGTCTTTTTTAACCCTGAAATACTATTTAGTTATTTAATACCAGTTTGTTTTAAGAGTGTGTTAATATGGTTATATTTAGTTAGTACACAGGATATGGATGCATAAGATGCATGAAACAGAAGTCATATATAACCCATAAATCCAGTTTAAAGTGACAGCTGTGGTATCTGTTGGCAGGTCCAGAAAAAACAGGCAAACTAAAGACCAGCCCAGTTGTTGACAATATGAGTTACATTCATTCATCAAAGCAACAACAGTCAAAAAAGCCTTTTTCTAAGATACTGACAGAGAGTTATAAGCAGTTAAGAGCTGAACTACAACCCCTTTAGAGAAGGTATTTTCACACTGCTGAATATGGGCCCTTTTGCAAGAAACTAACATGTTTTTAGCCCTATATACCATGCCATTCTCTGTAACAAGCAATATTCAAAATGGTTCAGGAAAGAAAAAAAGTGTAAAAGCTGTGCATAGCACTGCTATCCACACAAAAGCAATCTAAGAATTTGTTGATAGAGAAAAAAAAATGAGCTGCTCAAGTAAATTTCTTTGGAAAAAAAATATTTTGGCAAGCGGACACTGCTACACCTTCAGCCAAGGTTTTGCTTTCTTTACCAGTAACTACAAAGGAAGCAAAGTAATTGTTCCATCTCTAAAATAGCTGCAAGTAGCAGTTTTTCCACAAGGGCTATTTACTAATATTAAAATAATCAAATCATTAATCTATATTAAGGGTAATTATTTCACTGCTGCTTTTATTGAGACAAGCGACAAAAGCTGAAGGTTTGGGCTCTGCACATGGATGGCAGAGATATCAACAAGTTTTTTTCCCCAGAATCTTCTTCCTTTATAGAGGGGGGCAGGGAGTGGGAAGCAGGAGAGAAGAGAACCTACTACATTTCCTTTCAGCTTTCAACAAGCTCTTCAAACATCCTCCAAGCACAGTAATGAGTAACAGCTTGAACAGGGCATACTATATAGCATTTGAGCATTAT
The DNA here is from genome assembly GCA_013389825.1 of Crypturellus undulatus. Taxonomy (NCBI): domain Eukaryota; kingdom Metazoa; phylum Chordata; class Aves; order Tinamiformes; family Tinamidae; genus Crypturellus; species Crypturellus undulatus. The sequence continues at coordinate 27,614 of VWPW01030102.1, read as the reverse complement.
GGACAAAGACTTAAAGTTTCAAACTTCCAGATGGATAACCTGTCAATAGGATATAGAGCCCACCATATTTGTGAATATTTGTTTTATAAAAGCAACTAGAATTATTTTAAGTCCTAGAAATCTGACCAGTGTGAGGAAAGCTCAGGTGCGAGATTTTACAAATAAGGAGCTCCCCCCACAGCCTGGCTGAAGAGCAGGACAAAGGAGCAGGAGACTGAGTGGAGCCATGAGTTGAGGGGGACAAAAGAACATCTGCCAAGAATTGAGGGCCTTTACAAATAGGGCAGTTCCCCTTCATTCTTCAGCGAGAGGGACAAAGGAGTCAGGTGACCTTAGGTGTGAACAGGAGGAGGGAGACAGGAGTTTGGTGCAGGCGGTGGGGAGGCTGTAACTCCTGAGTCCCTTGGCCAATGGGGAAAAAGGAGAGGGCGTCTCTCATCGGGAAATAGGATAAAAGGGGGCTGCGTCCTCCAGCAATTTGAGAGACCCACAGGAATAAGCCCGGTGGACTCTCCCTTTATTCGAATAAAGTCTTAGTTCTCCTCTGTCTCATTTTTGGAGATTTCACTTCTGGACAGCGACAATTTTCCGCACACCAAGACCTATAAAAGCTTTACTTCTTCAGTAGCAGGTAGCTGTTGCTGAAAAGTCCAAACTATTAGCTTAAGAAAGATTTTTGCACTGTATATCTAGAGGAGAGAGAGAACTATGCTCCCCATTACTATTTAGGAGCAAACAGTCTACAGCTTTTTTATTCAGCAGACAGATGTTTTGTGTTAACAAGGAAACCACTGAAAAATTAAGTCTTTCCTTTTCCCAGGAGACACAGACTCAGAGACAGTGATGGGAGACCACAGCTAGCTCACTACTCTGTACAGCCAAGCTGTTCCGATACCCTCAAAACAACACCTCATCATGTGCACTTGCAGTGCTGTTACAGCAGATACCATTATACCAGTTACTAGTGCACCTCTAGTAGGCTGTGTCATAAATGCTCCACATAACCTCTGTGGTAACAGAGGTTTGAGTCACGTTTGTTAATTTCTCGATGCTTGTTGCCTCAAATTAGGCTCAACTTAGGTTTTTCTAGTTATCTAAATACATACTTTTAAAAGTTAAATTGAAAGACACTCACACACAAACATCCCCAATCTTGTCAGGAGCAACTAACACAGCACACTAAACAACATCTTGCATGAACCAACTCAACAAGCACACAAGCAAAATTAAGCAGAAAAACACACCCTTTCTCAGTTCATTGATGAGCCCTCCTCCCACTCCAAGGCAAAGGGTTAACCTCAAAGTAGCAATGCATGCCTAAAGAACATTTTAATCTGCCCTCCATTTATAAATAGCACCCAATAGCTGTACATCACCATGCCAACTCCAATTCTCATCTAAGATCTGCCTGTTCCCCTCCGGCTGGAGATGGGCGCCTCCATTCAACTAGGTCAGCCTGAAGTTATTAAGCTGGTAATCCAACCCCTCCCCTAAGACCTCGGAGCAGGGAGGAGGGGCAGCGCCCGGCCATCCCCAACGCGCCATTAATAGCGGAGGGCAGGGCCGCAGCAGAACCTTTGCTACGTCGTTGTTTCCCTCCCGCAGCACCGCTCCCTGCCCGATTGCTCCGCCGCCCCGCTCACCACACTGATTTTCATCATCCGTCGGGAACTGCGCGGTCAGCTCCCCAACTTCCCATGGCATCCCGACTGCAAAGAATTCCAGCCAGGCCGGCCACCTTGCATACTCTAGCCCCTCCTGACAGGAGGTTTACAGCCCCTGTAACGAAAACACTGCCACTGTTCAGATAGAGCTGCAGCAAGGCTGATCCATCCTTCATGCAACCTCCCCTCATCATTTGTGTTAACTGCTCTTATCACATGTAGAAAATTAGCTCGAGTTGGAATAGTTTAAGAACACCAACTGCAGCTCATCTAGGTTACAGCCCTAAGTATCTGCTTTGCTATGCAGAACCCATGGGCAAGTTTGATCAGATGCCAGTTTGAGAGGTGGTATTTTGGGGACATGAGGACAGTGTTTTGCCCAGCACTCAGTTCTGTGAAATTTCAGCTACAGAAGTAGCTGAAAGGGGGGAGCAGCAAAAAGCACACACACAACATCAATGCACACCCCCACCAAAGCACACACACACACAAACACACATGTAAAAAACCCACCACCAACAAAAAACCCAAAACACAAAACCACTCCTGTCCTGTCTCTCTCCCAGCAATTTACATGAAGGTAAGTTGTATTCAGCTGTGCTGGTAACTAAGTACAAAATAGCATAGTTTGCTGTAGGTCTTCTAAAGTAGAAAAATGCTGATCCATATCACCTCTGTTCACCAGTCATTTTCCAGCAAGTTCTCAGGTGTCTCAAGGAGACCTTGTTTCTCCTCCAAGGAGATCTTACACTTCTGCCCATCCAGAAGGTATTTAAGCCACTACGGCTATACTTCTCATCTCCCTCTAGATGAACTCCTATCTCACTCTGGACGGACTTACACCAGGTTGTAGATTCAGTCCCTCCATCAGAGTCCACAAAGTACATGGACATTACAAGTAGAGAGGAAGCTTAAATGTTTTCATATACTTGACATTAAGAGCTCTTGCACTAAACGGTATGTGCACACCTCCCAACATCTTCAGTTCCTTCACAACTTCATCTATTTTAGGAAGAACTGGTCTAGATACTTTACACAAGCAAGCAGGTGCGACATGCAATCAAATCATGGAGAGCTACTTTAGTTCCAGTGATTTTAAGTTTATCAGCACTTCTAAGTGGCAAACCCTTCGTCTTCCTGCAAGTTTCCTGCTTACATCTGATGGAAATACTGTCATGTACAACATGGAGGAAGCTCATGCTTGAAAGGCCCGCAGGGCCCACATGTGATTCCTACATATAGGAGAAGCTCCAAAGGCAGCATTTCATTTTCTGGTGAAATGAATTTCTCTAGTATTGCACATCCAGATCTAAGCTAAGCAGTTTTTAATCAGTGTGCAATGACCAGCTCTTCTTTTAAGCTATCTATATCATAAGCCTCATAACAGTCTATTAGCAGTTCAAAAAAAAAAACAAAACAAAAAACAAAACAAAAACAAAAAAAAAAAAAAAAAACAAAAACAAAAAACCACCCACTAATGACTGTCTGCTTGGCAATTTCTCTGTCCTTCTCTACACTTGGCATGTAGCCAGCCTTTCCCTCCTCCTTCTCCAGCAGCTGTCCATGCAGCAACAACTGATAGCAAGCCAGTCTGGTAAAAATCCAAATTGGATCACTTTCTCTGCAATACCAGGAAAGGCAGACAGAAAAGACCTGCAAATGAAAATGGCAGGAAGAAATAGAAGACAGGAGGAGTGTGAGTAAATGTGCTCATAGGTTGTAGGAGAGGACAAGGAAAAACAAATAGCAAGGAATTTACATAATACAAGTAATTCCCCCCCATCTTCTCCCCCACCCAAAAAAAACCCAAAATAAGAAAAAAATAGGTGTTTATATCAGACAAGAAAAACACAGGAAGGGCTGTAATACTTCAATTGTAACTTTGCAGAGGAAAAAAATACCCTCAATTTGCTCCCTGAGAGGTTTCCAGTACTATTTCTTGTCACAATAGGATGAGTGCATGATCCTTTAATATATCCAGGGTAAATAGTCTAAGCATACGACATGATAAATGGGGGTAATTGTTCCAGGAAGTTACTAAAAATCCATTATGAACTTTATGTAATACGCTTCATAAGTTCAATCACTGCTCTTACCTGATGAACAAACACATCTTCTTTGGTATCATTTCTGTGAAAAAAGCAAGTAAGAAGCTGTAAGAGTTTAGACTAACAGACTTGAATAGAAATCCCTGACTTCTAAGTAAACCCTCCGTTCCCCCAGTCTGTAGTATATCCCCTGGATGCCATACATTCTGTTTTAAGTCTACGCTATCAAGACTCTGCCCTGGATTTCAAGGGTCACGTGCTTGATAGCAGAAGTGATTCCTCGCTCTTCAGAATGTTTGTCCAGACTGCAGACACTCCCATTCAAGATGTAATTTTCACACAAGACAATAACCAAACAGCTTGTCTTTCATACACGTCCACACACACCCTCCCTTCCAACTTTCACAGAACCTGCAATCTGAGCTTCCGACATGTTATCCCAGAGGTCAAGAAAGTCTATCAACGGGCATAGCCACAGCTGTTAATAGAGCTCTTCTTTCAGTGAAACCCAAAGCAACACTGTACCAGATGTCCTAGAAATGCCTTTTGCAACAGCAACCCAAACAGCCAATTGGGTTGTCTAGATTATGTGATCCAGTTTAGGCCTCTGCATGCAAGACATGAGGATGGATCAGAAAGCCTGATTTTGCGTTCCTGTAGAGCACGAGCTGACAAGACATTCATCTGTTTTATCAATTCTCCTCTGCTGATTCTTCCTCTGCAGGAATAATTAGTTGTTCATGAAGTTCATGAGCACACTATAAGCCAAGACTGACTGTACTGGACTAACACAGCAGATTGCTGTTTGATGAGACTACTAGTAAAGTTATTAAATCATAGCACTTGAAGTGATTGTCTTGATCTGGATATAAAAGACTCAGTATTTCTTCCCAATTCAATCTTCCTAACCTGAAACACTGAACAGCAGTCTCCAGATACTGGAATTAATACCATACCAGAACTAGTATCAGTTTCCCAAAAATAGTACTCTCCTATCCTAACATCTTGTTCCACAAGTTCTCACCAACAACTTTGGTGTACAAGACCACAATTACCACTGTTGACAAATAACCATGTACCACAAAAAAATGGTATGTGGATCATCAGTACCATTCAGAGGGTTTTATCAATACACACAGAAGTTCTGTTAACTCCATAAAAATCTTCAGTTAGTAGTTGAGAAACAGAGTGTATTTAAGCAATCGAAATGTTTTCCCCTTATCCTCCAAGCTTATTTGCAGCTTCAAAAGTCCCGGTGGGCATAAGACTTCATAAAACTTGTTTCTCATGTTTATTTATACTACACTTCTAGCAAGAGGTTCAAACACATAGCAGAATTATTGTCATTTTCTCCCCTTGCCCCTTTTGTGGGGAAAGGGGAAGACATTCCAAGACATTTCAGTTCTGAGTGTCTGGTGACTGCTAAACTTTGCTTGTATGAACTTCTCTTAGGTCTCAGATCTCCGAGAACTGGTGATGCATGGTATTTACTATCAGTTTGCACATACCTGTTGATAAAGCCATATCCATTTCTGACATTGAACCATTTGACAGTGCCAAGAACTTTAGTGGCTGGAAAGAGAAAGTTAAAGTTACTCCAAAACATAAGAAAGTGTCCAGAACCTTAACAAAAAGGACAAAAAAAACCCACCAAGACAAAAAAAAAAGAAAAAAAAACACCAAGACAAAAAAAAAAAAAAAAAAGAAAAAAACCACCAAGACAAAAAACAACACAAACACCCACACTTGAAAAAAATACACACGAACACAGCAATTCTGTTATCTTCACATTCAAGGCATACTTTTATTTGCATTTCAGTTTATATCAAGATAGCAGTGCTTGAACTCTATATTCCTCAGCTAAGTTACAGCTGCAGTTTATTCTAGATGCTGCATGGTATCTTCAAAATTGACCATTCACCCTCCTTACTACTCCTTATCCCAGAAAAAGGCAATTAAGCTGAACCCCCTCACTCACTGCCATTTGAGTTTGTAAACCAGATACTAAAGAGCTGAAGAGGAGTTTAGGAGTCCCCCCTCCTTCCTTTATGGGCTGAGGAGACTCACATAGAGATCATACAGCTCTAATGCAGAGGCAGAAGATCCTTATTTCTGATGCTAGATTTATTGTTTTACTGTCATCCTCACTAACCAGAGGTCCTAACAAGTATTACCATTTCTACTATTGGATATCTTCCACAATTTATATCAGCTATGGAAGGGACCGGCTGTATTTTTCCAAAGCTTCTAGGACCCAGAAAAGCTCCCATTTGTCGCACAGCAGCCCAACAATATCTTGCATACAGCCATACTGCAGTGTCTTATAGGATCTGGTGAGACTTGTTCATCCAACATATAGTATGCATGGGAAGAAACCAACTCCTTCCCTTTCTGCAACTGGGTGGAGGCCACTGACATACACTTGCCAAATCTGGAGAATTTGGGAGTCTATATTTTAATAGATATTTCACACAGTATGATCACAATCACTTGCACAATCCACATAGTATTTACCTGAAAAGGGTCTATCAGACACAGAAGACTACTAAAAATGGATGGGAGTGATGCAGGCACAAAACAAACCTCACTGAGGGGACACAAGGGGGAGAATCTTGGAATTTCCAGTTCAGAGTTCCCTATCCCATAGCCTGCTGGAAGCAAAAAGCATATACTGCAAAGTATTATCTGCTGTACATCTGCCTTCTTCCCTAGGCTTTGATCTCTCGCTGCAACTTTCTGTTGAGTATTTTCATACTTCCATAAGTATAAAAATGGCAAGACTGCATTTGCCAACTTTATTTCTGCTGTAAATTGTGTAAAGTAGTAAGAGGCCATGACTTACATTAAGGTTTTGCAAGTATTTTTCTCTTCCTTGAACAGAATTCTCCAGCAGAAAGTATTTACATTGTTAGAAGAAATATAGCTACTTTAAAATAGGACAGGTACTAGAAAAGAATGTTTCATATCATACATCTAATCCACTCCTTGTTTATACTGCAGAGATTAAAAGCATGTTCCACAGTCTAACAGAAGCTTACTGCTATCACTAAGGCACCAACCACATAAGAGTACACAACATTGGACAAGGACAACAATAAAAGAAAGGGGAGAAAGGGAACAGTAGTGGCCACACAGGTTCTAAGCCTACTTTTTAAAAAAGAATCAGCTCTCCTAACACCATCTCTTCCCTTCCCCCTTCAAAGTAGCTGTTGAAGCCAGTGACCTATTTCAGTCAGACTGAGAGGATGAGAAGCAGAGTAAGTCTTGGGAACCTCTTAGAGGAATCAGAAAACTGGTGAAAAGAAAAGATGATCAAAGCTCACCACACAAGATGCCTACTGATAAATTCAAGTCTGCATACACAGTTTAAGAACCAGCTAGAGAAAAATACTGACCTACAATCTGCCAGACAACATGGAAAAGCTTCCAGTATAGTCTTTAAGACAGCATACTGGGGAAACCATTCTTTATTGGTACTGGTCTTGTATTCTCCTATCAGTGTTAGGGGAAGCATGTCTGACAGCAGTGTTACAGTCCACTGTGACATGATCATAACACAGCCATTGTTAAGTCTGAACTGTCATAGCAAGATCAGACAGGGCAAAAGAATAAGCCTAACAGAAGCTAAAACTAGTTTTTAATGAGAATTCAAAGAAGGTAGTTGAAGTGCAACTCCTTGTTCTATTAGGAAAGGCCAGAGGCAACATTCTACAAAACACTGCATTATTGGAAGTGACCATCAATTCCAACCCATGCAAGACTAGCTTTAGTTTCAACAAATTTCAGAAGAATAAAACCAAGGTTCTTTATTTTGCCAGACAGACAGAGGAAGACTAAGTACCCTTTATTCCTACTCCCAGAAGACATATTTGTATGACTTAAAAAGGCATGTCAGAACACTTTTTAAGGAGACTTAACTATCTTATGATTAGGTACTCTGTCAGGGATATTTGAGATGGACATGAATCCCACTTTCTTTACAGCTAGCATTATCAATAATCACTTTCCCTGCTAAAAAAATGGCTGACAATAAGGTCAGTTTGCAAAGCTATCAGCGTATAACATTTTGGACTAGAAAGAGATAAGTACCTGTGCCTTCAGCTTTTCTTAATTAGAAAGCAATAGCAAAGACCTAAGCCAGCCTGACAGGTGACCTGAATAGAGATTGTTGGTATAAACGAAGTTAGTCAAGAAAGTCAAAGGAACAGCCAGGTATTCCAGCAGCTGCAAACATATCTTGACTGATTACAGCAACTACTGCCAAACTAGACAAGCATACAAGTTACATTTCTAATTTCTGTTTTGTTAGAACCCTTCCTAACTCAGCTCCAGAGAAATCCTTACCTGCTCCTGTATATGCTGTAGTCAGACCTCAAGTCTTTCTCTTGAAGAGTTAAAATGCTGCCATTCTTTAATGAAGTTCACAGCTTTGCACTAGCAGTCAACACCACTTTAGTAATAAACTTTCAGCCATGCAATTTTAAGTAGCAGATTCCTATTTCCACTACAGTAACTTCACTGTGGACCAAAGCCTTGTCCTTTTCAGCTAATTGATCCTGTTTAATCACAACAAAAAGAACTCTAAATCCGCTGGACTCAAATAGACAACAACTTGATATTCAGCCTACATCTTCTTTCTAAAAGAGAAACTTTTATCTGACTTCTTGGTTGCATATGGAGCTTAGCAACAGCCATTACCAAGGCAGGACTCTCTGAGCTTCACCAGCTACCAGAGCCCTCAGACTCGAGCTGGGAGCAGATGCCAGCATAGAGACCGGTGTCAACAGTCACCTAACATGGCTGCTGCAGATTCGCACTCCACTCCGCCCTCGGCTGCTCCAGCGCCCCATTGCTAACTGGCGCCCGCCGAGCCCAGCAAAGGGCCAGGCACTGGCGAGAGCCGCTCGCCGTAATGCCAAGCAGTAGAGATCCGTCTCCTCTCCCTCCTCCTCACCCCGCCCTCCGCAACCAGCTTCTCGCCCGATGTAACTCTAACACTGGCGTTCCGGAGAGGCGCGCGGCCTCCTCCCCCGAGAAGCGCCTGCCTCATGGCCTCGGGAGAGGTTGAGAAGGGCCAGCAGCATCGCCCGCTCCAGAACAATATATCCCCAGCCGTACCCCGCAAGCTCCGAGGGCGGCGTCACCACCACGTGTTGCCTCCGCACCCGTCGCGTGGGCCCAGTCCCAAGGAAAGTTGGGCGCAGGGCCCGTCCCACACTCACCAAGCACTTTCTTCTCCGTCTCTGCTGCGGTGGTGGCAGCAGCGCCTGAGTTCGCCTCCACACTCGCTTCGCCCGCCGCGGCGGCGCTGACGGTGCTCTTAGACTTGGTATCTGCAGCAGCGGGCGGGGGGGGCGGCGGTGCTGCTGCTGCTGTCGTCGTCGACACAGCGGGGGGAACCAGGCTGGCGGTACTGGTCTCAGCCGTTTCGCTCATGTTGGCAAACGAGTAGGCGCGCAGCACCCTCTGATGTCTCTCAAGCCCCGCACTGGATCTTACTGCCCTCAAAATGGCCCCGCTGAAGTTTTAACACAGTCAGCCGGGGCCAGGGCTCGCGCCGCCTCATTACCATTTAAAGGGACCGCGCCTCTATAGCAGACCGCCCTAGCGGCGGGGCAGAGGGGGCCCACGGGAGGGGGAAAGGGGGTGTTCGCGTAACTATACGCGGCTGCCGTGTTTCAGGGCGCGCGTGGCAGTGCGCCGGCAGTCAGTGGAGCGGCGTTCATGTGGTGCATTTGTGTGGAGAACGCCCGCGTGCGTGTGTTGGTGTGTGTGTACATCTCAGGGTCTGCTCTGTGTGCTAGTGTGTGCGTGTTGGAACATCCCTCTGGCTCCTCAAACTCCCAACTACATCACATTTTATAATTCCATCTTCCCTGTTCAGTCTATCCTTTCCTATGAGACAGAAGATGAAATTTAACTTTTGTGCACTGGGAGCCTGTTACCTGCTGTCTGTCCTCAGTTTGTGAGGTCTAATTTATCTCAGATAAGGATTACTAAAGCCTTTGCCCACATTCTCACTTTTCTCCACATGCCTGAACACTCAAAAAAAAGAGTGTGGAGCCTTGTTCGTTTCTGTTTTCTATCTCCTCCGGATGTCTACTCCTTCACAACCCATGGATAGCTCCTCCGGGAAAATTGCAGTATCTTTTAAGGGCATCCCTGAAGATCACTTGTATCAATAACAAGATCTGCTCCAAAGGATTCTCAGATTAAGTGTTCCCAGGTCAGATATGCCTCAACTGTAGATAAAAAATGTACATGGTTTCACCCACTGATGGTCTAAAGTTCTTGAACTCAACTTGGCAGATGTTAGGGCCAAAGTTTACAATACTGTAACTCAGACCCTCCCTGCGGAAGCTGATAATAAATTAGTGAGCTGTTTTAAAAGAATGCTTTCAAAATCTTCAGGAGTATTACTATTCACACAGACATCAGTGCCCCCACTTCAATTATTTACTTCTGATTTTAGCTCCTGAATGAATATTTTTATGATGGTTTCTGTTATTGTGCTCCAAAGGGTGCAATACACATATGAAACTGAGATAATTTTTGCCCCCTACAATTTTTAATCAACACTCTTACAACAATATTGGAAGAAATTAATCTGCCAATTTGGTTAATAAACATTATAACTCTGGTTCATAGAGACTAATTTCTGCATCCCAATATTTTGCAAACACTTTCTATCAGCTAAGTTGTAAATAACTATTTTGTAAAGTTTAGAGGAGTAGAGAATGAACATAGTTTGCAGAAAATGCATTATTTTTAGAAAAAAAAGTACTTGGACCATTTCTAAAAATTTAGAGGTGCTCTTAATTAATAGTGGCATATTACATCAATTTTATTTGCAGGTAGTGCAAACACCAGTCTAGCATGTTGGTTTTAAGTTGCTTATAACCTGGCCAAACTCTGATAGTTGGGCTAAAATTTGTACTTTTTGTCAAGTAAGTTGAGCAAAAGATATTTAAATATTTTCTGAAATTAAGATGAGGGAAAAATATTTTCTTCTCCTACGTTTGAATTTGGTTTTAGCTTTATAAATTACGGTGACCCCTGTGCCTTTGAACAGAAAGCTAAAACGTAGCAGTTACGTGTGTGTGTGTTTTATATTTCTTACTTGGGAGAACAGAAATCCTTCCTGCCCTCAAAACTCTACAAAACCAAATTCTGACAATGAATGAAGATGTGAATGAATGTCTTTAGCACATGCTCAGTAGATATCTGCAAGAGTTCAACTGAAAAATTATTGGCAGATATCCCAGGGAGGTGGCACTGAGCATGTTGCAGCTCTTCCTGTGTGCACTGTGCATTCATTGCTCCTGCACACGCGGCAACATACTTGTCTGGGAGTGCTGAGCTCTTGCTGTGAGGTCTCTTCTTTGGGATCCTGTGGGGCATTTACCATTATGTATCTGTGGTTCACCAGCATTAATGAACCCATTTTATCTAGCATCATATGCAAACAACTGGGGTTATTATTTCCATTTTGGGGTGGGGAACTAAGGCAAAAAGAGATGAATTCTATTACTTTACAGTACTTGCTAATTGTGGGCAGCTGTCTTGAACATATGTATGTTTCTTTTCCAGAGATTTTGCTGTTTTTTACAAGCTGGGCGGTACATCAGATATTTGCACGGGGTTGGGACATGCAGGAAAAGAACATGGGAGATGTATATCCATCAGTCAAAGGCCAGGCAAGATATTCTAAGTCTCATTAAACACCTATAATTAAGCAACTGGTGTCTTTCAGTCAGAGGGTAGGTTGAAATACCTTGACCAGTGTATGGTTAGAAAGAGCTATTTTAGATACCTGTGCCAATGGAAGGAGGTGATGATTACTGTTAGGAGCCTGGCCTTCTTGGTGGTGTGGGGTTTGAACAACACCTTTTCTCTTGCTGTTTCCCACCAGTAAGAGTAGGTGTTCCCACATCATGTCCTGTGAATAGCACTCCTTTGGTGACTAATTCCTCATGCTCATCATGTGTACCCAGCTCAGTCTCCTGGATCCCATGCGCACCTCTAGTAAGATCAGGCAGCTCCTAACAAGTTAAATGCTGTGTAATGTATATGCAGTAACCAGTTATTCAGTGGAATCTTTTTTTTTTATGATCCTGAATTATAAATCTCTGGAGGTCTGCAAAAATGTGAAAATCTATGCGTTCATTTCTTAATAACTAAGTTGCTTACTCCATGCTGGCAGTGAAGAAGAGCTTGAAAAACACTGTTTAAGGTTTATGTACCAGAAAAAGATGAAAAGAGGTAAAATTCATAATTATTTTAAACATTTCAAAATTTTAAGCTAAAATATGTGAATTTTGAGTGCTGGGAATTGGCAGTGTTATACCATAAGAATTCCAGATTAGATAGGTGGGGTGTATTTGATCTGTGGATATGGATAACATTTTCTACTTGCTCTTCAGAGCCTTTGGCTCTACCGAGAAAATGGCAGTTCTGAAGATTTTACACAGAATATGATGTGCAAAGTTGCTGCATGCAACTGTCTATAAGAGGATTCCCTAATCTACTAGTCTAGTATAAGCAGATTGAACTAATAGAAGGCTTTTAGTTAGAAAAAAACAGGTTAACTGAAACTGAAATAATTTGAAGCTACAAATTCTGTAATGTATTTGTCAGAAAAAGCAGAAGGCTTTCAATAAAGCAGAAGGCTCTGTTTCAAACAACTGTAGAAAGTAACATTTAAATCCATCATTTACAAATGTTCTTTTTATAATGAAATTATTTTATATAATACAGAAGTAATGATGACTTTTTTTTAAAAATACAATAAACCTGATACTTCTGGGGCTATATTTTAGAAAATGCAGAAATTTAGCTATACTTACTTTTTGTTCCAATTGGGGAAGGAAAAATCATTCTAAGCTGCAGAATTTCCTATAAAATAGAAAAATACATATATTTATTAAATATATTATATTTTATACTGTCTACAGCTCTTTCTGAAGTAACATCCTTAATCTGGAGTTGAAGGCAACCTACTAATATTTTGCAAAATTCAATAGTTCCATAAGCAAATAATTCATTATTTTCTTCTTCCTTAACAAACCTTTTTTTTGTCTTGGCTCCTTCCTCCACTGTTCCAGACAAAGTATCTTGCAGTGCCTTATGGGTTACTTTGACATAAGATTAAAGCAGAGTAAGAAATGTTCTTCTAATAGGGTAAAAGTATATCTGGAAGTACCTTATGTAGATAAGGGATCTGCTAACCAGAGTATTGAATTGTGTAGTAACATTCATACCATTGTGATTCTGTCTTTGTTTATTTACCATTTAAATGAGACTGTATTAAAGCCAGCTGTTGTCCCTATGTGAAAATGAAAAGGAACGAGCTGTCTATATTTGCAAAGGACTTTGCACAATATATTTGTGTTACTGTGTGCCGGATGGGCTCAGGATTCGGCAATCCAAAGACAAAAAAAAAAAATGGACTTAATGACAATGACTCCTTTAATTAAGACAATATAGATACAAGTACAAGGAATAAGAATCGGTTAGTACACACGAATGCAAAATGGTTACTTACTGAATAATACTTGCCAGCACGATTACGAGACCGTACATCTCTCCAAGGTAGCAGACTGGAGGGGCCGGGAGGTTCCCAATCATAGCGGGCGTCCCCGCGGGAGACAACATTGGCCTCGATATTGGGAGTCTCCGTCCCCCAAATCTGCCCCGCGTATTTTATTCCCTGCGGCGTCCGGTCACGTAGGGCCAATACGTGCCAGGAGGCCACCCAGGGGCGGGTAAATCTCCACCTCCCCATTATATAATCCTTCTAGGACTGCGCCTGCGCAAATTCCAGAAGGGGGTCTCATTCCTCAATTCGGTGGTCTTGATTTTCTTATCCTTCTCGTTCTCACAGTGTCTTTGGCCTTCAAACCTCCTTAGACAGCAGTTTGTAGTCAGGCTGGCAGTAAACCAGCCTGAACAGCAGTTCTCGTTTCTTCTGGACTAACTACTTCTTTGTTGGTTTCGATAACATGTTGCTTTCTGCTCTTCTTCAGAGATTTGGGTATTACAACCTTCCTTTGTTAGTGGCCTCTGCTGAGCATATTATCAATGTTCAGTGTTTCCCTCCAAGGTCTGGATTTTGTTTCACACAATGCTTATTTATGACTCTACAGATCATAAAAATTTTCCATCTCCAATACATACTGTGACAAGTATAGACCATTGTACCTAAATTTCATCTCAAAAAAACTTCCTCAGCCATGTACATATTCCACAAACCATACATTCACAAATTCTACTGCACACACAGCACACAGACCACACACACAGGGAACTACACCCAACACATCTTTTCTTAGATCACAGATAAAAGTGAATTTGCCTGCTTTACAAAACAAAAACTCAGATTGGTAAGACTCCTTGTCACACTTCTTGCTTGATCATGGAAGACAAGACTGATCTGCAAGAAATCATCAGAGATTTGCTGAAAGTCTTAAATGGACTAATAGAGGAAACTGTGGGTCAAATCTCAGGTAGAAGCTTAATGTAAGAAGCTCAAATCAGTACAGCAACCAGGAGAGTTGAGATGAGTAGTAGTTGAGAGTTACAGAGTTCACTACAGCCCTTGTAGACCCTCAAAAGAATCTTACTATGTGTTTCATCATCTCTCTTGAGAATGATCTTTCTCATGAATATTGTGAGTATTTGTGAAGTCATGAGCATTAACTGTCTTTGTAAACTTTTCCAAAGTGATATTCTTCATATCACTATGGAAATATAACAGTAGTTAGGATCTAGGAAGCATGATTAGCCTAAGTGTAAGTAATATTAAACTGACCCCTGAAAAAGGCTAAATTACATGCTCTTTACCAATAAGCATCCTCTATAAGCATTTTGTAGACGGTGCATTACTATACCATACCAAGACTCTCCTTTACCTTACTCACTCCTCATGGTGATCAAGGACCACTGACTTTTTATAGACCTTGTATGACACCTATTCATGTTGGATTTGGTAGATGGCTTGTCCACCTTTGTGAAGTCGGGTAGGAGGATCATTGGTAAACAGAGGTAACATCTGTGTCTAGACTGGGGGACATCTGTGTACTGGGTTGGGGGTGCTTGGTACAGCTCGTGTCATTGCGCTGCCTGATTTTTGCCCCACAGATGCACCGACTGCCATATCATCCCCCCAGCTCCGCAGCACAAGTAAAACGTAGAAGGCGTACCAGCAGCTCCAGGAGACTGAGCAGACTCACTGTCCACGTGAAGAATTTTATTCTGCTTTTGAATTAAAGGTAAATGGTAACCTTGCTAGGTCAGACAGTAGGCTGCCATCCATGAGTCCCTGCCATCTTATGTGTGGCTCAACAAGGCCTGTACCTGTCATGGTAGCTCATTAAAGGAGACAACGTTCTCCCGTAATCTTATTAAGGATTCCATATACTTCTTCTTCCTTAAGTAACACTATGTTTGGCACCAACTTGTTCTGTTCTGTTCTGATCTTTGCAGTTTGATGTAATTGTTGAACTGATGTTTCAAATGCACACACATTAACTATGCACACTTGACTGTAGCAGAGATCTGAAACATTAATGCCTCAATCTGGATGTCATGCAAGATCAATAGCTTAGGTAAGACAAGCTTCTAAATATACCCCAAGTCTATGGGCAATTCTTGCCTTTGTCTCACAACAGTGACAGTTAGATTGGGGAGAGGTGTAATTGCCATATTTTGTAGGACATGTAGTTGGGACTGCATAGGTACAACACAATCCTTGGTATTCCAAGGGTGATAAGTGAAAATACATTATATTATTGGAACAAAACGACAAAACCCTGGATTAACTGCCATGCAAGTTTACTGTCAGTGTAAGAAACAGGGATATCATCTAAAACTAGTGGATGCAGAAGGTAAGAACAGAGAGCTACTAAACAGAGTATGACAATAAAGCAAGGTGATATGCCAGCACAGGTCATTATTTTTGAACTACAATTTGGGTTTGCACACTCAAATTACTATAAGAAGTACAAGCACAATAGTAACGAAAAGAACAATAGCTGCTGTACACTCAAGATCTACATAATCTTCCTAATTCAGTCACACAGAGGAGTTCCTATATTCAATGCTAGAGAGATTTCATTCCAGTGGTGTAGACATAGCACTTTCATCTGCCATCTTGAGGATCACTGTAAGAGAAAACGAAACTTGTCTTGGAGAAGCAGAGCCAGACAGGTTACTCCAAAAGAGAAAATTTAGAAATTGTGAATTATCTTCCAGGAACCAATTCTGTAGGCTTTTCCAATTGCGTCAATGGCTTCCCATGCATATGAACCTTTAGGTTTGAACAATATTAATGATACTCTGACTATTTGTGGAAGTTTCACCATTACAGTTTGTCCTATTTTTCCCAAAATTGGGCTAATTGGAGAAGGTTTATTTTCTTGATGACCTTTCTCTTTGTGATTGGAACTTGGGCAAAAAGTTTGTATTTTTGGGCTACCGTAAGTTCCCTATCAATTATTCAGAGTGTACACAGCCTGATTGACACAGAGATCCCAGTTTGGTTTATTAATCTGCAAATGCTTTAATGACCCATTTGTTCTTTCCACCATTCCACTTGCCCAAAGGAGTAGAAGTGTGGAAAATCTAAGTAATTCCTTCTGATTCGGCCGAATCCTGGACTGTCCTTGTAGTAAAGTGACTGCCATTGTCACTCTAAATTTTCTTTGGCATAGGTAGGATGCTCAACCATTCTTTTAACCCCTTTGCAGTAGTATCTTCATTAGTAGTCCTAGCGGCTGTGGCTTAGATTAACCTAGAGATTACTTTTACTCACACTAGTAGGTACTTCCTCCTGTGTCAAGGTCCCATTGCAGTTTCTCTTTTGACTACACATTGAACCTGCACAAAGGGTGAGGGCCAGGGTAAAATCATCCCTATCTGAACTGGAATTTTCTCTATCATCCCATATATCCTCATTCCATTCCTCAGGTGTAGGAACATATCTAGGGGATGGAGGCCTTCCCATGGGAAGTGGCTGCAGGGAGCTGAGCTTAAAGAAGATAGCGGATACTCCCTGAATTAAAGGAATGTGAACAGTAGTCCTTGAACAGCAGGCATGAGAAAGTTGGACAAGACAGAACCTTGATTAAGCTTGTCAGTAAGAAAGAAGGACTGGTGCACAGACCTATGGTGTGAATACACGCCATTATCCACGACCAACTGAATGCGGTAGAAATGCATGGATAGTAGCCTGTGACTAATCGTAGCTGTACGCGTGTAGAGAGCTTGTTTCTGCTTGCATATATAAGTATGCTATTCGGGCTAAATAAACGGATCAGGATCTAATTCACATGGAGTCTGCATCTTTGATCCCCTCCCGATTCCTTGGGCCGGCAAGAAGTTTCCAACACTCAGGATCTTTCACCAACAGTTTCCTAATTTGCACTGTTGTAGGGGGATGTTTTGCTCAGAAGAGAATGAGTTCTTGTTTATCTTCAAACTTCTGATTTTTCTCCTTTTCTACCTCAAATTCTTTTTCCTCATGTTCACATTCCTGACTTTCTCATCTAATCACTCTTTTGTTGTTGTTGTTTTGTTTTTGTGCTCTTGTTACACCTTGGCACATGTTCCTCCAATTTCTTTTGTTTTACAGACAGGCAGAAGTATTAGGAAAAAAAAAACACTGGAATAAAGAAAATTTATCATGGTAGAACAGGCATCATGGGAGATGACAACTCTGTATGTGACAGAAGAAGTCATCATGATAGTTACGTCATTTATTACTTTATTCATAGATACCTGGGTCAGACTCCACGGAGGGGACAGATGGAAAATACTGCATTTAATTTAGAATTAAGCTGCACAAAAGTAAATAGAATTCATAAAGAATTCTAGACAGGAGGAGAGAAGAGTCCTGCTCTGCAAAGTAAGAGCAGTGTCTAAGGTATGATCTGAGATTATGCCTTTTTCTTAGGTATTTATGGAATGCCACAGAATGCACATGCCTCAGGATGCTCCCTTTCTAAGCTACAATATGGGCTAAGTCCTGTTGGACTTGCAACCGTTTCCAGTTGATAATAGTCCAAAATAGCAAAATTGCTTTCTTAGGAATATGGTGTTGCGCCAATATGGAATAGCATGGATTTAAAATTAGTTCTGATACAGAGAGTTCTTCTACGTCCAGACAGGCTTATCTTGCTTGCATGAAAGAGGAGAGGAAGAAATCCATCAATGGCAAACTGTAATTAAAATCCATCCAATCTCATTTCTCTTTATCAATAGCAAAAATCAAAGCATTGATCTTTTCTGAATGATTTCTATCTGACCTAGTGCCTATCTGATGATTTATAGGATAATACTTTAAGAGGTACAGCATTACCAACAGCAGCAGAGCATGGCCTATTTCCTAAAGTAGTGAAATCAACCAACACTTGAATGGTGTTATTGTCATATGTGAATGACATACAAAATGAGGGACACTGTGCGGGACTCTGATGTCCAAAGGGACAGCTGCTTTCCTTCACCCTTGCAGATACTTCTTGCCATTTTACTAGTTCTGGTCTTGGGTCATTCTGCTAATTCTGGCTGCTGCTAAGTGAATGAAACTGTCATGACCTTGAAGTTTATTCTCAAGGTAAATTTCAGCCCCTCTGATTAGTACTGGACTGTCAGCTCTACAAAGCAATCTTCAATTTGTAAGGGAATGATCAACCATGGTATCAGTGCGTCCAACCCAGCCTGTCTCTGAGGTATACCAGTAAGTCTGCGAAGCAGACTGAAGCGGAAGTGCAGCTTTTTTTTAAGTCTGTAGCATTTTCACCAGAGGGCTGTCAGATTCAAAGATTTGGGAATAGAATAAATCTTTAACTAGGGATTATATCTCTAAATTAAAAACTAAAACATTTTTGGTCATTTTATATCATTTTTTGTTTCTTTTTATTCTCTATGAAACAACCTTTCCTTCCCTTTATCTAAGAGAACAATGGGAATGCATGGAGTTCTGCCTAAGAGGGGACAATGAGCCAAGTGAAAGATTATAGGTAAGGATTAAAAAAATACTGTGTAGTTACCCATGTTTGCCACAGGTCACCTGATCAAGAAGAAGAAATAGATGGAGCATTCTACAGACCCCTGGAAATAGCCTCATGTTTGCAGGCCTTGGTCCCCAATGGAGACCTCAGCCATCCCTGATACCTGCTTCAGGAACAACACAACAGGTCACATGCAATCCATGAGATTCCTGGAGAGCATCACAACTTCCTGATACAGGTGGTAGAAGAAAGAGGAGAAGTGGTCTACTGGACCTCATACTTATAAACAAGGGAGGACTGGGGCAGCCTCAACTGCACTGAAGCACTGATATGATGGTGGAGTTCAGGATCCTGAGAGGAAGGAGCAGGGCAAAAAGCAGGGCCACAACCCTGAATTTCAGGGAAGTAGACTTGGGGCCTTCAAGGATATGCTTGGAAGAATCTTGCAGGATAGGGCCCTAGAGTGAATAGTAGTTCAGTAAGGCTGGTTAATATTCAAAGAGGTCTGCATGGATGAACGCAGAATTTCTGGCAAAATTCAAAAGTAAAAAGGAAGCATACAGATGGTAAAAACAGGAAAAAGTAATCTGGAAAGAATACAGGGACACTGTTCAAGCGTGCAAGGATGGGGCTAGGAAAGCCGAAGCCCATCTGGAGTTTAATCTTGCAAGGGATGTCAAGAAAAACAGAAAAACCTTCTATAAGTATGTAAACAACAAAATGAACACTATGAGAAATGTCATTGCCAAATGCAGTGCCAAATGCAGTGACAAAGGGTACAGAAAAGGTTGAGGTACTGAATGCTTTCTTTGCCTCAGTCTTGATGGAAAGACAAGCTTTCAGGAATCACAGGCTATGGAGACCCCGGAGAAATTCTCTTGGTGAAGGAGGATCAAGTTAGAGATCATTTTGGAACACTTGACACTCACAAGTCCATGGACACTGATTTGATGCGCTCACAAGTGCTGAGGGAGGTGGTTGATGTCATTGCAAGGACATTCAGTCTTTGAATCATCTTTGCAAGGACATTGCAAGGACAATCATCTTTGAAAGCTCACGGGTATCAGGAGAGGTACCTGAGGACTATGTCACTCCTGTCTTTAAAAAGGGCAAGAAGGACAACTCAGGGAATTATATGCCAGCCAGCCTCACCATGCTGGGAAGGATGATGGAGCAGCTAATCCTGAATACTATTTTTGTCAAGTAAAGGACAAGATGATCAGGAGCCACGGACTTGCAAAGAGGACATCATACTTAACCAATCCAATAGACTTTTATGTTCCAATGTCTGGCTTGGAAGATGAGAGCAGAGAATTTTGACTCCATTAAGGCTTTTGATATTTTTCTACAACATAGACAGATATAACATAAACAAGTGATGTGTTTCTATAACATTTCTATAACATCCTCAATAAACTGAGGAAGTATGGGCTAGCATCGCAGACAGTGAGGTGGACTGAAAATGACTCAGATGTTGAGCTCAGAGGATTGTGATCAGTGGCCAGTAACTAGCTATATATCCAGGGGTCAATAATGGTCAACTTAGCAGTCATGGGGCAGAGAGCAAGTTTACAAAACTGGGAGGAGTGGCTGACACACCAGAGTGTTGCATTGCTTTTCAAACAGGCTGAATAGATGAGCAGAGAGGAGTCTCATGAAGGGCAGCAAAGACAAATGCAGAATCATACACCTGTGGAGGAATAACTCCATGCAACAGTATAGGTTCTGGGGGTCACACAACTATCTTTTTTTTTCCATTACTTCACAGAAATCACTGAAGTCACACAAGAATCTTCTGCTAGAAGAACCTTCACATTTAGAAAGATGGGTACTATTCCTTTATCTTCCATTCTCTCTTGAGATGTATTTTTGTTAGATTTATTTTTTCTACTGTCGCAGTTATTCCCTGGTCTCTCACATTTTACTCCTGCTGCATCAGTGAGCTCTAAAAGAGAGGAAATAGTGTTTTATCTGCTACCTTATCCCTTTTCATTACATAAAGCCAACACCTCCCAAACAACCTCACAATTGTTCTTCCTGACCTGATCCCTGGATGTGGACTTCCAAATAAGCTATTGGTTCTTTTCTGTCTCCATCTGGATCTCTGTGTTGAGAGCTTAGTGGATTGTGGTGAGGCCACAGAGACTTGATAGCATGATGAAGGAAAGGGAGCTCAGCACTTAGTAAGACTATTTGGAATTTGTGCAAGGAACTTCGAGATATTGGAAAACTGAATGGAAAGATTTTTTTTTGACAAAAAATGTTTGTGTTTTGAAAAAAGTAAATTTTCACAGTAACTTCTAGTTGTCAAAAAGCCATTTTTTACCATGAGTAAGTGATTACACTATATCTTTGAGGAAAGCTATCAGTGAAGAAAAATGATTTAAAAGGGAAAGGATGGCAGACCTTTTAATCCTAGCAGAAATAACAATTTTATCAAAACTTGTAGTTCTTAAGTAAGTAGAATAAAATATACATTATTCAAGACCAGCAATGATTCTGTTTAATTGTGGTCAGTAGATGGCAGTAAAATATAGGGGAATAAGAAATAATAAACTTAATTTAGAAACTTCAGGCATTTGTTTCTCCCTTCTGTTCAAGCACTTTACTGTAACCTGATCCCATAGCCTGTTTTCAACCTAGCAAGACTGCATTTATGATTACTTTGAGAGCTATTTTTCTTATGTCTTGTGCCTTTTTCCTTAGGATGCTCAGGAAACATCAACATAGCTGCACAATAATTTTCTGTTTGCACAATTTAGCCTTGCAAATAAGATTCCCTAAAGAAGAATCCCAAGCACAATGTCCATTTCATTGGAAGAGTCATCTGCATACTTCTGAAACTCAGCTCTCCTCCACCAAAGACATAGTAAATGTTAGATACAATACAAGACTAAACCACAATATGCATAGAAAGTGAAGAATATAGCTAGCTGGAATGTAGATAGACAACTGAAGTAATGTTTGGTCAGTATTTGCCCAGCAAGGTGAATATGACCAAAAAAAAAAAAAAAAACAGAGAAAAAAAAAACAGAGTCCTGAACTAGACTAGTGGTCAAAGCCTAGGCTATGAATTTTTTACAAAGCAAAACCTTGTGCAGCAATATATTCTGTAGGCCTGCATTGTATGAGATGAAATGTTTTTCACTGCAGGCTACATTCGTTGTGATGTCACTTTGCAATAACAAGTGCTTTCCATGTCCGTCAATGGACATGACTATTATCCATCACATTTAGAGAAATGAAACTTAATGAAACAACAAATCTGGAGGGAGTCCCAGGACAGTGACATTTTATCCTGTTTTTTCAGGCATCCCCATTACATTCCGTCTTCCGTGGCTTCATCAAACTCCACCTTAAAACTATCTCATTCTCCTCCTCTTTCCCCCATAAATGCACTCTTATTATCACATATAGTTAGCCATGGTTGCTGGACTATAGCTCTAGCAATGTTCTATCATTCCTTTTCCTCTCCTTTACATAATTATCACCATTTCAGACTCACAGAAAAATTTATGTGAGAAGAAAATCATCTATGTCTCCCCCCCACCCCACACCCATTTAGAGCAGGGGTAACTTCAAAACTTAATCAGATTGCTTGGGTTTTCTTGTAATACTGAGGAATCTAACATGAGCATATAACTAGGATAACTGAAGAACTCATTGAATGCCTATGGAAATTCTTTGTCATGGCCCTTTATGCCAGAGCTGAAAGTATTCACTGACATATAATTGTGAATACAGAGTTGCTCCGCTCTTTAGTTCTTCACAGAATTATGTCTAGACTCTGCTAAGAACTAAAATGAAGTGTCTGTGTGCCTGAAGCACCTTCCCATTCCTGTTTTGTATGTGACAGTTTGCCTGCTTGCAAGAAATATAAGTTACAGAGGATAAAACAGTCATGCACCATGATACCCCAGCAGATATTTAGTGATAGTAGTGATTTGTCCATCTCTCAGTGCTGCTACAGCAGTTACTCATTTTTGTCCACTCTCTGGTGAAGAGTTGGCTTTACCTTGCCAAGTTCTAGAGACATCTGCATTCTGAAATTAAATGCGAGGACCTTTGGAGGGGCGTTATACTGACTTCCATATTAAGTCATGAATCACAGGAAGCCTGTTGATCTGGACTACAAGGAAACTTTAGAGCTCAGCACTCCTACTAAGCTCATGGAGCTCAGCATAGGGAAGGACGAAGAGTAAGTTGAGAGTCTGTGGGTGAGGACTAAAGGGCAGGCCAATAGGAGTGACACTGTCATGGGAGTTTACTATAGGCCTCCTGATGAGGGAAAGAAAGAGAATAAGGTTTTCTACAGGCAGCTGCAAGAAGCCTTACAATCCCAGGTCCTGGTCCTTATCGGGGAGTTCAACCACCCTGATGTCTACTGGAATAATCACACAGCTAGGAACAGACAGTCCAGGAAGTTCCTGCAGAACATTGCAGATAACTTCTTGATGCAGGTAGTTGATGAACCAACAAGGGGAGGGGCACTGCTTTGACCTCTTCAGGGAGCTCTCTGGAGGAAATTCCTGGGCCTGGGTCCTAGAAAGAAGAGTTGGCTGATATTCAAATACCGCCTTCTCCAAGCTCAGAATCAGTGCATTCCTACAAGAAAGAAGTCTAGCAAGGAGAGCAGAAGACTGGTGTGGATGGGTCTCCTACTGGATAAACTTAATGAGAAAAAGAGTGCATACGTAATTTGCAAGAAGGGTCAGGCCACATGGGAAGAATTTAGGAACACTGTCAGAGAATGCAGGGATACAGTGTGGAAGGCCAAAGCCTGTCTGGATTTAGAGTTAGTGAGAGATGTCAGCAACAACAGGAAGGGCTTCTATACATACATCAGCAGCAATGGGGAAAATGTTAGTCTGCTGCTGAATGGGAAGGGTGCCTTGGTGACAGAGGATGAAGAGAAAGCAGAGTTACTAGATGCCTTCTTTTTTTCTATCTTTACTACTAAGGCCAGTCCCCGTGAACTACAGTACCTGGAGACAAGAGAGATAACCAGACTTTCCTCTGGTTGAGGGGGATTGAGTTAGGGATTATTTAGACAAACTGGACACTCATGAATCTATGGTCCCAGATGGGATACACCCAAGAGTGCTGAGGGAACTGGCAGGGGTTATTGCTCAGCCGCTCTCCATCATCTTCGAGAGGTCATGGAGGGTGGAGGAGGTGCCTGAGGACTAGAAGAAAGCCAATGTCACTCCAGGCTTCAAAAAGGGCAAGAGGGAGGACCCGGGAAACTACGGGCCGGTGAGCCTCACCTCCATCCCTGGAAAGGTGACAGAGCAGCTCACATAGAGACTGTCTCTTGGCATCTCTCTTTCCTTGAGGAAATGAAGGTGATCAGGAGTAGTCAGCATGGTTTCACCAAGGGAAAGTCCTGTTTGACGAATCTGATGATAGCTTTCTACAATGGGGTGATTGGCTGGATGGATGATGGGCGAGCTGTGGATGTTGTCTACCTTGACTTTAGTAAGGTGTTTGGCACAGTCTCCCATAGCATCATCATAGGAAAGCTCCGAAAGTGTGGACTGGATGAGTGGAAAGTGAGGTGGATTGAGAACTGGCTGGAGGGCAGAACCTAGAGGGTGGTGATAAATGGGGCCAAGTCTAGTTGGAGGCTTGTGGTCAGTGGTGTCCCACAGGGGTCAGTATGGGGCCTGGTGCTGTTCAATTTGTTCATCAATGACTTGGACGAAGGGACAGAGTGCACCCTCAGCAAGTTTGCAGATGACACCAAACTGGGAGGAATGGCCAACACTCCAGAGGGCTGTGCTGCCATTCAGAGACCTAGACAGGATGGAGAATGGGGCAGAGAGGAATTTCATGAAGTTCAACAAGGACAAGTGCAGGGTCTTGTACCTGGGGAGGAATGATCCCAGGCACCTGTACAGATTAGGGTTTGACCTAATCTCTGTGGAAAGCAGCTCTGCGGAAAGGGATTTGGGAGTCCTGATTGACAACAAGGGCAATGGCTGCAAACAGAGAAGGGGAAAAGTAGGAATTTCAGAAGAACTTTTCTGCACGTGACTGCCATAAAATGTTCTGTTTGGTAGCTACCAAACTTGGCTATGTTCTAGAGTGAATTTTTATCTAATGACATTTGTATGCTGACTTATCCCATACGTAGCCTCTGACCCTATGAACCCATCCATGCTTATGCTCTAACTTCAGCACCGGTATTCTCTGTCAGTGTTATAAAGCAATTCTTTAGAGGCTGAAACAAGGGTAACAAACTTTTTTTTTCACCACACCACACCCAATGACCTGCATACGCCCTGTCACCACAGCATAGTGATATGATCCACTGTCTCCTTAGATAATTACAACACTATCAAATGTTCTTGAAATCAGCCAATGTGAGTGATATCGTTACTTGAAACAGATGGATTTTGCAGCACAGCCAATATGGTCCTAAACCAGAGCTCAGCAACAATAGGTCGCATCAGTAACTTCAATTTTGTATTTCTGAGAGTCTCCCTTGTTAGGAGACCTTAATGTTAGGAAAAGCGATTGGTATGAGAAGTAGTAGAAATTATCTCAGGGCCCGAAAGTGATGTGACAAAATTATATCAGAGTCAGCGTAATCATACCTGAATGATCCTCCCTTTATCAGATCCTTCAGTTCAAAGTTGCTCCCTACAGGACCTCATTCATTCTCCTTTATAACGCAACCGGTTGCAATTGATGTTAATAAATTGTACAATAAGTTGTACAATTAAATTAATTAATTAATTAATTCTGTATGATTTATTTATCTGTACTTCCTGTTGCAATCTGTACAATTTAAACATTTGCACAGCCTGATATTGCCAAGTGTCAGAACTGTTAGTTAACTATTAGTTAACTGTTAGTTAGTTGAAGAGAATCATATTCCCTGAGGTATCATTTTGCTTGTTATTTTATGCTTGGTTTCCTTAGATGACAGACTCTGTCCTATCACTAAGAAGGACACTATTATAGAATCAGTTCTACTAATAGAAAGCAATCAGAGTGAAAGAATTTAAGTACCTGCTACCACTATTATTCAGCTTATTTCCCTTGTCTCCAGAAAAATCCTCTTCCTACAATAATAGCCTCCAGGTACAGAAATCTGAAACTGAAAATAGTTGCCTAGTTTACTCTTCATCTTCTGCATGATAGGCCGTCTTCTTCAGTGGTTTTGAAAAAGCCCAGGCCCAGGCAATCAATAGCAGGGATTCCTCCACTTCCTATCTGTGCAGTTTACTAAATAAACATTTCATACACCCTGTAACAGCTACAGCCTCTTTATCCTGAGCTACTTCTCTACTAACCTTCTGTTTTTTTAACATGTATACGCTAGGAATTGGACAACACATTTTTTTTTTTTTTTTGCTCTCAAACAAACAGACCAAAGCTGTTAGGCTTTTCTGCAGCAGGCAAGGTGAAGTAAGAGGTGAAATGACACAGTATGTTAAGGGACGCACTTGGAAGAAAATGAACGACTTCCATTATATGTCAACCCACTGACTCACTCTCTCAGCTGCTATGCCCTTATACATCCTAAATTAGGCTTCTCAGCTATTCAGACATTGCAGTCTACTCCATCCAATTCTTGTGAGTCTCAGGAAACATCTCACATACATACATGCTTCAGGACCATTTCACAATTTCTATGCATAGGAAAACTTCAGAGTCAATCCAATGAGATAAGAACTTGATTCCTGTAGGACTTGGGAACAATCCAATAAAGTTAATTATGGGTTCACCAAAATCCTACTCCTAGATGAACTGGAGATCTGTGTGCGGTCCCAGTGCCACAATCTCATTGGAATCACAGAGACGTGGTGGGATAGCTCGCACGATTGGAGCGCTGCCATGGAAGGCTATGTGCTCTTTAGGAAGGATAGGCTGGGAAGGCGAGGTGGTGGGGTTGCTCTTTATGTGAGAGAGCAACTGGAATGCATGGAGCTCAACCTAGGAGTGGACGATGAGCGAGTTGAGAGCCTGTGGGTAAGAATAAAAGGGCAGGCTAATGTGGGAGACACTGTGGTGGGTGTCTGCTACAGGCCGCCTGACCAGGGCGAGGCCTTCTACAGGCAGCTGGATATTGCCTCACGGTCACAGGCCCTGGTTCTTATGGGGGACTTCAACTTCCCCGACATCAGCTGGAAGGACAACACAGCCAGGCACAAACAGTCCTGGAGGTTCCTGCAGAGTGTTGACGATAACTTTTTGATGCAGGTTGTGGAGGAGCCGACGAGGAGAGGTGGACTACTGGACCTCGTACTAACAAATAGAGAGGGTCTTGTAGGAGATGTGAGGGTGGGGGATAGCCTCGGCTGCAGTGACCATGAGCTGGTGCAGTTCAGGATCC
>VWPW01030101.1:0-10843 GCA_013389825.1 Crypturellus undulatus | reverse complement strand
GCTCCTGCACATGGCTGTGTCTGGGCAGTGCTGACAGGCTGCCATGAGCTGCCTCCGTCCCAGGAGCCTGGCCCCGCTCTGGAGCAGAGGCCCAGCTGAACTCATCAATTTCTCTGTCCCTTGTCTCCCATCCTCTGGGAAATGTGCATGAAGTAAACTAAAAGAATCACACTTTTTGTCCTTTCCTAATGAGTGGAGAAAGAAAAGTTCCAAAACTGCAGTCTATTTCGTTAGAGGATGACTATCCATGCAAGTTAGAAATGTCCCACTGTGGAAGGCCCTATATAATTCAGTGCAGACTTTTGATTCAGTGACATAGAAATAGACTGCAGGGCCAAGACAGATGCCTGTGTTGTCCAGCATAACCAAATATCTCCTTTAGGAGACACAGCCTGGGATCTATGGGAAGCCATGTCCTATCCCTCCTACAGTTGAGCGTGCTTCATAAATGGGAGAGGTACCTCACAGCAAGGAGTCTACTCTCATCCCTGCCCTCCTAAATGCTTCTCACTTTGCCCCCAGAAAAATGCTTTCACTCTGGATGATATGATGGGGCTAATGATGACCCCCTGGATGGCTGGATCGCAGTTGGCTCAAGCCCAAGGATGGCTTCAGGGTCAACTTCTCCTGCCTGGAGATTGTCTCACCTCTACCTCAGGGCCCAAGGTGCTACAAATCACCTGCCATTCCAGCATTCACAGCCCAGCTCTGTTTCTGCCTGGTCTTGGGCAGTGCAGTCTTTGCTCTCTTAGTGTTAACCTCTCACCATTGCATTGACACCTGCTCTGCATGCCAACATGGCTCTGCTCTGAAGTGAGGTCATTGCACAGTGTCTTTGGCTCTTGGTAACAGGTTTCACCAGGACCAATCTATCTTCTGTGCCACTCCTGATGTTTTTCAGACCAAATATATGCAAATTCCTGTAGCCTGGCATGGAGATTGGAGCACAAGCTGTTACAGAACTGCAACCTCCTTGGAATAACTCTGATGCATTAGCACCACTCACACAATTGGAGGCCTGTGCTGCTGCAGTAAAAGCTTTTCAGGGGAGACTGTCAGGGAAGAGGAGGAGGGGGCAGGTTCTTTGTGTGAAAGGGCAACTTGGATGTAAAAAGTGCTTCCATGGCATGAACAAGGGGTTGGGTAGGGGCTTGTGGGTGAGCATCAGATTAAGGGTGACATCATGATGGGAGCTACAAACCATGTAGTCAGGCTGATAGCGTGGATGACAACTTTAAGCAACGTGAGAAAGTCTGCGGATCATAGGCCCTGGTTCTTGCTTGTAGAATAGGTAGGAAGACTCTTGAATCCCCCTAACATTCATTGACAAGGCAAAGAACCAAATGTAAACAGACCATAAAGATTCTGGAGTGTGGGCACCAGATGCAGCAGAGAAGTCTCGGTTAAAGTGGAAGAAATCCAACAGTTATGTAGCAAAAGGATATAAATTACTACTACTGTTAATAAAAATGAAGTGAAAAATAAAATAAAATAAATAAATATTAAAATATATAGTGAAGAAACAATGTTCAGCGTTGATATGGGATGCCATTGGAGTCTTTTTTTAGAGAGTAATGACAATTTACCAAAGCTGAAGCATATCTGTGAAATTATTGTCCTCTGTCTTCTTGAATGCCTTGTTTCCTGCATCATAGATGAGGAGGGTTCAGTGCTGGAGATGCTACCGAATACAGAACAGCCACCACCATATCCAGAGCAGGGGAGAAGACATAGGGGACTTCAGGTAGGCAAACATGCCAGTTTGTTTGAAAAAGGCATACTGCGAACAGATGCAGGAGGCTCATGGAAAAAGCTTTGTGCCAGCCCTGCTCTAAGCACAACATTGAAGATTGCTGGTAGAACACCACTATGAAAATGAAGAATACAAACAGCAAACTGGCATGAATTATAAGAAGCCCACTTGGCTGAGGTCGGAGTTTGAGCAGGAGAGCTTGAGGATCTGGGGGATTTCACAGAACTGCCCACAGAGTTCTCTCTATAGAAACAAAGCATTAAAGTGTTAGCAGTGTGGACTGGAGCAGATACAGTAGGGCACCTACAGGAAAATCACATCCCACTGCAGTGCTTTCTGGGCGCTGCAGTGCCCAGACTATGCTGGGTTTCCTACCTCTACCCTAATAAATGAAATCCAACATTGACTGTAGGGGAAATCCATCCCATCTACATGCAGCATGCTGCAAAAATAGGAGACACGTCATGCCAAGCTATGTGCTCCAGTCTTGGAAATCTCAAACCCTTCTAGCTCTCCTCCCCTGAATTTCTACTCCCCCTACCAGATGGTATGAAGAGAGACTGGGCTAATGAGGGCCTCGACACTGCCTACCCAGGCCTAGGACTTCTTCAGTAGCACCTTTGCTTTCCCAGAGGTTGCTTCAAGAAATCTGACATCCTAACCCGTTCCTCAGAATAGACAGCTAGGCAGTCACATGTAGCCCATGTGCCCACCTACAGCACCCGCACACACATACACATGGTCCGTACGGCACTGGCATGGCCTTGGGGGGCCTAGCACCCCTTTGTTATTCCCTTTCCCCTGCTCGGTGGCCTGATGGTGCCAGCATACTTTTTGCTGGTGTTGTCAACAGGCAGAGTGGGCAAAGGCATCAAAGGTGGATCTCCAGTAAAATATCATGAAGAATCGCCATGGTCTTCCCCAAGACATGGACTCCACCATGGAGAGGGATCTCCATAGTCCGGTAAAGGCATCATGATGGGGTTCTACATGGTCTCTACCAAGACATCGTGATGAGGTATCCACCAGGGCATCATGATGTAGTCCTCATGGTCTCCACCAAGACATCGTTGTGGGGTCTCCATGATCTCTCCCAGTGATTCATAATGGGATGTCCATGATCTTCACCAAGACATTGTGATGGGATCCCCATAGTCTTCACCAAGACATCGTGATGTCTTGGTGCTCCATGAAGACATCATTATGGGTCTCCATGGTCTGCACTAGGGCATGATGATAGATAGGGTCGCCACAGAAACCATCAGGGCTTTCTGATGGCAGAGGCATCATGCCCATAAGGCCATTGTGAGGGGATGGTCCCCATAGATGCCTATAGGGCCTGTCTGTGCCTATAGGATCCATAGCTGCCTATAGATTCCATAGGTGGCTATACGGTCCATAGAGGTCTATATGGTCCATAGGTGCCTATAGGGTCCATCAGTGACTATAGGGTCCCTGGGGGTCTATAGGGACCCTAGGTGCTCCTAGGATCCATAGCGGTCTGTTGGGTCCATAGGTGCCTATATGTTCCATAGGGGTCTATAGGTGCCTATGATGTCCATATGTGCTTATAGTGTCCATCAATGCCTATAGGGTCAATAGGTGGCTCTAGGGTCCATAGGGTTACATAAGTGCCTATAGGGTCCATAGGTGCCTATAGGGTCCTTAGTGTTCTATAAGTCTATAGGTTCCATAGGTGCCTATAGGGTCCACAGGTATTTATAGGGATAATCTGTGCCTGTAGGGTAAATAGGTGCCATTATGGTCCATAGGTGCCTATAGGGTGCATAGGTGTCTATAGGGTCCATATGTGCCTATATTGTCTCTCAGTGCCTACAGGGTCCATAGTTGCCTACAGGGTCCATAGAACTCTATAGGGACCATAGGTGCTTTTAGGGTTCATAGGTGCCTATATGGTCCTTATGGGTCTATAGCCTTCATCGGTGCCTATAGAGTCCATAGGGGTCGAGACGGTCCATAAGGGTTTATAGGGTCATCGGTGCCTAAAGGGTCCATAGGTGTCTATATTGTCGATCTGTGCCTATAGGCTCAATATGGACCTATAGGGTCCATAGGGATCGAAAGGGTCCTATACCTTTAGTACCTATAGTGTCCATCGATATCTATACGGTCCATCGATGCCTATAGGGTACATAGGTGCCTACCGGGTCCTTATCATAGAATCATAGAATCATAGAACGCCTAAGGTTAGAAGGGACCTCTAGAGGTCATCTAGTCCAACACGCAGGGCCACCTAGAGCATGTGGCACAGGACTGCATCCAAGTGGGTCTTGAAGATCTCCAGAGAAGGAGACTCCACAACCTCTCTGGGCAGCCTGTTCCAGGGCTCTGTCACCCTCACTGTCAAAAAGTCCTTCCTTAAGTTCCCGTGGAACTTTTTATTCTTCAGTTTGTGGCCATTTCCTCTGGTTCTGTCAGTGACCACCACTGAAAAGAGGCCAGCCCCATCCTCCTCATTGCCTCCCTTGAGACACTTATAGACACAGATCAGGTCCCCTCTCAGCCTTCTCTTCTCCAGGCTGAACAAGCCCAGCTTCCTCAGCCTCTCCTCATAGGGCAGATGTTCCAGGCCCCTGATCATCCTCGTGGTCCTGCGCTGGACTCTCTCCAGCAGCTCCACATCCCTCTTGTACTGGGGGGCCCAGAACAGGACACAGTACTCCAGATGTGGCCTCACCAGGGCTGAGTAGAGGGGCAGGATCACCTCCCTCGACCTGCTGGAGATGCTCCTCTTAATGCACCCCAGGATGCCATTGGCCTTCTTGGCCACGAGGGCACACTGCTGCCTCATGGTCAACCTGTCGTCCACCATGACGGCCAGGTCCTTCTCTGCAGAGCTGCTCTCCAGCAGGTCGGTCCTCAGCCTGTACTGGTGTCTGGGGTTATTTCTCCCCAGGTGCAGGACCGTGCACTTGGCCTTGTTGAATTTCATGAGGTTTTTGATCGCCCAGTTGTCTAGTCTGTCCAGGTCCCTCTGGATGGCAGCACAGCCCTCTGGAGTATCCGCTACTCCGCCCAGCTTTGTATCATCTGCAAACTTGCTGAGGGAGCACTCTGTGCCTTCATCCAGGTCGTTGATGAATAAATTGAACAGGACTGGAACGAGGACTGACCCCTGGGGGACTCCACTCAACACACGCCTCCAACTAGACTCCGCACCACTGGTTATCACCCTCTGAGCTCTGCCATGTAGCCAGTTGCCAATCCACCTCACCGACCACTCATCCAACCCACATCTCCGGAGCTTGTCCAGGAGGATGTTGTGAGGGACGGTGTCAAAAGCCTTGGTGAAGTCAAGGTAGATGACATCCACCGCTCTCCTCTCATCTATCCAGCCGGTCATCCCATCATAGAAGGCTATCAGATTAGTCAAGCACGATTTCCCTTTCGCGAATCCATGCTGACTAGTCTTGAGCACCTTCTTGTCCTCCACATGCCTGGAGACAACGGCCAGTATGAGCCGTTCCATCACTTTTCCAGGTACGGAGGTGAGGCTGACCGGCCTGTAGTTGCCCAGGTCCTCCTTCTTGCCTTTTTTGAAGACTGGCGTGATATCGGCCTTCTTCCAGTCCTCTGGCACCTCCCCCGTTCTCCAGGATCTTTCAAAGATGATGGAGGTTCCATATGTCCCTATTAGGTCCATCGGTGCCTACAGGGTCCATACTTGCCTATAGGGTCCATAGGTGCCTTTACGGTCCATAGGTGCCTATAGGGTCCATCTGTGTTTGTAGGGTCCATACGGACCTATAGGGTCGATCGGCGTCTATAGGGACAATCGTTGCCTAGAGGGTCCCTAGGTGCCTATAGGGTCCATAGGGGTCTATAGTGTCTTTAGCGGTTTATAGGGTCTATAAGTGCCTATAGAGTCGATATGTTTCTATAGGATGTATATGTGCCTATAGGTTCTATGCGTGCCAAAAGATCCATATGTTTCAATATTGTCTATCACTCCCTGTAGGCTCCATAGTTGACTATAGTGTGTGGGGGGGTCTATAGGGTCCATAGGTACTATAGGGTGGGAGGGGTCTATAGGGTCCATAAGTAACTATATGTTCCATCGGTACCTATAGTTTCCATAGGTTCCTGTGTGGTCCATAGGGCTCTTTATGGTCCATAGGTGCCTATAGGTTTAGTAGGTGTCTATATGGTCCATAAGTGCCTATAATTTCAATAGGTGTCTATAGTGTCCCTAGGTGCCTATAGGCTCCATCGGTGCCTATATGGTCCACATACAGGGGACCACAACAGGGACCAGTCCACAGTGACAACCAGCTACCACCCTCACAGGAGAGGAGCTCGCGAGTGCCCAAGGGGCGCTGAGGTCTCCTGATGGATGGCACCCATGGTCTCACCCCATCTTTACTTGTGGGAGCCACAGTTTCTCCTTCTGAAGGCCCTTGTTGACTGTGGTGAAGGAGACACTGAAAAGGGATATTCATCCTCCTCACTGTGTTGAGGGCATCTGTGGGAACTCATGTGAGATTCCTCCATTTCTGATGATGAAGAGGGAAGCCTCCCCTTGTGAGGGAAGAGGGAATTCCCTTCTGGTGAAATTCAAGACAGGGATTACTGAGGACTACCGACATGAACATGTTTTTGGTTTCTTCGTGTGTTTTTACATCAATGTAAGAAGCAAAAGTCCAAAGAAAAAAACAATACATAGCGTTAATGCTATATAACCTGAGTGATGGGTGGATACACATTGGACAGGTACTGGTGCTGACACTCTACCCACTGAGCCACTTTCCTCAAAGCCTCCTTGATCTCCTTGTTCCTCATGCTATAGCTGAGGGCATTCGCTGTTGGAGGCACAACTGAGTGAAGAACAGTCAGCTCAAGATCAAGGGCTGGGGAAGAGATTTCAGGAGGCTTCAAGTAGGGAAAAAAACTGTAGTGCTTCCAAACAGGAAGAATACAGCTAGGGGTGGGAGGCACATGGAAAAGGCTTTGTGCTGGCCCTGCTCACATGGGATCCTTACTACATCTCTGAAGATCTGAACATAGGACACCACAATGACAATGAAACATCCAAAGCCTAAAGAGGAACTAACCACATTAATCCCCACTTCCCTGAGGGAGGCATCTGAGCAGGAGAGCTTGAGGATCTGGGGTATTTCACAGAAGAAATGCTCCATCACATTGCCTTGGCAGAGTGGTGGTGAAAATGTGTTTCAATCACTAGCTTATCAACATCAAGTATGATGTTAAACCACGTCCCTAAGTTCCTCATCAAAATGTTTCTTGAACACTGCTGGGGTGGTGACTCCACCATTTCCCCAGACAGCCTTTTCCAGTCCCTGACTGCTCTTTCCATGCAGAAATTTTTCTTAATACCTAACCTAAACTTCCCCTGGTGCAACTTGAGGCCGTTTCTTTTTCAACTAGTAGTCTTCTACTAGGGCTACTAGTAGTAGTTATTCTGGAGAAGAGATTGACCCCGATCTCACTACAACCTCCTTTCCAGTAGTTGTAGAGAGGGATAAGGTCTCCCCTGAGCCTCCTCTTCTTCAAACTAAATAACCCCCGCTCCCCCAACTACTCCTCATGAAGTCTGAGCTCCAGCCTCTTCACCAGCTTTGTTGGTCTTCTTTGGACACACTCCAGGGCCTCCATGTCCCCGAGGGGAGAGTGGTTTTGCGTGGCTCTTTGTGGTGGACACAACTTACGGGCCGGCCTCCTGAAGCACTCCCTGGGGCTGGAGGTGCGCGGCCACTGCCACCAGCGAGCCTGCTGAGGAAGAGGAGGGTCAGAAGGAGCTCGTGGGGCTTCCATGGGGTAGGTAGCTTTGGGGGTCCTTCAGGCAGTGCCCCCTGGCCTGGATGGGAAGCCATCGAGTGCCCACTGCATCTCCTTGCCCTTTGTGGGCTGCCCAGAGCCCCACGGTCCCTGCTCGCTCCCGGCCCAACGAGGCAGCGCTTCCAACCTGCTGTTCCTTGGTGCCCTCTGTTTCCACCAGGAAAACGCACTGCGCGCCGCCCTGCCCAATGGCCGAGATCCTCCGGATGCAGCGGGGATGGGGGCTGTTGCGCAGCTCGGGGAGCCTTTCTGGTGGCTTTGGGGTGCGTGTCTCTGCCTCCAGGAAGTTTTGCGGCACTCTTTCCCAATGGAAGATGCAGCAGAAGGTGTCTCCACTGCCAGAGAGCAGGGAGAACCACGAGGTTGCGCAGCTGGGCAGCAGCGTCCCTGCCGAGAGCTGCCCAGGGCACCTGGCGGGGCCCCAGAGGCAGCCGGGCCTGAGCAACACCAGCAGTCTGGGCTGCCCTTGGCCTCCGGCTGTCTGCGGAGCTCTCCCCAGCAGGATGGCGAGGGCTCCCCAAGCAGCGTGGCCAGCACTGGAGAGGGGCTGCGTGAGAGCTACTGGAGGCTCCGTCCCGCAGCAGATCCTGTTGGCACGGGGCAGGTGCACACGGGCACAGGCAGCTCCCTAGGCAGGGCCCAGGCAGTGGCTCCAGGGCAGCTTTTGGCCAAGTGGTGGCCCAGGTGGCTCCTG
This sequence comes from Crypturellus undulatus, assembly GCA_013389825.1. Classification (NCBI taxonomy): domain Eukaryota; kingdom Metazoa; phylum Chordata; class Aves; order Tinamiformes; family Tinamidae; genus Crypturellus; species Crypturellus undulatus. Next base: position 2,579 of record VWPW01030101.1, on the reverse strand, counting down.
GCTGCAGCCGCCGCTCCACAGAGGCTGAAGGGGCGGCTCAGCCTGGGGCGTCTGAGCCTCCGGAGGCTGTGGGAGGGCAGCGGCCAGTGCTGGGTGCGTGGTACGAGCAGCGCTCACCTGTCCTGGGGAGCCACCAGCCTCCTGCGCTGCCCGCCCTGCTCCAGGCTCTAGTGGTCGGGCACTCGCAGCAGGGGAGTGCCGAGTGCCCCCCTTGTGCCATCCCCCAAGGGCCTGGGCTCTGCTTGCAGCCCTTCAGGCCATGGGGATTCTACAGCGTGGAGGCCAGGGCCACCTGTGCCAGCTGAAGCCCTGTCTTGTGGCCCCCAAAGTCCCATGGCCTCGTGGCTGGACAGGCTCCAGCCCCGTAGATGTGAGCAGCACCGCCACAGGGAGCCCTGGTGCGGGCTGTGCTGGGCTGGCCTCACCCGCTGCCGCGGGGCTCCCTGCTGCGTCCCCAGCAGGCAGCACATGGGCACGAGCATCCAGAGCAGGCCTGGAGATGGGCTGCATCACAGTTATCTCTGCTCTGGTCCTCCTTAAAGATCCAGCACAGAACTAGTTTCTCTTATAGGATTGCAAAGTCAAAATAAATATAAGGGTGTCCTGCCTTTCCTGATGGTCAGAGCAAGATGGCAGGGAGCGGCTGAGGCCTGGTGCCAGCAGGTGCTGCTGGTAGCAGCGCAAGAAGGGCTGGCCCTGTTGTGCGACACCGGCCCCACCGCCTGCAGCGGGGCACCCTGCTGCATCGCAACCGTCACCGTAATTGGGAATAAACCTCTTAACACCAGTGCAGTTTTAGGAACCATTCTCTTACGGCGCCGTCCTTTTCAAGAACTCTTTGCCGCTTATTTCTGTATATGGTTTTATTTTGCTCAGGGTGCTCTATTTGGCTCCCTTTTTCAGTTTTGACGAGTTTCAGCTAGTTCATCCAGGATATAGTTTCCTGTGTAAGAGCACTTTTAACCACCAGGAGTTCTACTAACCCTTTTCTAACATCGTTCCAGATGGTGACATGGGTCTCCGTGGACACACCTGCAGTGGCAAAGCCTTGTGTGCCAGAGCTCACTTGGAAACAACACACAACACTTCAAGATTATATCTTTAACAAATATTTAACTAATAGATATTTTTAAAACATCAAAAAATATTCAACAATACCTGTGGTGAGCAAGAATATAATCCGTGAACAAAAAAGGACAGAATGTTGCAATAAATGACGGTCAAAATAGTAACAGAGAGTGCAAGCTTTGCAACAAACTGGTTGCAAACCGTTTGGAAATAGGAAGTTTGAAGGACGCATGCTTGCTAGCAGAAAGGTGTAAAGTTCACCGAGGAAGAAGAGGCGCCTTCAACCAAAAAGACCACCAGAGGGCTTGGCAGACCCCCTAGCAACAAGGAAGGACATGCACAGAAAGGAGGTATGACGAAACAAGGAATTTTTGAGAAGCTTCAAGAAGTGGAACTAAGAAAGGAATAAAAAGTGCTTTCACGGATTACAAAGCGCAGGCCGTTGGCTGTGCAGAGACTCCCCAGCCGCCCAGCGCTGCTTGCTTGCTATTTACAAAAAAGCATACTGGCAAATCAATTGGCTCAGAGGATTTGTCCATTTATAATAGACACAAGAAGCACAAAAAGCCATAAAAAACATGCAACACGCAACACGCGCACCGTGTCCCCGAAACGACACCCACACGACACCCACACAAAAATGCAAAACGCACAAAAAAAAAACCCAAAACACAAAAGAACCCCAAAATCCACAAAAAAACCCAACACACACACACAGACACACACAAAAAAACCCACAAAACACAGAAAAACCCTAAAAATGGGAAATAAAAAACACAAAACCCCACAAAAATACCCACAACAACTGAAAAAGAACCCAAAAGAAAAACAAAATAAGCACAAAAAAAGCCCCACAAAAAACTCCACAAAATCCGGGCAAAGAATGCGTTCGCAATTGCAGCCCTGACAGCAGGGCTCTCTGTGCCACAAGTCTCTGTGCGCCTCCATGCACAGGAGTGCTGGGGCCCCGCGCACACAGCGCTGGGCCTGCGCGCAGCAGTCTCTTTCCTCCCACGAGCTCCTTTGGCAGGCACGTGGGGTTCCCAGTGTCAAGTGGAGCAGAGAAAAGGTCAATGAGAGTGCAAAAAAATAAAACACACACACAAAATACACACACAAAAAAAAACAGAAAAATAAAGATGCAAAAAAAAAAACACAAAAAAAAGAAAAAACCCACAAAAAAAAGCAAAAAACAGAAAACAGAAAAAAAAGGACAAAAATACACAGAAAAAGCACAAAAACACCAAAAACAAACAAAAAACAAACACAAACACTGAAAAAAAACATAAAAATCACAAAACACATTAAAAGACACGCTAAAACTTCGCCAGAAACACGCGAGAAACACCAAAAAAGCATAAAACACACAAAAGAACAAAAACCCACAAAAAAGACACAAAAATCATAAAAAGCACACAACACAAAAAAGCCATAAAAAACACAACACAAAGAAAACAAAAAACACACAAAAATCCCTAAAAAGACCAACCAAAAAGACCACCAGAGGGCTT
>VWPW01030100.1:0-258538 GCA_013389825.1 Crypturellus undulatus | reverse complement strand
ATTTTAATCAATGAGTTTTCAAAGCTCGGGAGCTGGCGCATGTCCCTCAGGTGAAGTCTTTATTATTTATCTAATTAAATTATTTTTGACATTTACTTTATATTCATGTGTGAGGACCTTTAGCATGTCTACCTATAAAGTAAAAAGAGTTATTTTGGACTCCATTTTGACAACTAAGCAGTTTTCCTGTGTCTCCAGATACATGCTTGCAGACAGACAGCATGTGCCTCTTTTGTTGGTCTCTACTTACAACTTCAGCAACAAGCTCTCGAGAGGTAATGGAGACCAAAAGAGCCGCTGGAGAACTGGAAGAAAGCCAACGTCACTCCAACCTTCAAAATGGGCAAGAGGGAGGAATCGGGAAACTGGCTGATCGGCCTCACCTCCATCCCTGGAAAGGTGATAGAGCAGCTCATTCTAGAGAACATCTCTAGGCATGTGAGGGAAAAGAAGGTGCTCAGGAGTAGTCAGCATGGATTCACCAAGGGGAAGTGATGTTTGACCAACCTGATAGCCTTCCATGATGAGGTAACTGGCTGGCTGGACAATGAAAGAGATGTGGATGTTGTCTATCTTGACTTCAGCAAGGCTTTTGACACCGTCTGCCATAATAATATCCTCATGGTGTAGCTCAGAAAGTGTGGGTTAGATGAGTGGACAGTGAGGTGGATTGAGAACTGGCTGCATGATAGAGCACAGAGGGTTGTTGTAGCCTGTTCGGAGGCCTGCGGCAAGCATCCCACAGGGGTCATTACTGGGTGAAGTGTTGTTCGATTTATTCATCAATGACAGAGTGGACCCTGAGCAAGTTTGCAGATGATACAAAACATGGTGGAGTGACCAACACACCTGAGGACTATGTTGCCATTCAGAGGGACCTAGGCGGGATGGAGAGGTGGGCAGGGAAGAACCTGATGAGGTTCAACAAGGACAAGTGCAGGGTCCTGCACCTGGGGAAGAATCACCCCAGGCACCAGTACAGATTAGGGGCTGACCTGCTGGAAAGCAGCTCCATGGAGAAGGATCTCGGTGCCCTGGTTAACAACAAGTTAACCATGAGTCAGAAATTTGCCCTTGTGGCCAAGAAGGCCAATGGGAACTTGACCTGCAGTAGAGGGAGTGTTGTCAGTAGGTCGAGGGAGGGGATCCTGCCCCTCCCCTCAGCTCTGGTGAGACTGCACCTGGAGTATTGGGTGCAGTTCTGGGCTCCTCAGTACAAGAGGGACATGGAACCTCTAGAGAAGGTCCAGCAGAGAGCAACAAAGATGATTAAGGGACTGGAGCATCTATCATATGAGGAAAGATTTGGCAAATTGTACCTGTTTAGTCTAGAGAAGAGAAGACTGAGAATAGATCTGATCAACATGTACAAGTACCTGAGTGGTGAATGTAGGGAGGATGGGGCCAAACTCTTCTCAGTGGTGGCCAGTGCCAGGACAAGGAGTAATGGGTGCAAGTTGAAACACAAGAAGTTCCACCTGCACATGAGGAAGAACTTCTCTCCTGTGAATGTGAAAGGGCCCTGGCACAGGCTGCCCAGAGAGGCTGTGGAGTCTCTTTCTCTGGAGATCTTCCAAACCTGCCTGCATGCCATCCTGTGCCACGTGCTCTAGCTGTCCCTGCTGGAGCAGGGGGTTGGAGTGGATGATCTCTAGAGGTGCCTTAACCATACTGTGATTCTGTGAAGTAGACAATGCAAAATAGAGTCTGGCTCCCAATTCTTTTGTCCATTTAAAGATATTTGAGTGCAAAGTTTAGGATTTTTTTTTCTGTTTCTCAATCAGTTGTTTTTCAGTGTCTGAAAGACATAAGTAATATTCAAGTGAAAAAGGATAGAAGCATGTGTATAAATTACTAATTATGTATTTGAGGAATCCATCAAATAGGTAACGCTGTTCCCTTTTCCTTCATCTTTCACCAAAGGTACATTAAAACTGGATAAATTATATCTTTTTTGAGCCTACACCAAATCTGACACATCTTGGCAAGCCTGACTTTTCAGAAGGTGAGAAATCATATCAGCAAGAACACTTCATGATATAAAAGCTAAACTGGAGCTAAAAAGGAGGAATTCTGAAGACCATTTTGTTAATAAATCCACCAATCAGTCCAAACATTGGACTGATTGGTACTTTTTCAGCTAGTGTGGTCCACTGGTACATTAATAAAAGAACAAATATATGTTAGCTTGACTTTAAACAGTAGTACACAAACTAAAGTGAATTGTTTATGTGAATTGTTGTGTAAAGAACTGCTACATATATGGTTCTTGTCACCCCTTCCAACTTTGCAAATTTTTCCTGCATATGCTTCATAAAGGTCTACTGTTTTTGTGAACACTTCAAAAATTTATTGTGAGTAAAGAGATCAAAACCACACAACAGAAAACTCTTATTCAACCTGCTAAATATTCAAAACTGCTAAATCAGCAGAATAAGATGAATCTCCAAGGTTGAACTTTAGCAATGATTGCCTGGGAGAACTCTACACAAAATCATATAGTTTGAAGCCATCCCTTAGGGCATACAATTCACAGCCGTTTCAGGCCACCAGGAGATACATTCAAATAATTTCCATTTATGACAATGCCAAAATAGCAATTTTGCATTTCCCCTACATTACACATAAATCTATTGTTCACAGAAAAGGGGAAAAATCACTTTAGTTGTAATTTTATATAGTGTTACTGTAGACCTCGGTTTTTTTAAGCATTGAATATAGTATATCACAGTAGCTGCGATAAAAACTTAGCTGCTTGATCTAGAGTTTCCTCTTGGTAAAAATGGGATTATACACCTTTCAGATGAGATCTTCTCGATTCTGGAAATTGCTTCTCTTCTTGATCTACCTAAAGGTAAGCCTGTTAGTTCACGGAATGTTTTGTATTACAGTTCTGTTCTGCTCTCCTTTTTGCAAGCAAAATGACTGAACGGTGAGTCTGAAGTCATTAGCTGAGATAATTTTGATATGACTACAGAAAATATCTGACATCCTGATCTTATTCGGGAATGACATAGGAATATTAGGTCACATTTCTTCGAAATATCTTTTCTTGTGACACTTCTAATCATTGTAACCTAGTGATCTTAAATCCACTTTTTGACAGCCTTACAAACATATACCCATACTGCCTGAGGCTTACAGTTACACGGCCCATGATTTGTTTTCTCTCTCCTGACATTCCATCATTATTTACTGGAACGGTGGTTTAGTTTTCATAGAGATAGGAGAAATGGGCTATTTGGATGCAGCTGGTTTTGAAATCAGAAGAAAAAAGTTCAGCTCAAGATGTAGGCAGGAAGGAGGCAAATTTACAAGGCTGTCCTGCCACCATACTGCATTAATTGTGTATGGAAAAAAAATCAAATTAAAAAATATAGGTTGTATATGCTGTCACAGCTACTATACTGTTTGTTGTATGCATTTATTGGATTTTTCTAACTCACTGAAAATAAATATAAATGATGTTTTCACAGCATTAATGAAGATTTGATATCTTTGGCAGTATGGGAGCTAACTTCTTGTTTCTTGATCTCATACATCTTGCTGAGGAAGATGTAGTTACTTCAATACATTGTTGATTTTTATACTGTCTTTTGGGCTGAGGATAATGAGTTACAGAAATGATATTGATCTCATACCAGCTAGGTACATCTTCCATGACCTTGTATTTTCTCTCCTTTTCCCTCTTTGGTTTACTTCATTAATATTTTTAATATGCCCTAGAGTAAACCACCCTTTGCATACAAATGATTCTGGCAGACTGAAGGTAAAGCACGCATATTTCTGTGTTGTATTGCAATAAATTTCTCCGTACAGGCCTTCCAAATTCAAGCAAATTCAAGCAAATTCTCAGTTGTTCAATTATATTCTTATCCTTATATTGATCTCTATCCTTTCACTCTGTCCTTCTTTTCTTCTTGAATGAATTTTAGGAAATGGTGAAATAAAAGAGGCACTTTAATTCTAGCCTATATATAAACAAAATTTGATTTTCTGCAGTGATGCTTCAACCTTAAACTCCACACAGGATGGATGGAAATAATATTTTTTCCTCTTGAGGAAGTGTATTACCAAGGATCAGAAAGTGTGTTATTGCCCACAGCCATAAAGTAGAATCTAGTGGCAAAGTCACTAGACTTCCACAGGCAGAACTTTTGCTTCTTATATGGTAATCCAGTAGATAGCTGCAGGCTTCTACGAAGATATAAAAAGATGGAACTCCAGAAACCAAAGTTCAAGTATCTGACAAATAGCAATAAATAAATAATTAAATAAATAAATAAGTATTGTCTTCAGATCTATAATTTCTTCAGTGTTTATGCAACTTCTACCTCCTTCCATAAGCAATCATTCCATAAAATCAATATTTTCAGTAATCTTTAATTACTCAGTAGGCAATTACATTCACCTCTATCTGATCCTGCCAAGTTTTCTGTATTCTGGATAAAGAAAAAACATTCTTTGGAGTAAGAAGTTGTTACAAAAGCAAATTTGTAACAATGTTATGGTGTACAACAAAGACTACTTTTCCAAATCTCCTCTACTGACCTTGATCGAATCTCTCACACGTCTTTTTTTGGTTGCTTTTCTTCCCTTAACTCTGTAGCATACCTAGGAGCTTCTGTCACTTTCACTCTGTAAAATGACACTAGAAACTAAGAAATCTGCTTTTTTTCTCAGAGCATGAGTATTTGTTCTTCCCTTCCAACTGGGATGAGGAGTCAGAATCTCCAATTTTCTTTTCCATTTGCTGACACCTCATAGTTTTTTGGGGGGTAGGTTATTTGCTTTTTTTTTTTTTTTTTGCCTTTTTTTCATTGTTTCGCTTCCAAAGGTTATGCCATATATATAAATATTTTAAAAAAACTTGAATGCTATTAGAACATAATCTGTTTTCATGCTATCGCTCATCTACCTTTGTCCTTTCAAAAGCACCATAGAAAGAACCTTGATCAAGAACAAGATCGAGTTCTTTCAATTGCATTTGCCAACTGACTTACAGATAAGAGGTAGCAAAGTGTAAAGTAAATGTGGGCTTTCTTATGGTGACATTTTCATTTCCTTCTTCTTTATAAGTCTCGCTGTTTATCCCTCCTGACAAGACTTAAAAATAATAGATGTTATCTAAAATTTCTTGTTTTATTGTTTTTTTCTACCAGTGAATGTTTAAGCCTTGGGCAATGACATGGGAGTAAAGGATTCTCCTAATGTGCACTTAACACAAAACCATCCAGGGAAAACAATGCCCTTAGAGCAATCATTATTTGCAGAAATAAAACCACAAGCACTTTTAAGCAGCTTTATTGGAAACATTTTACATCATTTTAATATATCAATCAGGAGAAATAATCAGTATTATTACCACTAAAAGGAAGTTCTGTCTTAGCAAATGACAAATCATATTTGTTAAAATGGTACTGTTAAAACTAAAGAACAGCTAGGCAGCTTTAAAATTAATGAATGTGAGCAAGGAGACTTTCAAGCTATGAACATTAGAACACAGTAAATAAATGGACTCTGTTGCCAAATTGTCATATATATCAAATAAAAACAAAGAAACAGACAGTATCAGCAACTTGGTAAATCTAATTACTTACAACAACCAACTAAATTCCAGCTAAATTCCTTCAATCTGAGATTATTTTTTCTTCAAATGTTTCCGCAGCTTAAAGGTGCTATCATCTACAGTAGTGTTTGAAACACTGACAAGTCAGTGAAATAGAGACCACTATGAAGCATTTTTTTCCCATTATTGTTTTCGTTATATATTTATTAGACAATAAGTTAATGGCATATTTATAAACATTTTATCAGTCTTGAATTGTCACAATAAATGTTCAAAAAATGTTGACACTGGTCTTTGACCTATGTATAAGAAATAATACATATGTGTAATAAATGTCACTTTATTCTTTCCACCAGTCTTAAATCACTGCACAAAACTTGATTAAAACTCATATGATGTAATAAGTAAGCCTGATGATTTCTGTAGAATTTGCTGGGTGTCCTCTTTCTCCTATATCTGTAAACAAATTCTCACTACACTAGATGAAATCTCTTGATGAATGATTGATTTGAGGGGCTTGAACATACCTCATTCTCATAATGACAAGGTTTTTAGCAATTTAGTTCTTTCACTGGTAGAATGAAGAAAACTGTGACAATCCAGCCCAGAAAAGAAAGAGGAATGAAACATGTTATCTCACCAGACGAGTAATCAGACAAATGACTACGAAATAGCGAGTAGAAGTAACAAGTGACACAGAAAAGATCAAGAGTACAAAAGAGCATGTCTGTAGAAGAGCAAGGATCAGATAAGTAAATGTAACATTAGGAAGAATGTTAAGAACTGAAAAGTACAATAAGGGCAAGCACAATACAGGTCCTATGAAGTTCGAACTTCCAGAGAACAAAGATGACAGGATGAATTCTCCCCTTAGTCTCATCTGGAGAAATGCAGATCAATAAAGCCAGTTGTAACTGAAGTTGTGTTTGGCATGATGTTTCCAAAAGTAAATTATGGAGATAGCTTTATTCCATTGCTGGATGAAGGTCTCTACAAGTCTTGCCTTATAGTCCTGCTGCTCTTATTTATACCGTCTCTGGCAGTCTCTCCACATTAATTTTCATCCCCAAATTGAATTTTGTAATTACTTTGTATTGTGTCCACTTTTATTGCACTTTTCAATGCTTGGCAGCTTTCCTGAGACTATATTTGTACACCTGTTACCTGCTTTCCTGCTGACATGTTTTACTTGTATATTTTTCTTGATCTCCTCAGTGTCACCTCCTGATTTAGATTTGTTATTTCATACTGTGTTATTTGATTTCTTGTCTGCTAAGATTTGTTTTATTCCAGTGAGGCTGTGACTAGAATAAGTGAATTTGTGACTTCCCATGGGATGATTTGTCCTTCAATTCAGAGATTACAGTTTAGAAATTCAAAATAAAAGGGAATATTTATAAATTATCTGCCACCTGCAAAGTACAGTACTTGGGTTCAAAATAAAAATGTTTTTTACCTTTATGTGCCATTTTACCCTATAAGCCTCCCCTTCAGCTATCATTCAAGCTCACATGTTTGTTTTCCAGTCCTGCTTTGCATTGCACAAAAGTTAAAAAGATGAGATATATAGTCTATATTTTAAATAGAAAATGGAAGTTCTGTGTCACCATACACTGTTGCTGCAGTCACACATGTTCACGATGTAGAAACATAACAAAATTAAACCATCAACACCTCAAAATAGAGTAATTCCTAAGAAGTCACTAATTGAAAAGCATAAAAGGAAAAAATCTGCTATTTTTCCTATGTTTCCATCTCCATCTTCATTAAAAAGTGTGTAAGGACCCTAGACATGTACAAACTGTAGGGTCTATTCTATTTGCTGCTCTAGCTCACCTTTAAACAGGTAAGTGTTTCTCTAAGGCATTTCCATTTTGGGAAAAGAATAAGGATTGCTCACCATGGTTTTCACGGTGTAAGACCTTCCTTTTATGAAATCATTTTGATTTATCCTTTCTGGCTTATTTTTAAAGATGGAAGTAAGGGCAATCACTGCCAGGTATTTTGGTGCCATCAGTGTTTGGCTGAAGCTCCAGCAGAGTATATCTATATAGACAAGTGAAAATAGTGCCTTACACACCCTCTTATGCACTGAGACAGTTTTGCTGTGCAAAAATAGCTACCTGACTTGAAGGAAGACTTGAAATGTTTTGCAGCTTACCATGTAGGAGACTGGGTGGAGTGAGTAGTGACTATCAATACTTGACTGTGCATACATGCTCCAAAATATCCCAGAGCTAAGTGGGATATCCCTTTCCCACCTGCTTCCTATGGCATACAGAGTGTTTTCTTCCCCTGGATGAAGCCAGCTGTTACCTTCTAGGAAGAAGAGATATAAAAGCAGGAAGGAAAGACGGCCTCCGGGTCTTGTCAGTAAGGAAGTTACAGGGCCTAGATGAGAAAACAAGGGGTCAGCTGAAAAAAAAGGGACTTCCAAACATCAGGACCAAAGGGCAGAAAGGCTAGGGAGTTCAGGAGGGTAATGAGATCTCCTGGGAAAGGAAGTGCAATAGTCCTCATGCCCAATTTGTTGTCTTTTCCTGATAACTTAAGATTTTCCAGACGGGCAAGCAAGTAAAAGAGTTGTATGGTTATTTGCTTTTTTACTTGTGGAGTTTTTACTTGTGGAGTATCTCTTGGCATATAGTTTCTCTAGCATAATTAAAGTTGCATCAACAGATGCAAAGGTCCTAACCAAAAGGATGGGACTGCTACATATGAGAATATTGATTTTGCAAGAGTATTTAAATGAGAGATTTCTATAAATATTAACAGCTGTTTCAAACTGCTTGAGTCATATGATTACATCAGTCGCTTCTTAGCCTTGATGAACTCTTGAACATGGAAAGTGTTAGACCTTAATGCATGGCTCATGCACTAAAAAGATACTCAGTAACCCTCAGGAACACCTTGACAAACGGTTTATATTAATATATTCTAATTTACCCAAAACCTACCCAAATGCCTCAACCGAAAAAAAAAAAGTTTAGAAATAAACTGTCTCTAGGTTATTAAAACAAGTTGTTTAAATCTAGTCTTAACTACTCACTTAGGAATCAGATTATGAAAGCAACAGATTTTAGGAAGAGCTGGTAGATTTCTTAGGGGAAGGTCTCTCTTTATTCTGTTTTGGAATGGTAGCAAGTAGACTTGAAGGAACACTTAACCTTTAAAATAAGAAAATTAATATTCTTTACCACATGCTGCTAAATGCTAAACCTTAAGTTTCCTGTGTTCGTTCACATAATAATAATAATAATAATAATGCCATGCAGAATATTTGTCATAAGCTCCAAAGAAGTTATTTTTCTACAACATATACTCACTCACCCTGAAGAGACATCATAAATGCCTGCTCAGATTGCTAATAGAAAAAAAGAAACAAACATTCTAGTACAAAATATTGGAGAGGATGAATTGTGTCACAAACAAAATTCCCCCTCCAAAAGGAAGGAATTGTTAATTTGTCATGTGTTTTTGCATGGTTGTTTGTTTCACCGGAGTACACATGAATAGCTTTCTTAATGAGTCATGTTTGTTTTATTTAGATAATGTTCATGCAGTACTTTGAACATGTAAAGCACTATGTAAGTGCTCAGTATTATTCACCCCAATCCTCAGTCATTAATCAGCTAGAACTCCCAATAGACTGTATTATTATTTTTTCACTGATGCAGCCTACTCTTATAAGATAGGAAGAAATAATTTCAAAATGATAACTTGTAGAGCACTGTTAGATTCATTAAATTTTGACCATAGAAGAGGGAAGCAAAATTTAAAAAAAAAATGTTAAGAAAACAATGGGAATGTGAGGGGAAGAAAGATTTATTCTGAGATGTTTTAACATTATCATTAAGAATCCAGACTACATTTATAGGTCACAAGTTTAAATTCAGTCCGGGTCACTAATAGCTGAAAATCATTACCAGCTGAAAGTTACTTAGTTGACTATACAAAAATATATTAGTGTTCTTAGCATATAGAGAAATCTGTGCATTTAAAACCACCGTTACATTAAGTAATATTTACCCCCAAGGGCATGACCTTAAGATCCTAATTCTTAGCGCAAAGTACCTCAGTTTCAAACTGAAATGAAAGAAATTCTGAATTAAAAATTTCTAGTCAGAGCTGGTATGGAGTCTTGGAAATTAAACACCAAATAGACACTGAAAAATCAATTACCAAAAGTAAAGGAAAAACAAATAAAAAATACATAGACACACACACATACACACATACAAACAGAACTTATTCCTAACTGGAGAGTTAATTCTAAAAGTAACAGAATTTATTCCCAACTGCAAGCTAAGTGGCTACAGTTTCATTCCTGACATCCAGATTACTTATATTTAAATCTATGGCCAACATGCTGAAATCAGAGGAGAAGGAATAGGAAAAAAGTAAGGAAAAGATTAAAATAGTGTATGAGATCTGTTTGCAGTGTCTAACACAATGTACTGTGCCTCATTTCTCACATCTCACAAATTTTTTCTTGTGCAGATTAGTCATCTGTGTCTTTAGCAACCTCTCTTCATAGTAATGTCAATTATGCAGAGAGGCTTAGGAGGTTCTTATGCTGGAGTCTTCCTTTGTGAACTGAGTCTCAGAAACTGTTTCCAAATGAAGCATGCATAGACCAAATTAAAAGAATGAACAGTAATAAATCAGCAACACTGTGTGACAGTCAAGATTTTTAAATGAGAAAAAATATAAAAGCATAGAAGTTTCAATTATGTATGTAATTCATTACTTAAATTTCTCTCCCTGTGGGAGAAAGGAAAAGTTGTTCATGGGTTCATGTGGGGATTTGTACTGCTTAATGCATTTGCATCTGAGCCAGTGAACAGAGTGAATGGTGGGGTAGCAAGGTTTGTTGACACTACAGAGCTACCAAAAAGTTAAATCTAACTCAAAAGAGCTGCAGGACAATTTCACAGGATTCAGAGACTGGCTGATAAAATGGAATTCATTACCGCTCAATATGAAGAATAAAAGAGACATAACTGCATAGACAACAGTGAACTCTAAATCAATTATCACTCAAGAAAGAAAGTAATTTATTGTGAATAGTTTCTTCAAAATATTAATTTTGATGTTCAACAGTGATAGAAAGGAAATGAAGAAAAGATCATTTGGCCTCTGTGCTCATGTTTTCAACTTGAGCATTTCTGCTCCTCTTCTGATGTAAAATGGACAGACTATGGGGAAAGGCTTATGAATAATAACAAAAATAAACAAAGGTTTCCAACACCTCCTGCAGAAAGAGAAAAGGATATGAACTAGGTACTTAAAATTATGTGACAGCTGTATAACAGATATAGCCTAGGTCATTTCATAATTGATGAAGTATAGGAAAAGTAAATAAAAACATTTGTTTTCAATGTTTGAATCAGGGGGCATCACATGAAATAATCAGATACTGTTTTAAATCAAACAGAAGAAAGCAGGTTTTCATATAATGTAATTAAATAGTAGCACTTACTGCTCAGGATGTTGTGCATGGGTCTAGATGGGTTAAAAAAGCAATTAGACAAATTCATGAGCAAAAAATTGATCAAACTATTAAGTTTTAGTCTAGATTATGGAGAAAGATCTGGTTATTTTGTTTCTTTTTTGCTCATGTGAAATAAGCATCTTTTTGATGGCAATGTATGTAAAAGTATTGTGGTCTTACTTTAGAATAAATTTTATCTTAGTTTTGGGACTAGCTGATGAAAGCTAAACTTGAAAGGGATGATACTTTGTTATAAGTTGTAAAAACCCAAGTGCAAACCAAATATAGCTGGGGGAAAATAAAGGTGCAGACAGGTGCACTGAGCTGAGCTCAGTGATTCCACAGAGCTTGGAGAAGACTGCAAAACCTCATTTCCAGAAGTGTGTTCTGTCAACCACTACTTGACTTATCCTGAGATCTGGTTTTCCTCCGTGACTCACACATCAGTAGACATCATGGAAAAAAAAAAGAAAGAAAGAAAATGAATTTAAAGTAGTCTTATTTTTATTACAAAAAAAAAGGTGATACTCAAGCCCCCTTCTTCCCAGTTCTACATCATATACTAATCTAAACTTGCCTCTCTTCCTTCACTCCTTGCTATTTGTAGATGCTAGCCCTCAAATTGCACTTGTGGCTGCGCTTCAGTGATTTTAAAAACTGTTAAGTTTCATCTGTTGCCATTTCACATGGTCAATCCTCAATGGGAGATTATTTTATACTCCATTACCTTCAAGTTGAACTTTGGCTGAAGTAGAGCTATTATGAAACCCTACTCAAAGTCACAAATTTTCCTATCATTTAAAAGAGCCTGAATGCATTTTTCCCTCCCTGCTTCTTTCTCTGGGCATGCAGGTTTATATGACCTTAGACTCTCACAATCCATAATGACATTGCAGTTAAAATGAAAAACTATTTCTTTTAAAATTGGATTCATTCGAACTACTCCTGCAACTACTTCAGATAACAGTATGACCTAACAATTTCAACTTGATTTTAAGAGTTATTTTAAAGTAGGTTTATCTGATTAAAATTGTTTAAAGCCACCAGGATTTGAGCTTTTAGCCTGGCAATTTAACAAGTCATAAAATGTTCTATTCTTTGTGATGAGCTGCAGAATGATTCCACTTTTTTTTTTTTTTTTTTCCAAAAGATACAGTATTGTATTTGAAATAAGAAACTTATGCAGTGTGGGGAAAAAAAGTGTGTTTTAAAAAGTTCACCTTCTTACTGTCAGGCTTTATAAAAGTCATTTACACTTTTAAGTCTTCTAAGACTTAGAACTAGAATCCTAATAGTCATGAAAACAAGACTTAGCATATTTACATATTATTTTGCCATAATATTGTCTCTTTCAGCTTCCATTTGAGAAAAAAAAAAAGAATTGAAAAAAAATTTTGTTATGAATCAATACTATTGTGTAGTTTTCTGATGACTGCAGAACCAAAGCCAGACCAAAGTAAATTACATAGCCTTACTCAGCACCTTCTCTTCCCTGGAACTTTTTTTAATTGAATGTCTTCATATTCACCTCTAGCATCATCACATACTGCATTGTATCACCACATATATAATTTATAAGAAAATACTCTACTTACCAGTGCACCTAATCACTATATCCTCAACACTGTTCTCCCTCTTTCTCTCTCTCTTTTTTTTTAATTAATAATACCTCCAAATCAACAAAACTACCACATTTCTTCCTCATTAATTCTTTTTATGTTTATCTGTGTACCATATTCATGGAGTTCATTTCACATTTTTTGTTAGCTAGATCTATATTAGCTTAAATCAGATTAAGTCAGAACTGCATGATGCACTGAGTTCACTAACAAATCCTTGCCATTTGTGCTCAATAAAAACATAGTGGTTCAGGACTCAGCTGCAGGTACTAGTGACCTTAAAATTATACATTGCCATACACATCAAGCCGCTGCTTAAATCCCTTCATCATTCTAAGTTAAAACTGGCTTATTTTCTGCTCAATAAAATGGAGGTCCTGTTGTTTTCCAGATGTGCTTTGAAGATCACTAACATCTATCATACACTCCCTATATGAAATGGGGACAAAAAGTTCTGACTTTTCCATCTCTGATTAACCAACAACTGTCAGTCAGTCAAAGCTACTCTCATTAACAACATTCATAAATAATGTTCAAGTGGAATGAAAATAAACATCTTCTAGCAAAACAGATAAATACTACTTCAAAGCTGTTCTTATAAAAGTACAGTCAAGAAAGAAAGAAAAAGAGAAAATTCTTGATTAAAAAAATAGCCTTGACAAATAGTACATTTGAGAAAATGTAATCTGAAATGACATCACATATCCTTAAGAAGAAAGAAGACATAATATTTGAAAAAGGCCATATGGTAATGGCAGAGCTTAACCTAAGGGTAGAGAATCGTCAGCCAGGAAGATAATTTACTCTGGTATTAGGTGGACACCATATTACAGAAAGCTGTTGCTTAATGAAAGCCATAATCTCTACTCAGCAAGGCACTCTAACCAAGACTGTGTATGGAGAAGAAGGAATGACCAAAGTCATCACTAAGGCATTGAAATGCCTGATTAATGAAGTATGATGATGAAGAGGGATTAAGGTAAAATAGGTGCATAAGGGTTATTAAGGATGAGTGTACTTGTTTATTAATTTATTTATAAAGAAGATTAAGGTTATAAGAGAAGTTTTGAAAAAAAATTGGTAGATTTTACTTAAAAAACAGTGAGCAGACACCTTACTACATCTAAAATACAAACCCTTTTGAGTGACAGCTTACTGCCTGCTCAAATGCAATTATAACTTTCAGTATCCAAATTTTACTCTATTTTTATGTTACTGTTTTCTGCTGGCATCTGAATTTCAAGAAAGGAACTTTAAGAAAAACAATCCAGTAAGAAATATCTCTTCATATGTTTTCCACAGCTTATAATGTGAATAAAGTGTACCAGACTGCTTATGCAACAGCATAGAGCTAATCGATACTCAGAAGCATTTAAATTTAAGATTTGTAAGATTTAGGGGAGTTTCCAGGCTTTCGCTTGTTTGTTTATTTGTTTGAGAGAAGGGAGTTTGGTGAAATTTTAGGCGCATGAAGGAATTGTTATACTCTGTAGGCCAAATCCCATGAACTATGTGGCACTATTTCAACTCGTCTTTGTGTGCTTGCTTTCAGTCTGAGTAGTGTGGAATTGCCTTAGAACAGCATAAAGGCTGGTGCTGACAGGAAAGCAACATCCATCCTTCCTAGTTCAGCAAATATTAGCAGTAATTTAATTGGTATGGACTTCTGCCAAGACATCTCAGATGAAAATGTAGTTTTAATACTGCATTACACTTTGGAAGCTGAAACAGTTGAATGCAGGTGTGCTGGTTGCTACTGTGGGCAGCAACATAAAATCATAGAATCATTAAGGTTGGAAGGGACCTCTAGAGATCATCCAGTCCAACCCCCCTGCACATGCAGGGCCACCTAGAGCACATGGCACAGGACTGCATCCAAGCGGGCCTTGAAGATCTCCAGAGAACGAGACTCCACAACCTCTCCGGGCAGCCTGTGCCAGGGCTCTGTCACCCTCACTGTCAAAAATTTTTCCTTAAGTTCCCGTGGAACTTTTTATGCTTCAGTTTCTGGCCATTTGCTCTAGTTGTGTCGGTGGCCACCACTGAAAAGAGGCCAGCCCCATCCTCTTCACTGCCTCCCTTGAGGTGCTTGTACACACTGATTAGATCCCTCTCAGCCTCTCTTCTCCAGGCTGAACAAGCCCAGCTCCCTCAGCCTCTCCTCATAGGGCAGATGTTCCAGGCCCCTGATCATCCTTGTGGCCCTGTGCTGGACTCTCTCCAGCAGCTCCACATCCCTCTTGTACTGTGGGGCCCAGAACTGGACACAGTGCTCCAGATGTGGCCTCACCAGGGCTGAGTAGAGGGGTAGAATCACCTCCCTCGACCTGCTGGAGATGCTCCTCTTAATGCATCCCAGGATACCATTGGCCTTCTTGGCCACGAGGGCACACTGCTGCCTCATGGTCAACCTGTCGTCCGCCATGATGCCCAGGTCTTTATCTGCAGAGCTGCTCTCCAGCAGGTCAGTCCCCAGACTGTGCTGGTGTCTGGGGTTATTCCTCCCCAGGTGCAGGACTGTGCACTTGACCTTTTTGAATTTCAGGAGGTTTCTCTCTGCCCAGTTGTCTAGTCTGCCCAGGTCCCTCTGGATGGCAGCACAGCCCTTTGGGGTATCAGCTACTCCTCCCAGTTTGGTATCATCAGCAAACTTGCTGAGGGAGCACTCTGTGCCTTCATCCAGGTCATTGATGAATAAATTGAACAGGACTAGACCCAGGACTGACCTCTAGGGGGCCCTGCTAACCACAGGTCTCCGACTATACTCCGACTGATCACCACCCTTAACCCTAACATTGTTTAGCAGATGATACATCAGGGTATCTGCAATAGCAACAGTCCTCTCCTGTTCTGAAGATGAAACTCTTCTTGTGTCACCAATATCAGTGTGGCAACTGTAGCCTTTTATTAAACACAGCTTACTGCAAATCATCTACAAGGTAATAATGGTCAACTCTGACCTGATAATAGAGTACTGTACAAATCCATTTCATGACTGGAGTCATGAACATCATCCATAGAAAAAGGGAAGGGATATTCCCTTCCTAGATATTACTGTATTTCCTGTGGCTATACAGAATGTCACTACCTGCTTTAATGGATGGCAGCAGTTCTATTTAAAAAAAGTATTGAGATAAAAATGAACAGAACTATTTTCTCTCCGTCAGTATTAGTTAATTGACAAGAGATATTCTGGACTTTGGGGAAAGTGCATGTCTTGACACTTTGCCTGAACCTGCAAATCACTCATTAATTCTATAATATCTGCTTTCATCTTACTTGGCAAGCAAAACTTTGATAAAAGACGGTCATTACTTCTCTGCTTCTCTTATGCTATGTTATATAAAGAGAGTTTGTAATGCATCGAATCAGCTATTTCACTAGTAAGTAGAAGGTTGCAACATTAAACATTAATATTCATCTTATAACAACCATCAGTGATAACATCTGATCACAGTTCTCCCGCTTTTTATTTGTTCTTTGACAGAAAAGATAAAACTATTAAAAAGAGTATGATCAGCCAAATTATGACTATATACTGATTGTAACAAATGGTGTAACAGACCCCAAAATATGCTTACTTTTGACAGCATTCTGCAAGTATTAATTTGGATCATAAAACAATCTTTTTCACTTAACAAACATTATATTATTCCTACTATAATAAAATACAATTAGAGTTATGTATTTCTTAAAAGTATGGATAAGAGTATTGTCCAAAAAAAGCAGATGAAACTTGAAGGGTAATCATATTCCTGGCCCATATACCACATATCTTACATAGATTTCAAAGGGCCTAATCAAATCAAAGAATTAAATTCTGTTCTGTGAATGAAGTCAGCAGTGCAAAGGAGGACAAATTAATCTTTTTTTCTCTATACAGATTTGAGAGACAGGAGGAAAGGGGAGGAGACAAGGAAAAGGAAATAAACAAGAAGTTTTGTACACCCTGCCCTGCATGAAAAATGAGGAAATGAGACTAATTTGAAGTCAGTTTTGATGAAAAACAAACAAACAAGCAGACAAAAAAATAAAAGTGCCTATACCAGCATCCTGTCTACTTTTTACTCGAGCCCAGACCATTAACTCCTCTTCACAGATAAGATACATCTGTGCATAGACAGAACAAGGATTGCTCCTGCTACTGCTCTCTCTGTTCAGCCTAGGTAGTCTAGACAGGACCTGTATTAAGCATCTTGGTGCTTAGAGAGGCATACTGTGAAGATATGTTTAGAGAAGTTACCTTGAAGCAATTAGAGTCCAGCTATTTTTTGTGGAGTATTTTGCCAAGAAGTACTCTTCTTCATACCATGTATACATTTGTAGCTGCATCTAAAAACCTTTTACTTAATTAAATTGGAAATTTGGCATAAATTGGAAATAGTAGCATGAATCATGCATACTAACATACAGATATACCTTGTCATAGAGCTAGGAGTGACTTCACCCACTGCCACAGTCACCATTGGTAGTGATATTTAGGTTTAGGATTGCTCTTTTTTACATAAGTGATCTTTCTGGGTTTTTTATTATTTTTTGTTTTTCTTTTTCTTTCTGTCTTTTTTTTTTGTTTTTTTGTTCCTCTATGCGTTACCAAATGTCTATGTAGCAGAAAAGATAAATTCAAATTTAATTCAATTAATTACAGGGATGTTGTATATTTTACCTTACATCTTCCGACATCATTCTACCTGCCAATTTCAAAGAATCTAGAAAGCTTCAGTCTTGCTGAAGGTACTTGTGAAGGTATGCATACCTTGTTAAATAAATAAAAAATTAAATAAAATGTATTTATCCACAAGTGCTAGTCCACTAGTAATTTGAAGTATATATAATGTGATTCACAAACTCTGAATGACATAAGAGGCTGTGCACTTGAAGCTTCAGAATGTAGCAAAAAAAAAAAAAAAGGATCAGTACAAAGCTTTTGGAATAAGGGATATAAATTAAAAAAGATCTTGAAAAAAATGGGTGCGTAGTAAAAAAGTATATTGTATCTGGAAGGCAAAAGTACAAAAATAGAAAGTAATAATTTTATTTAAAAGTACTTTAGCAAGGGCTATGGTATTTACTGCAACTTGTAAGTCAAGTCATATCAACAACGTGATGCTGTTATAAAAAACTTATTCTCAAAATTATTCAATGTATTATCTTATAGAAAACACAGACATATAAAAAACTATTCTCTTTGACACTGGAGAGACCTTAAGTGGGAAACTTATGCCCGATTTTGACAATCATACGTTAGTGAAAATACCTTCAAATAGAAGGAAGTCCTCTAGAAAATAATGCAAGCTATCAGAGACTGAGACTTATGACAATGGACCCATGAGAGAATTCAAAAAGTAAACTACCGTGGAACCTTCAGAAGAGGAGACAAAGAAGGACGCCTTTGGCAACCAGTAAGAAAAGGTTTTCTTGACTCTGTCCAGTGACTTCAACAAGTTTCATCTATATCATTTTGCTTCTTATGAAAAATAAATATAAAAATTATATATTTCATATTTGATATAAATTCATATAAATTCATTAAATTTCATATACAAATATGAAAAATAAAAAGTAATCATTGTTGGACTGATCTTTTGCATAATGCAGTAGGTTTGATCTTACTTACTTGT
This sequence comes from Crypturellus undulatus, assembly GCA_013389825.1. Lineage (NCBI taxonomy): Eukaryota > Metazoa > Chordata > Aves > Tinamiformes > Tinamidae > Crypturellus > Crypturellus undulatus. Next base: position 240,235 of record VWPW01030100.1, on the reverse strand, counting down.
TCAAGTGGAACACTAAGCTGGTATTAGCCATGATAATTTGAAATTTCAGATGCAAGAAATAAGCTTGCTCTAAGGTCCACCAGCAACACTGATATGAAACTGAATCACTTTTTCTGACCATCAGTCTTGAACTGCATGGAAAACATTTCTCATCACCGATACCCTGAAAGAAACAACAGGAAAAAGCAAACCATTCCATATATTTGTCACAAGAATGGCCACCTGAAATGGACTAAAAATAGATCCTGCATATCAGTAACTTAAATTGCAAAAGATTAAGTTACCAAACTAAATCAGATCAATTGCCCTAACCTCTCTGTGCTCCCAAACTGACCTTGGACTAGCCACAGTTTCTCCATATTCTGTTCAAACTAGAAACCCCAAAACAGACACAGATTTCCAGATACAACTTCCTCAGTACCTCAGTTTGCTGACAACAATCTTTTTCATATTATCCAGTATGTATTTTGTCTTATACATGATAAGAGGACCCTTGTGACTCACATTCAACTAGGCATGTCCAGTGTCATTTTTAGTATACCTGTTATACAGCCAGTTGTTTCCTGGATTTTTTTTTCACTTAAATTGGAGAATTGAAAATCTCATTACTGAACCTCTCAAACTTTCAGCTGTCTCCAGTCATGATTTCCTAATATCTATCATCTATTTCTATCATTCACATCCACCATTTCTCCTAATTTAGTATCATCTGAAAATGTGCTGAGGGTGCATTCTGTCTCATCAACAAGATCATTGAGGAGAATTGAATAATATCACCCCCCCGGGCTATTTATTTGCTATTGGCTTACACCCAAAGTCAAATCAGCAATTGCTAGCCTTTTCGCCCTCTGGTCCAGTCAATATATAATCCACCAAATTGTCTATTTATCCAGCCAATATTTTCTTAGTCCGCAAATGAGAAAGGAGATGGTGACAAAAGTCTTATTCAAATCAAGGTATACTACAGCCATTGCTTTCCCTCAGCCACATGGTCATATTTCATCATAGGAAGCAATTAGGTTGATCAAGATGGATTTGCTCTTATTGACTTCCCGATTACTTTCTTAGGCTCTACATTTTTTGGAAATGAATTATAAGAGGATATAATGCATGACCTTTTCAGAGTGTGAAGAGAGGATGCCTAGTGTTGAATCTCCCTGTAGTGTTTATCAGATAAGCATGATGTTTTCCAATATTCAAGGAGGTACTCCACTTTCAAAATATTTTTTTCAATAAAGATAGACAGTAGACAGCAGTGATGGCAGAATCACATCAGTTAATACTTTGAGACCCATGGGCGTATCCCATATGACTTTCGGGACTTAAATATATTCAAATTCTTTAAGAAGTCCCCAGTCTTCTGCCTTCCCAGTGTTAGCTACCTCTCTCCTGAAATCATATCTGCAGGTACAAAGGTTAGGGAGCAAGATTCATCCATGAAAGTGGATGCTAAAACAATCAGCACTGAACCTTTTCTGTCCAACTGGTTTGTGCTCCCCCATTCATTAGCAGATCTCTGAATGATTTTCATTACTTGCACCACTGTAGGATCCTTTCTTTTTCTCTTTTTCTTTTTCTTTTTTCTTTTTTCTTTTTTCTTTTTCTTCTTTTTTTGTTATCTTTTAAGTTCCTTACACACCCTAGCACCAACCAAGCATTAGTCCTTTCAATCTTGTCCCAGTATTCCTAAGCAAAGTTTGCACCCCTTGACTGCTGACAACCCATGCCAAAGCCCATGTCGTAGAGAGGAGAAAGTGTGAAAGCACTAGAGACTTATTCAGGTATCCAGCTGCTCTGGTTCATGGGTTCACTGCTCCTTCAAGTGAATATTTAATTGTAACAGTGTGTCCTTAAATCATGCTAGAAAATATCAATATTTAGCATGTAAAATAGACAACACAGTGACAAATCTTCACAAAAGATAGAGTGAAAAGAAATCTATTTTCCAATGAATTTGGAAAATATTGGAAAATATTATTCAAATGTTGCATCTTTCTGCCATTCCTTGAACTTACTGTCTCACTCTCTCAACTAGCTCTCAACAGCTCTCTGAACAGGATTCAGGTTCAGATTCCATGTATTTTCTCTCTTTTGGTGCAGTATGTTTTATAGTCAGTCTTTCCCTTGAAGCCTTCCAGGGGATCTAGGCTAATTTCCTATTTCATTCTCAAAATCTATTTTACTTTCTCTCTCAGTAGGAAGCAATCTGGACAACCTCTTACTAGGACAAATGTTCTCCCTCTTCCGCAGGTGAGTAAAACTCCCTTTTTTGTACTGTTTGTTATCACCTGGGAGTTATGGGATAGTAATATAAACAACTCTGGTTACAAATACGTGTAAAATTCTCACCTCTATCTTCCTCTTTTAGCAACTATTTGGCTTTCTTCAGAGGGGAATGATCAGTTCATTGAACTTTATATTCTGCACAATTTTCTTCTTGTACATGAAAAACATATATGAAAGAAGCCATATTTTATTCTGCTTATAACTGTTTTTGATTGAGACAAACCAAACAGAAGTCAAATTTTGAGGAGGTTAAAAACACTTTGAAAGTGCTTGGTCCCCAACATTTTCCTTGCAGGCACACTGTAAAAGTGGTTCACATCTGCACTTTAAATGGAAAATTGAACAGAGGTGTGCTTTTACTGTTGACCAAACTGAGGTTGACTGATCAGATATCATAGACTCAGGCTCTTGACTGGCAAACCTCTGTTATGATACAATGTGCAAACTTCAAAGACCCTATTTCTGAGTTTCAGTAAAAAGTGACTTTCCTTTGTATATGCTTAGATCTACTACAGAAGACAAATACTAGATATAAAATAGACTTTTATTTTAAATTTGTTAGTGAAAGGACCTTCACCTCAACCAGTCTTAGACGTAGATATGTTGAGATAAAGATGAATTAATATTCTCCTTTTAGCAAAAATGATGGAGAAAGTTATCTGAAACAAGAAAGAATAAAAGAAAGATAGTAGATCTCTAAATTCTAATCCAAGATATTAGATCTGTCTCCTTCAGAATTAGAATTCATGGAGACTAAAACCTCATTCTCACAAAATTAGACAAGGATGTGAAAACCTAAAAAATTTTGTAGTAATGTGTTTTGTAGTGAGGTGTAATTTTGTAGTAATGTGTGAAGATTTCTAAGTGAGAATGAGAAAAGTAAGGCAAATTTAAAATATGTAAAGCTTAACTGGACATCTTTAAAATACATTTTCTTTCAAGGATTCAGGGAAGTGTTATAGGAAGAGATAGAGATAGACACTAGATAATATAGGTAAAAGAATAATTTATTGCTTCTTTTTTCTTTGTTTAACACAAGAAGGTGGGAAGTATGAACTTAAAGGTTATGGGCAAAACCAAAGTCATTACTAACAAGTTATCTTATTAGTAAGACTAAAGGGACCATTCAGCATAAACCCAATCATTTAAGGAAGACCTATAAGAATAGTAAACAGAACTACAACCTAGGAATTTATTGAAATGCAAACATCTAGGTTTTTTTGTTTTGTTTTTAAGAAATATTTTTACATGTGATCCAGGTCTACTAGTTCCTAAATTAAGAATAGGTTAATGAATAAATTGATGACTTCAGCTTCTTTCCAGCATACATTTAATGTAGAGGCTTTTTTTTTTCATAGAACTAAGTCTGAATAACTTAATATATTTGGTTTCCTTCCTAAATAGCTGTCCAATCAAAATCTCATCTCCCTTGCAAATCTATTTGAAATAATGATAATAATAATCAGATCATCTATAATGACTTCAGTACACAGTACTATACTCTTGTTATTCTATTCCTCTATGCTAATTTTTATATATATATTGTAATCTTCAAACAATTCCTGTATACTTATTTTAAAAAGGAGGGCAGGTATAGAATGTGCCAAAATGAAAAACAATTGTGAAAACATTTGCTAAGAATGTACATATTAAAATATTATCCTATAATGTAGATTAAAAATGTAGAAATTATGAATGACTACTATCATCTCATCTATTTCTTTTACCAGATAAAAAAATAGCTTTAGTAAAATTGCCAAGAAATCGTTAGCCAACCTTAAATGTTTGTGACAACATAAATGAAGTAAAATATTCATGAGTATAATAATTTGGAGGGGGTAAGGAGTAAATGTAGAGAAATGTAAACACACACAATTGTTAGTAATATCACAGAAAACAATAAGTGCTTCTTTAAAAGATCAAAACTTCATTAGGCATTATACAAAGGTTAACTGTGATAAAAATATTTTTGCCCTAAGCATTTCTTTCAAAGAGTACTATCATACAAGGACAAGAATGGAAAACAGGAAATGAGGTGAAATAATGTTAATAGTTAACAAGCAGCAGAAAAACAAATCATCTTCTTCATCAATCTCCATGTAACAAGCTTTTGGATCTTATATAAAATCAGAATGGATTATAAAATCAGAACAGAAACACATAACCTGATGTGATTTTTTTCAGGGATTTTTCATCCTCAAGAGAGGACATTTGGGTAAATGAAAAGATGAGAATAACTGATAAGATCTCTGTGGTTTAAGAAACCTGATGATGATGGTAAAAATAGTGCTAGAAAAAATAATAAAGCAAGATGTTGGAGAAAATGACTCAGCTTTAAAAAAAAAAACAAAAGTTTGACAAGGATGCCGTGCAAAGATTTACAGTGTAGGTAATATTGCCCAAATAAAAGTAAGGAAAAAGGTATCATTATCTTCTTCTAGAACATTCTAAGATATTGCACAAAGTGAAAGGTAGGAAACAAAATGTCAGATAAAGACTTCAGAACTTATTTTATAGTTTTGATAAAAGTCCAGACTTCATCTATTAATAAGATTAATCAAAGCCATTTAAACAATGCCTGGACAATAAAATTAAAAAAAATAAAAAATAAAAAAAACACTACCACCACCACCAAAAAACTCTACGAAATATTACAACACCATGGTAAAGTAATGGAATTGGAAACACTGATAAAATAGTTCAAGTGTGCAACCGTTTGCTGACTAGGGACCCTAAAAGAGGAAAAATGCAGTTAATAGAGTTTCAGTGGTTTATAGTACTGACATTGGAGGAGGACTAATCTTGATGAGCAATTGGGATTAATTAAAATTGGAGTAGCATTCAAGGAATCAGTCATTGGCAAAATGTTTTTGTTTGGTTTTCTTAGGTCAAGATATCAAAACAAAGTTACTACTTCATTAAGACTGACACTGAAGGAACCTGCATCTCATAGCAGTTATTGCATACATATGTGTAACTCATGGAGGAGACCAGAAAGAGCTTTCCCTCTGAACATTTCAAAACGATTTTAGATTTTGATTTTTATTAGCTTTCAGAAGTTCCAAATAAATTTATGATGATGTATTTGTGTGGCTAGTATGTGCTGAACAATGATCATCTAAAAAGTTCTTTTTCTGTCACATTACTGAATTTAACATAGCTAAACAGAATTACTTTATTTCATAGAAAGTTGTGAATATCAACTTAGTGAATAACAGGAAAAAAAAGGCATGAGGAACTCAGACAAATGGATAATAAATGATTTTTCTTCTAACTCAAATAAAACAGGAATTAAATATAATACTTACTGTGCTTCATTCCTACAGTACTAAACTGATGGATAAAACATTAAAAAAAAAAAGTTCAGTATTAACCATCTCAAATGAAGCTAACAATGAACCTATACTGAAGCAGTGGGGTAACTTCTTACCAGGTAAGAAAAAATCACTCTGGGAGATTTACATACTAAAAATATTGAGTGCATTTTACTATAATTATTTAGTAGGCTTGTTGTTCAGATGACTGGATAATTTAAGAGATTAGCAGGTCATTTGTAACCATGGAAATCATGTTGCCTGCATATCTAATAGACTAATTTCCACATGAAGCAAGGCAGTAGTTTTGTTTATTTACTTGCTTGTTAAATGTTATTTTGAACTACCTTGTTTTCCTCAGGGAAACTGTCACTCAGTTTCTGAAAAGAAAAATGAAAAGTCAAGTTATGACCTTACACCACTACAATAAATGCATTATTTCCCATATTTTCAATACATATATATTTGATTTCATTTCTGTATCTATCTACCCTGTTTTATAATTCTCATCCTTTACATTTTAAGCAGAAATATTAAGTGTCAAAAGGTTACATATTTAAAGAAAATCTGTAGGTTTTCAGTATTCCCAGTTACAGGCCTCCATGCTTCAGGGTATGAGAAAATGATCGAGTTGGGGCAGTTTAATGGCAGTTCCAATTCTCTAACAAACTGATTACCTATGTGTATCTTTTATTCAGTTCTATCTCTGATGTAAAATATTTAATTTAAATCATCTGTATTTCAGAATAGCAACAAATTATAAAGCTTAAAGTTTACTTAAAGAAAGAAAGTTTTGGGAATATTCCATATCGACAAATGATGAATGGTATTGTCAAGCTCTTGGTTACTCCTGTAAAGTGAGAATAGTGCTGGTTTCAAGCATACGGAAAATAATGTACAAATCTTAGATTATAGATTTTTTTTTTCTTATTGTCTTTTCTTTATTACACTAAAGGAATCTCACAATAAAGAGGTCTGGCATCTCAAAGCCTTTGCCTTCTTCAATTACTTGATATACATGAAGATTCAAAGGACCTTGTTTTTACATTAGAGATGTATGGCAGGTCTCTATGATGGGTAACAGAGGTCTTTAAAAGTCACTCAAAACAGATACACAAGGTAGTTCACTTATCTGTAAAGTGTTTTTTTTCCACTCTTACATCTCCATCATCTTCTTAATTTAGCATTAAAGCTTTTTTACAAATTTCCAACATTTCCCATCAGATTTAATACACATCATATTATATTTTCTATCTACCAACATTTTTTTTTCCATTTTTTTTCCATAATACTTGCTTAATTTGAAGTTCATGTCATGGCCAGTTGACAGCCAGCTGTCTTCATCTTCACTAATTTCAAAGCTGTCAACAAGCCTATCATCAATCATTTGTTAAAATAATCTTTCTCTGTTGATGTCTTAATTATTTTAATAGACAAATTACATAGCAATGTGATGCTGAAATATTAAACGAAAAATGAAAAATAGATGAAAATAATTTTTCCATAGATGAAAAAAATTACTTCCAATACTGTCCTCGCTTTATAAGCACTTGGGAAAAGAAACGGGAACTAAAAGAAACAGTAAATAAATACTAAGTTTTAATAACAAAGTAATAATATAAAAATTGATATTTCCATACAATCACATGATCATTTCTAGCAGGGGAATCTGAGTAATGCAAAACAAGCAGTTACTCTTAAACACATTAATTAAAAATACCTCACCTACCTCCCCATCAAAATCTTTATTTAAGAAGGAATAAACATCACTGTGTGTGGATGTTAAACAATATGAAAAGTGAAATATGAAACAATATGAAACTTTCTCAAGGACAGCAGTTCATTTCTCAATAGAGATTCAAAAAAAGACATATTTTCATTTTTACTGTAGCTGTTTTTCACTTTTTTTTTCTTCTAACACACAGCCTGATTATACCAGCTGATATCTTACTAGCAAAACATATTGCAATGAATGCAATGACAAGCAAAATAATAATCAATAGCATTGATCTTCCTGTCTCAGGTAAATTACATTGAGGAGAAATTGCATAGTGTGTCCATGATAGTAATGAAACTCACTTTTATAAACAATACTAAACAGTACCTACAAACTTTAATTAAACAAGGAATAGTTTAGAATAATTTTTATTGCACTTTTGGAAAGAGATTAATCTTTCAGTAAATTCTTTCTTATGGGAGGAATGATTCACTGTAAACAACTCTTTCCATAGCTTCAAAGGGAGTTTAAACAACTAAATTAGTCCATACAGATGAGAAAGGAATCAGCTCAGTATTCTAACATGAAAGACCTGCAGTATAGGCAGCTACGTTTGAGACATCTAAACTCCTTTTACAATCAGTGGGATCTATGACAATTAGACTGACCCAGTTTAGTCACCTACAGTGGACAAACAAGATTCATCTCCTATTTCTATTGAGTATAAAGGGAGGTTAGATAACAAGCTCAGATAAAGATGTCTAAAGCCAGCTGAGATGATTCCTCTCCCCAACGTTGGTATTGTTGCAATGATCAAAATGTTTCAGTGTGATCATCACATTTTTTGCTATTTCTGAAGTTACAAAACAGCTGTGACTGTCTAGCAACATACATGGCATCATGCCTGAACCGTGTAGGAAAACTGAATTTTTTGATCCTGCTACAAGGCATTCTGGGGAAAAGAGGAGAAATAGACAAGATCATTTAGATTTCAGATTCCTCTGTGAATGTCGTGTGGTGCACTCTGTCCTTGGAAGTATTCAAAATCCAGCTTGACCAAGGCCTGAGAAATCTTGTCTGACTGCATAGCTGCCTCTGCCTTGAGCAGGATTAGAGACATCATGAAGTCTCTTGCAGCCTGAGTGATATTTGATCCGATGAAAAAAGATAAACATTTTGATCAGAGACCAAGGGATGAAACTTTGAGAGAACACACGTCATTTGAGTAAAAGCTAAATGTTCCCTCAGATGGTGGATGTTGGGATCACACTCAGATTCCAATTCTTCTGCAGCTCATCTCTCTCTCCTATCATTGTACTACTCTTAGGAAAAGATCCTCTTCCCTCCCTTTTCTGTGTGATATTCATGTGTGAAAATGTTGCAGTTTGAAAGACGTAGTGGTGGCAGCGGGGGAAGAAGATATCAAATCAGTATCAGATTCACAAACAGTCTGTGGACTGTAGGTCCAATCACCTTCCTAGGAGTGAATCGAGTTCCCAAATAGCATGATCAACTATAAGCTCGACTCTGGCAATATCGGATTCACTAACAGTCTGAGAATCGTAGGTCCGGTCACCTTCCTAGGAGCGAATCGAGTTCCCAAATAGTGTAATCTACTATAAGCTCAACTCTCGCAGTATCGGATTCACGAACAGTCTGTCAACTGTAGGTCTGATCGCTGCTCGCCGCCCCCTCCCCACCCCAAACAAGTAGTGGAGTTCACAAACAGCGTGATTTATTCAACTGCAACATTTACAAAGCAGGTTTCGGATGTCAGTATAGGAAATTCTCTACTACAGTGTGGGGTTTAGCTAGCTCTGATGTACAAATGTACAATCATCACTCACCCCAGAAGATGGGAGAGGGTTCTCAGTCTCGAGTCTCCTCAGGCAGCTTCCTGACCCGAGAGGAGGAAAGGGGGATCAGCCTGTCGACTGACCCAGAAGTTACGATGGAGTCTTCCCTCTTCGTTTCTGTCCTTCTATCTCTGTCCCTCTTACTAGTTTGCCTTTTATATATTTTCTTTTACATTCACGTGGAGCTTGAGTGACTCTAGCCATATTTACTTTCGTTATTCATTGATTTAGAGAAGTCTCCCAAATTAATCGAAAATCTAGAGAGCATGCTCAGTGGGATGGGGCTGTGTATTGGTATTATAATGAGATTAGAAGGAGGACAAGTTTGAGCAAAGCCTATCTGAAGGGAATGATCTGCCATCATTGTTGACCCAGCACCAGACATCGCACTCGCTGGCTCATCAGCTGTGTGGTACCACCTCCGCTCTATCCTCCATTCACTCATGTCTGCACGGCACCATCGGATTTTCCCCTCCGCAGCGAAGCCAGCAAAGTTTGGTCATGGTGTCTCCGTTCTGCTCCACTCTTCGTTTACTCTTATTAATGTGTGCTAGGAGGGCAGACTGTGTTGCCAATCTACCTCGTGGAGAGGTAGATTGCACACATACCAGCCATCCTGGATGTGTATCACCCAAAATAAGCTTCTGTAGTGCCAAAACTTCTGTTAGGTCCTAGGTTTTCTCTAAGTTTCTGCTTTTCCAGGACATTCTTCCACATCATGTAACGGGGATGTGTCAGTATTTTCACTATACCCATGACAGAGAATTTGTTTCAATTACTAGTTTATGTATAATATGGACAGTAGATGACAGATTGTGCTACTTATGATAATACAGAGAGAATGTAAGTAATTTATATCCTTCTAGTTTATGCTTTTGAATTAAATGATACTCCTAACTTGAATCTAAATTTAGTACTGCGAAAGGTAAAAGTTAATCTTCATGCATTTTAAGGGCTATCTAAAGCTTTTGACTTTAGTCATGGTGGAATTGTGGTTATCAAATTGCTCCTTAATTTGAGTTAATTTATGAAGAGACAATATACTTCTATTGGACCATCTTATAATGGTCCTACTTATAATCACACAATTCTATTCCCTTTCTGCCCTCAAATAACATTGTAGAAACTACACAAAATGTATTAGTGAGCATTACCATCTCCATGAAAATAAAGCCCTATGTTATAGTTTTTTTCCACAGTAATGAGTACAGAAATTAGTGAATATGAATATATATGAATATATTAATATTTATGAGTTGCTTTACTTATAAGTACATTGCACTTATTTTGGGGAACAAATTTACATTAAAAAATTTTGCAATTTTTTTTCTCATTGTGACAGAGTTAGAATTAGAATTAGAATTCTAGAAAACAAACAAACAAAGCAAGACATAATTTTCTTATCTCTCTCTTTGACTTACTTCACACCATTTTTTTTTAGTTTATAAGGTCTTAATAGTCTTTTTACTATCTTCACACAAAGGTTAATGCCTAATATAAAAAGGACATTAAGTGATAACAGAGTAAAATTTTAAAGTTCCACTTCTCTACTGAAGAATGTCCCTCTAAAGAGCGATGTTATATTCAGCAAGAATTGTTTTGTAGAGATATTTAAAATCTTCACTTAACATAGAATCATAGAATGCCTAAGGTTGGACGGGACCTCTAGAGGTCACCTAGTCCAACCCCCCTGCACACGCAGGGCCACCTAGAGCACGTGGCACAGGACTGCATCCAAGCGGGTCTTGAAGATCTCCAGAGAAGGAGACTCCACAGCCTCTCTGGGCAGCCTGTGCCAGGGCGCTGTCACCCTCACTGTCAGGAAGTTCTTCCTTAAGTTCCCATGGAACTTTTTATGCTTCAGTTTGTGGCCATTTCCTCTGGTTCTGTCAGTGGCCACTACTGAAAAGAGGCCAGCCCCATCCTCCTCACTGCCTCCCTTGAGGCACTTATAGACACTGATGAGGTCCCCTCTCAGCCTCTCTTCTCCAGGCTGAACACGCCCAACTCCCTCAGCCTCTCCTCATTCTATAGAACATATATATATATAAAATATAGAAATGAATATATTCAAAAATATTATTCTGAAATTATCAAGAAACATATCATTCTGACTATTCAGGGCTTGCTTCTGTGGCTCACATTCCCATGGATTGCTCAAATGGAGAAGAGATTGCATGTGATGTTAGGTGGAATCTAAAATGACCCAATATTTAGCAGAGGGGAAAAACACTAAAACATCAAAGCAATACTGGATATTCATGGAAAAAAAGAAAGATGACATTTTCTGAATGTATATATATATACATACAAAGAGAGAGAGAGAGAACGTGCAAATGTGTATGTATGTGTAGGTATGCATGCATATATGTATGTACGCATTCATGTATGCAAACTTATATGGAATATAACTTATATGGAATACATATATTAAAATTTGGGAAAGCATAAACTCACTAGATGTCTTCACTATACATTCTAGATAGATATCTCTGCAGTTTTACAATGGTAATAAAATGCATGTTCTGCTACTATATGTTATAAAACATATCAAACAAGTCATTTTGATGGTTTCTGCTGTCAGAAAAATAATAAAAGAGAATTAGTGAGTTCTAATAAACTGTTGGAAATCTCTTTTTTTTTCCCTAAAACATTCACATTTTCCAACATTTATTATTGTATACTTATTTTTACTTATATAAGCACAGGCTCTAAATTAGTTATCATACACCAAGTTCTTTTCAGTCAGCTGAACAGGTCTTTCAAAAAAATATGCTTAAGGTTCATTAGTAGTCAAAAAATAAACAGAATGTTGTGGAATGCTTGGATGGAATGGAGAATAGAAAAATTTGATATGCAACTGTTAATATAGTCTGCTGTGTGAAGAATCTGATCTGTAATTTAAAAGTAAAATGTAGTATAACTAGAAAAAATACCAGAGTAACAGCATATTGATCATTTGATATATGCAGTGGCTTTCATTAGACTAGAATTCAGTTTGGAAAGGGATGCCTGAGACTCAAGATCTTGAAAAAGAAATAGTGAATGTAATTAGGAATCACATTTTCTCAATTTCTTTTAATATGAGTACTATCCTATTAAAAAAAAAGGGATTTGTGACGTTTCTCAGATGTTTAGGTCAGCAGTGCATCAGTTTAGATGTAATCTTTTTTTCAAGATGTCTTTAAATTACCAGAAATGAATTTACTAAAAGGAGGGTCACTTCATTACTGATGTGTTTCTTAACTTTTTCCCTAAGCCTCAGAGTGTACTACCAAGGACAGGATGCCAAAATAAAGAGATGTCAGTTTGACTCAGTTGAGCAGTTCCTGAAAACACTGACAATGAAATACATGGACTCAGGGAGAACATAGATATCAGGAAGGCTAGATAGAAGACATGTGTGGTTTTTTAGCCATTGTACACAAGTAAACTCTGTGGTTTTTAACTATTAAAGATTTTTGTTTGTTTTTTATTCAGAAATTTTCACTTCTATGATAGTGTAAGAGGTACCAATTTTCAGGAGAGATGAACTGGTCTCTGAACATGTAAATGTCTTTTAATGTAAAGGACAAATATATTTAGACAGGTAACTTTTAAATAATTATATTATATACAATGAGGCCTATCCAGAGAATTTTCACCTTGGAAATGTGATAGAGAAGATGGAGACAGAAATGATGTCAAAAGTCTCCTGAAATCTGGAGAAACTAAGAGCCCCACAGACCTGCTGTTCTAGGACACAAACACTTCAGTCTTAGGAGAGCTGTGTATAGTAGCAAACAGAAATTGTAGCATTGATTCTTCTCGTATCTGATATTTGGAATATCTCAGAACTGTAAGGACATTTGCTGAGAAAGTAAAAGCAGAGTGCCCTGTAGCATACTCTTTTGCTTTTTGAGTATTGCTCAGCAGATCACAAATGATGAAAATTGGAACATAAGAATGATAATGGAAGAAAAAATTGTCATTTCTAAGTAAAAGGACTCTTCTGGCATTAAAATTCCAGGAATAAAACAAATATCAACCTCTGGAAGAAATGTGCAAACCATTTTTCATTAAAAGTATGAGTTAAAGACTTGTAAGGTTAAAATTCAATGTCCATAACTTGTTTATGTTAAAAATAAATAAACAAATAAATAAATAAATAGAAATTATGTACTCAATCTGTGAGTGATAAACCAGAAAAAAATAGATGAAATCTCAAATTGTAAGAAAGGTGTTCAGTGTCTGAATTATGATTGCTCTGAAGGTAGGGGTTCATTTTCTTTCCTGTCAAGCTAAGATTGCTACCTTTACAGTGTAAAATGGAGAAATAAAAAGATCCATTGCTCTTGCTACAGACACCAGAACACCTGAATGGAAGAAAAATTATTGTTCTCAATATTCACCACCAAATCATCTGAATCATTCATATTCACAACACTGTGGTCCTTAACCTTGCTTCTGATTCTTTCATTGATATACCTCTGGAAGAATGTAAATAACAAATACAAATTAAATTAAAATAAAATAAAATAAAATATAAAATAAAATAAATGGCATCTTAATTTTTAAAGTGTAATAGTAAATTTGTTCTTTCTAACTTATGGTAAAATTGTCTCCTGGGGAGCAACAAACCTCAAAAATGCTAAAATCCTCCTTAGAGCACTACAAAGTTGGAACCCCAATAACACATATTTTCTTATTTTGAACAGCAGTAAATTTTGAGCCATTAGACTCATCTGTGCCCTGAATTAATATTATAGAGCAATAAATCTCTGCATTTTTTCATATTGATATTTCTAAACGAATATAATTTAAATATTCAAACCTGGGAGTGATTATTGATGCTATTACTAAGATCATAGAGTAATTCATATTGTCTCTAGATGTCAGTTAGTCCTGCAAACTCAACTAAGTTAGTACAATATGATCTAGGCAATATTAATTTACTTCTTAGCACTCTATCAAACCAGAATTACATTCTCTGTGACTATTCCTATACTAGCAGGCCAGATATGACCAGGGCATGGTCACACATAACTTGCAGGGTTGGTCCAAAATCACTAATGCCTTGAAGACAATAACTAAATATGATCTTGGGTACTGAAGAGGCTGGATAATGTAGATAGATAGATAGGAAAGAATGTACTAGACTCTTTGGGAAGGAGGAGAGAATTTGTCCTTACTGACAAGCGTCCATATGGAAAAAAAAATATTTTGTGTATCTTGCTTTTAGAACCAGAGGCCCTTGAGACTTGTTCTATTCACTAAAACAAACTCAGACAGTCCAGTTGTATGAATCACAAGAGGATTGTTTTTCACCATAACCAAACCCAATATTCGCCCATCCAATCAGCTGGCATGACTGTTTTGTTCATTGAATGAATTTATCTGGATCTTTAACAAGATAAATACTGTTTTCTATTGTGCAAACTGTATTCTATGCAAGTATATGTGTGTTTGTCCATGTCTGTGTGCATGTATAGTTTTGTATCTTCACTGCCATCTCAAATGACATAACTTCTTCCACTTTGTGCCGAAATGGTAGTGTTAGTTGATGCTCTCTGAAGAAAGAGCAAAACTATACCCAGGACAGCAGGATTCTCTGCTTCCTCTTGTATCATGACATCTTTAACCAGACACAATCCTTTGAATAACAGTACTTTTATTAGCAAAAGTTAGTAAGTATATGAGAAACTCAAGGCATGCCCTTCCACTCATATAAGAAAATAGTAAAGTTTTCCATTTTTCCAGTGCCCATCCCTCCCAGTTCTACTCTGTCTGCATCAATATGGCATTGACTACATTGACACAAATTGACACTAATCCTAAATTATTAGCAGAAGTCAAAAGCATTCAAAATATCAACTTAAAATACTTGCTTTAACTTATATTACATCAAAGCCAGAGAAACTAGCTTTAATTCCCTATTGGCTGCCTGTAACTCAGAATACCAAAGAACAGTCTGATCTCACTAGAGACAGCAAACAAATCAGATGATTAGCCTCAGAAGCTGTTCTCTAGGCACACTTTTGTTTTCCCATTGGAATACTAAACACATCTATTGTCCTGTATTACACACTATAAACAACAAACTTTTTTCTGTTTTTAGAACTAAGACTCAAGATGCAACTACAAAAATATCAGTCAGGAGAACCACCAGTTTCCAGGAAAAGGGTTAAACTTCAATGTACCTTTACTTTCTCTTCTGAACAGTTACACCTTCCTTCCTCAAATTTGGTATAAGAAGAGTAAATAATCATACAGACCAGATGCCCACACTGGCTTGTGAAGTTAGAAAAATAAAAACTCACATGCACACAAGAATGTATCCTCAGTGTTAGCAAAATGTAATAGAATCATAGAATCATAGAATCATAGAATGCCTAAGGTTGGAAGGGACCTCTAGAAGTCATCTAGTCCAACCCCCCTGCACACGCAGGGCCACCTAGAGCACGTGGCACAGGGCTGCATCCAAGCGGGTCTTGAAGATCTCCAGAGAAGGAGACTCCACAACCTCTCTGGGCAGCCTGTTCCAGGGCTCTGTCACCCTCACTGTCAAAAAATTTTTCCTTAAGTTCCTGTGGAACTTTTGGTNCCTGTATTTCTCCCAGGGGGCCTGTCCTTCTTTCCACATTCTGTATACCGCCTTCTTCTGCTTGAGCATTGCCACAAGCTCCTTGCTCATCCACGCAGGCCTCCTGCCCCCTCTGCCTGATTTTTTACGTACAGGGATGCATTGTTGCTGGACATTGAGGAAATGACGCTTGAATACCAGCCAGCTCTCTTGGGCCCCCTTCCCTTCTAGGGCTCTAGCCCATGGAATTTTTCCGAGGAGGTCTCTGAAGAGGCTAAAGTTGGCCCTCCTGAAGTCCATGGTTGCAAGGCTGCTTACAGCCCTGCCTCCTCCTCGTTGGATCCTGAACTGCACCAACTCATGGTCACTGCAGCCAAGGCTATCCCCCACCCTCACATCTCCTACAAGTCCCTCTCTATTTGCTAACACGAGGTCCAGTAGCCCACCTCTCCTCGTCGGCTAATAGAGACATCTGATAACTGAAAACAGATGTTGTTAAAATGTCAAGTGCAACAGATGTGCAGATATAAGACAAGTTTTGAAAAGGTTAGACTTTGATCCAGCTTAGGCAATAGAAATGTATGTTAATCGGGTAGAAGCTCTAATTTATTTTGGAACAGTTTGTGCTGCCTTTATTGTAGTGTGTTATTACATACTGTTCTCAGTGGGACTACCTCTGAAGTATTAACCAGTTGATCATGAGTGGTGGTAGCTTCTCAGCAATGTGCACTCTGTGGGATGCTCCCACAAAGCACAGAGTATTAAGCAAATTATTTCCTGGACACATACGCACATTGTTATCCAACAGACAAAAGAGAACTTGAGGAAGAACAGAGTGTGACGAGGCATGCCCTCACATCTTACCCCTACACATAGCCAGTGACGAACCAGACACCATGGGGCAGTTCCATGTCCAACCCTTCTGAGACAGTCTGTATGTCTCACATTGAAACAAGCAAATATTCCTTCCCAGTTAATATAAAGTCATCCACATATATGTTTGGATAGTAAGCCCTGATTTGACTTCAGAATCATGACCAGAGCTTTGTTTAGCTGAGGGAAAGTGCATTTGTGATCTTATGTATCTGTCTGTAAAGTATTAGGGCTGCATCGTGTTGCTAGTTGCAACCCTGAGTTCCTGCTGCCAGATGACTGGTGTGTATCTGTGAAAACAGGAAGCACTGTCATTCAGATGTACTCTTTGTGACTTTCTCCACCAGAGAGAAAAAGCTCTCATGCAAACCCTTTTTTAGTTGTCTGTGTTCTTTCTTTATGCCATGAAGCACCTTTCTCAGCATTCAGACCCACTGTCCAGATCCATTGAGATTATTATTGATGCATGATAGAGCAGGAGGCATCAAAGACTCCTAGTCTTCCCTGATGTTGGGTGGAGATTGTAGGCTCTGCTATGCACACATGTGGTGTAAAAACTGGCATGCCAAAAGCATGCCTGTCCCAGGGACCTCTTTGGTGCATAGTTCTATTTCCACTTGCTTCAAAATCAGTGGAAGTATTTGGTCCTCCATACTTCCTAAACCTTTGCAGAAGTGGAGTTCCATGAGGTTCTACGAGGTCTCAGCCCTCTTCTGTTTGTAGCAGAGGGAACACCATTTCACCAGCTGGCAGAGTTTCACGCTCAGCCTGTGGATAAGGCAACTTAAATTACTAAGGCTTATATCCCATTAAGATTAAGTCCTACACACATCTGAGGACCAGATTAGTAACAATAAAATATATTTCACAGCCTTCAATTTTTTTTCCTTACTACAAAAATTGAGAACATCCAAGACTACTTTTTACTTGGACATCAATCTGTCCTTTAGCTTGAAGGCAGAGAACCGAGTATTTCTCCTCAAATCTGTTTTTCATTTTTTTCTTCTTTTTTTTTTAATAAATATTGAAATTTACGGTAGATGGAACCTACTCTCCTCCAGACTTATTCCAGACTTATAGCACCTAATTATACTTTTTAATATTCTTTTCTTCATGATAACGACGACTTAGGAAAAGTGCAGTAATCCATTTTTGCTTCATTCTTTATTTATATTGTTCAATAAAAATATGTGTTTTAGATAAGATCTTATAATGAAGCTGATGAGAGACTCTCTGGTGTCAGTGAGGCACTTTAGGATCTCAGCTCTCTGTGACCTAATGCTGAATAAAGCTCTAACCTTTAAAAGAATTTTCGATAACCACTTTTTCTTTTGCAGGGATAATAGCCTCATAGAGATGTGTTCTGAGTTCAACTTTAAGAGTCCTTATTGCTTTTATGGGCTTTAGAGGTTTAATACAATTGTTTTATTTTATTGCTCAGCTCAGAACCTTCTCATCTATCCCATTCAGTTTGGCTTATACTTGGGTTATACTTCAATTTTCTTTATCATTTTTACACTAACTTGCACATTTTGCCTTCTGATTGTAACAGCAAGGACAGTTAAAACACCAGTCTAGAGATTGATACACATGCACAATAATCAAGCCGGTTATTATCACCCTGTAAATTTTATATTAATCTCTGTTATCATAATATTACTTAGCCTTGTTTGGGAATGCAACAGAATTGCATTAAGTAAGTAAGCAAGCATTTAAATACATTCAGTTAATACCTTGTTGAATATGGATGGTTTATATAACTACTATCCAGTTCCCATTGCTCACCCACCCTAATTATAAAGTTAGTGAAACATCTTTCATTTGAAACCACACACTGGTACTCAAACCATTTACTTTAGATAAGTTTAAAAACTACTCTACTCAACATGAGAAACAAAATGACAACAATTTAGCTTCCAAGTACTATTTTCAGAAAATCAAACCATACAATCATTAACACCAAACTAAAAGAGACAGAGTTGTTCAGACCAAAGCAAGAACTACAGCAGATGTTCATCAAGTAGTTTTTAGTAGCTTTGGAAAGCTCTTGTAGTTTTCCAAAGAAGCTGCTCATGTACTGAAGCCAGGTTGTGAAATACTATGTGTCAAAACTAGTACAGCAAATAGAAAGAAACTTTGAGGGAAAAGGATATTGTGCTTTACCATTTTTATCTTTTAAAAATAAAGAAGTAAAGTTTAGTTAGTTGTCTGTCTATACTCATGAAAGAGGAACAAGCACCTCTGAAAGACAAACATGGATTGAAGACATTTCCTTTTCAAGGTGTTTTGTGTAGATCATTAGTTTAGATAAGGTAGTTACTTTGCAGATAATTTAAATGGCAGATAATTTAAATGGATAATATTTTTTATAAAAGCCAGAGATCATCAACATTAAATATTTCTCCATGTTTGACTAGCAATTCTGTTTTAACTATCAATGAATAACAGCCATTCATGTGCCCTTCCCACAGTGATAGTCTTCTACAAAATAATGGATAGGGCCAATAACCCAAAGCAGGTATTTGCGACTATAGTATAGAAATTTAATCCAAAGGTTAATTCAAAGACTAATGAGCTCAAAGATATGGATATTTAAATGTAAAATAAATGAATTGATTTTAAACGCCAAAGAAGTGTGACAATACAACTCATTGCAATCTGATCACAAATTCAAAGGATTTCTAATTGCATTACATGACCTCCTTTAGTGTATTATTTATCAAGAAAATAGGTTTTTGAAATTTGTGTAGACAATAGTAATTTATTTGGGGAAATGTCTTTTTGGAGTGTTATTATTTTATGGAAAATATAGCTTATGCATAAGTATATTATCAGCAGTTGAAAAATATATTAATAAATAGAAAAAGGGAAATAAGAGCACATCATTGTTTTTTTTTCTCATCTTGTGGATCATATTTTCCTTACAGAGGGATTCTAAGATTTTGATAAGCACCTAGTAAGTCACATCTTTCTCCACACACTTGAGGACTTTCCCAGGGGTTATTACTAGCCTCTGTTTGAGCAGTCTTATGACAGAGCCCAAGGCTATCACTCTGCTGAACCAAGCAAACTTTCTGTTTCTTGACTGATAATTCAAGGCAACTCAATAACGCACACAGCTATGCAAGCACCTCAGAAATCACCATTATTGATTATTCAACCTAAATAGTAGATTCACTAAGATAGACATGATTTGTCACTGGAAACACCATGTTTAAGGGTATGTCTACCTGGCACAATGAAGTACAAAGCACAGAATACCACAACAGATTTGAAAATTTTGGTGCAGGTGTCAGAAGCAATAAGCACGCATTCACGCAGCACTCTGCTTATGCAGTAGTATGCTTTCCAATAGTCACACTCAAATGCCTCATAATCTGGACACGTCTTGCCTAAAACATCCAGGCTGCTCCTGTTGAGGACTAGGACAGCCACGCGCACGACACTGTCTGATTTATCAGACTGGCACGCACAGTGAAGGTGAACTTTTTGAAGGTATCAGCTCTTATTTTCCATCAGTAAGCTTCTCCTGAGTGTGTATAAACCATTCAAAGTATATAACTAAGTTAAATTTTAAAATCACTGCCAGCAAAGGCAAAGGGGTCATCCTTGACACAGAAGCAAACCCTGGCAAAATGTAAAATTACTGTTTCAATGCACATGGACGTTAAAACATTTTTCTTACGGAGTCTCAAGAAGTATCAAAGAAAACACAATTCACTTTTTCTCTGGCTTCCTTTTCAGCACTGAACCTTTATGGCTGAGACTTTCCAGAAACATTCAGGAAGATGTTTACAGTACTAATTTTCAGCACAAACAGGAAAGTTTGGCAAAGCTGATGTAACAGGCACAGCTTTGCACAGTGGGGAGTATCAAGCACCTCTAAAAATAGAGAGTGCTACTAGTTCTGCCTAGAATAACATGACTGAAAGAAGAATACGCATTTACACAGCTGGTTTTACACGACTGCTACTCATGCAATAAAACAAAAGGAAATTACCTTTACCAACGTTTTATTTTTTTATTGGGTACTCATTAAATAATAATTAATTCTAAGTGTAAATGTGTATCATGAGCCATTTCAACACATCCATACTTATCCTTTTTGAAAGTGCAATGTTTTCCCTGAGGTAATGTAGAGCTTCAGTGAGCTGTGCACTGTATTAACAACCTTAAAGTTTAGTAGAGGCAGTTTCATACTGATGCTTTTTAAAGAAGAAATAAAAGTGTTGTTCGTCATATAACTTAACCTTTTCTTTTTCCTCTTCTTCTTCTTCTTCTTCTTTTTTTTTTTTTTGTTCCTTAAATCAATTTTAAAGTTATGGCTCCTCCCTGACTGGATTTGATCCGCTGTGGTCAAAACTTGTTAGCTGAACACTGGAGTCCTATTTAGGCCAATGAAAATTTCACCATTTCTTCCACAGGAGGAGTTTATTTCTTCCTGAAAGATCTTTCCCCCTACCATCATAAATCCTCCTCCCTCATCCCAAAGTCATAGACTAATACTTCTCATGATCCCACTGGAATAAAAAGTTTGCTAAGCTGAAACTACCCAGGAAGTCCCACAGAAAGTGGTTTTCATGCTTTTATTTTTTTCCTTAAATTCCCCCCAAATTGAATTTAATTATGATTCTCTTTTCTGTAGCCTTTCTGCTCCCTTGAGGATTTTCATCTTCCTTCAATGTATTAAAACACTTCCTAGTATTTTTTTGACGATAATCTCATTTATGTCCTCTCCTTCTCCAACTATTTCATACCTGCTGAAATGACAAAAGATCTTTCTGCTAAGAGCAGCACATAGGCATGAAATATTTTTCTTTTAAAATATAGGGAAAAGACACAATTAATCAAGCATTGCTTTCATGAGATTTTTTATTTTGTTTTTCTACAATCCTTTATAGTCTTATGAACAAGAAAAAATAATACCATTGGCAAATGTTGTAATTAAAAAGAACAACACATGCACTCTAAAACTTTAGACTGCTTTACAGTTATTTTTATTTAGGAAATTTATTTTTTTTGGCTGATGATTTGCTGAGCATAAAAGACTCATTGCTACGGGAAACCACAAAACTTGAGAAAAAGTTGATATATATATATATTTTTTTTCTGAAAACTGAAAGAAACCAAACAAAATTTCACTTAATCAGTGACCACATACATGGTGGTCTTATATATCAGTTTTTGTTATATTTATTTTTATAAATTCAGCTCAGGCTCTACCATATATAAATTAGAGAGAAAAGAAGATTTTTAATGTGTGAGGCTTTTTCAGCCAATATGTCAGATTGGCAAAATGCCGTCTCTGAAGATATAGTAGAGCCTGGCACATAATCGTTGCCCTTACCTTTGTTGTTACTGACATTACAGTTGGAACCCTCCTTGGAGACATAAAAACAATTTTGATGTGACAATCTGAGAAGTTACCACTGGTATTTTACAAATACTGCAAGGTCATAGATTTCAATGAATACAGAGCCAGGTAAACCTTTGGAGAACATTACGGTTTAGGGGAAAAATGTTTTCATTGATTTCAAATTACAGATTTTACTGTGACAATACAGCAACCACATAAAGCAAAATTCCAAGTCCAACAGCAAGAAAAGCACCAACTACCCAAGAAGTGTCTAAAATCTAAGATATATTTTACTAGTAAGCTATATTACTTAATTTTCAGTGTGATATCCAGAAAGGAAAGAGAAAGATGAAGGAGAATAATAAGAATTTCTTATTAGAATATACAAAACTGTAAAATGGTAGATTCAGCTTCTCTCTGTATTTCTCTCTGACAACCCAAACAAAATAAAAAACGCCCCCACATCTTTTTTTTTTTTTTTTTTTTTTTTTCTAAGAAGGATGTATAAAGCATGCCTTTTTAAAAGATTGGAAAAGGAAGTTAACATCGGCTCTTTAGCATCTAATTTTGTCTTTAAAGAGTGAAATATAGCTTTTTTTTTTTTTTTTCTTAATCTGAATTTCAGTAAGGGTACTAATATAAGCAATTTTTATTCAACAGAAAAAGCAACATTTAGTTTTCTGGTTGAATTTCAAACACTGTCCTGTTAGTCTCTGAATTTGTTCCCTGTTATGGTATAGCTGATGGTAGAATTGTTTAAGGCAATTTACCACATAAAAATGGTTTGCTCTTAAATGCATTAGTTCTAAGGCTTTGGTACTGTGTATCAACAAAAGAGGTCATTGCTGTGTAAGTATATGTTGACCTCTGAGGAAGTGAACTGAGATTTTCAGCAATTACTTTTACTAATTTGACAGAAACTGAGATTTAAAAAAAAGAGAGAGAGAGAGATGAGGGCAATGAGTGTTCTATCCTTCTGTTCTTCTAGGCAGTGCCTTAACACTGTTGGAGCATGAATTTTATGCCTCTTCACCTCCTTCTTAGGAAGATCTGTAATGCTCATGAGAAAAAAAATAAGATTTTCATGAGGTCACTTTATAAAATGACCTAGCTAAATTAAACTATTTTAAATATTTACAAAAATATATATTTTTTTTCATTAGATAGGAGTATTAAGTCCACAGATTAGATTTCTTGAGGTATTTCTTGTTATTATTTTTATTATTATTTTCCTGTTAATTTAATAAAAGCCCTTTTCTCATCCATGACAGATTTTTTTTCCTTTGTTGTACAACTAACAGAACTTTGTGGTAGAAACTAATGTGGTATATATGTGGAAAAAAATCACAAATATTTCATTTCTGAAAACTTATCTTTGTTATGATTTATTTATTTGAATGTTATATGTGGTGTCACAATAGGGAAGTTCCACATTAATCATACTCACCAGGCATCGAGAAGAAATACATAATGATATTTTAAAACAATCCATTTAGATAGCTGTTAAGCTGTCCATAATTGAAAAAAAATACTAGTGCTATGTAATATCTTTTAACAAGAGAGACTTAAAAAGGAACACTTGTAAAAAAAAGGGAAAACAGAATTTGTAATGAGAAGTTGTAAAGGAAAGCCCTTAATAGAAGCTTCTACATTCAGAAAAGCTCTAGCTGTTTAGAATTTTTTTAGATTAGAAGACACCGATTCAAACAGTAAAACTCACAATATGTGTTTATGTAAATCCATTGTATATTTAGCTAACAAATCTTTACATTTCTATTATTAATTATCATTAGATCTTAAGCATAATTCAAATGACACATGTTTGGAAGTATTTATCTATGTATAGGAATCTTAATTTTTAAGGATACACTCTACACAAAGAAAAATTATCTACTACACTCCAAGAAAACAAACATTTTCAACATCTATTTATGTATTACAGTAGTCCATTCCTTCAAATAGAAGCAATTACAAGAATTTATATACTTTCAAAAGTAGTTACGAAGAAAAATTACTGGGACTAAAGCATGTGGAATATTTCTACATAGCCAATACTATGATGGCAGTTTCACAGACAAACAAGCAAAAAAAAAGAGAAGACCATGTGAAATTCTCCAGAGCATTTATCAAAACCCAAGCAAGAACTAAGGAGCTAGGAATCCTGGTGCACAACCCAGTATCCCCAGACCACAAAAAACATACTGTACTTAATACATCCAACCCAGCAAAAGCGTTTCAGTGGTCCATATGACAGGCCTACCCAGAACAGGCAGGATATTAATCCTAAAATTGATCCCAATTGGTCTTTTGAGGCAACTGTGTATTATTTCTCCTGTGAACTGCATAACACACAATTTCCATCTTCAGTTTACATTTCATCGCACACTCGTTAATGCAGCTACACAGGTTTTCCCGTAGCTCCTCTCAGCTGCCGGAGGTGAAGACCGGGATTAGCGTCACCCTCCCGTTGCAGGAGGGTGAAGGGGAGGTAGATGGGCGTCCCTGCGACGCCGCTCCACTCACAGGAGCCTCTATCCCAAGAGAGCCCCATCCCTGTGGGAAGTCTCTGTGGAAAACACGGGTAGGAAATAGTGGTGATGAAACGTGTGTGACTCATTAGTGAGTCTAGGTAATAAAATCAGAGGTAGATGTAGCTCTCTGCATGTTATAGGGCTATTGTTGTGTTTACTTAAAAAACAGTGAAAAAAAAAGTGTCTGGAAAATCAAATCCAAATTAATTAAGCTTCACATAGCCCTGGCATTGGTGGATACAGTTAATTTTCATCTTCTACCAAAGACAATAGCATTCATACCTCAGCCGTAATTGAAAGCCTGTGTTGGAAGAAAATAATTCCCTTAGGTTCAGAAGCAGGATTTGCTTAACCTGGAGTGAATGCAGGAGCAATGCGGTGAGTTTAGCTAATATTCCAGCTTTATGTTCTTTCCTATATTTTTTTCCCCTGAAATTTCCCTCCTGCTTCCTGTGTTTGATATTTTAAGGGGTACATTTAGTTGAGTTTTTCAGTGTGTCTCTATGGTAACAGCAAAACTGCCCAATCAGAAGACCTTAGCTCCTCTGACTCCTTGCCTGTGCTCTCAGCAGAAGCTGAGTGAGAAGTGAGAAGTGCTGCTTCTCTCCAGCATGGTAAGAGTCGTCTCTAAAGTAGAAGGAAACAATCTTTAGACTTCGAGATCAGCAATGGTTCTATTAGTTAGAGAAAAAAAATCAATCATTTGTCAGGGAAAAATTTCTGTATTCAATAGCTTTAGTATTTCAGAATTAAATCTTTCATTTTATGTTACACTGAAAAATTGTTCTTTAAATTTTTTAGCGAGCATTGAACTACAGTTGAAGGTGCAGTATTACAAAGTTCTTAAAACACCTTACGATTTAATAACACCTTCCTGGCAAAATTTTCAGTAATAGCCACCAACTCCAGCTTTAAATTAAACAAATCTCTTAATAAATTGCCCAAAGTCAATCCGAAAGGAATGAAGTCAGAGGACATACACAGGATCATGCATTCTTGTTAGGAGAATACAGTAGCCTATTAAAATCAATGAAAGTAATTTTAGTGAAGGCACATATTTGCAGCAAGATTGGCTTTTACATATACTTCCTTCACATGATATCAAATTCTCAGCAGAAATCTCCTAAAATGTAACTGACTCAGCATATCAGCATTTCCTGTAATAATAATTTAGTTTCATAGTATATATTTTATAAAGATATTTACAAAGCCTCGGGATCCCCACTGTCAGTTCACAATACTTGAGAGTGCTGGAGCCAGGTTGCATTTGCTGGCCAAGAAAGCCCTCAGGGTCTGTATCTTTGCCAGACAGTGATGGCAGGGTTCAAGCTGGACGATCTTATGGGACTCTCAAAAGGCCACTCATAATTAAGAGTCTTTTGAGCAAAGTAGAAAGAAACTACAGTGATTTAGTGTGATTAAAATGACTTTTCTCTGGCATATTTTTCTCAGTGGATAGCTTTTAGGAAACCTGTCAGCTTCCTAATGAACCTTGACCATTATCTTTAAATCAGGTGAAAATTTGTTTGGCTAGTGAGGATAGAAGTTTGTTCTGGGTAAATAAATAGGTTAACACTGGGCAGACTTGTCATATCCCTAAGAGGCAATCACTCTGTCTTTGTAGTTTTGCCCTTTCCAGGAAGAAACGAGTGGTGCAAACACAGGAAAACAAAAAATAAATTGAACAAAAGAGGAAATTTCAACTGAAATGATTGTGCTGGGTTTTTCTTAGTTTTTTTCCAGCTTTTTTGCAGTGACATAGATTGACCAAGTTTTGTGAAGACCTATATATATTATAAGGAATGATAAATGATAAATGTAAAGCCTAAAGGATATACTTCTAACATATGCAAATCGTAAGTAACCTTAATTCACACATACAAAACCAAAAATGAGGATTTATGATGATGAATGGTTTACATACATACAAAAGAATCATAGAATCATAGAATGCCTAAGGTTGGAAGGGACCTCTAGAGGTCATCTAGTCCAAGCGCCCTGCACACGCAGGGCCACCTAGAGCACGTGGCACGGGACTGCATCCAAGCGGGTCTTGAAGATCTCCAGAGAATGAGACTCCACAACCTCCCTGGGCAGCTTGTTCCAGTGCTCTGTCACCCTCACTGTCAAAAAGTTCTTCCTTAAGTTCCCGTGGAACTTTTTATGCCTCAGTTTGTGGCCATTTCCTCTGGTTCTGTCAGTGACCACCAGGGAAAAGAGGCTAGCCCCATCCTCCTCTCTGCCTCCCTTGAGGCTCTTATAGACACTGAGGAGGTCCCCTCTCAGCCTTCTCTTCTCCAGGCTGAACAAGCCCAGCTCCCTCAGCCTCTCCTCATAGGGCAGATGTTCCAGGCCCCTGATCATCCTCGTGGCCCTGTGCTGGACTCTCTCCAGCAGCTCCACATCCCTCTTGTACTGGGGGGCCCACAACTGGACACAGTACTCCAGATGTGGCCTCACCAGGGCTGAGTAGAGGGGTAAGATCACCTCCCTCGACCTGCTGGAGACGCTCC
Organism: Crypturellus undulatus; assembly: GCA_013389825.1. NCBI lineage: Eukaryota > Metazoa > Chordata > Aves > Tinamiformes > Tinamidae > Crypturellus > Crypturellus undulatus. Next base: position 213,227 of record VWPW01030100.1, on the reverse strand, counting down.
TCTTAATGCATCCCAGGATGCCATTGGCCTTCTTGGCCACGAGGGCACACTGCTGCCTCATGGTCAACTTGTCATCCACCATGACGCCCAGTCCTTCTCAGCAGAGCTGCTCTCCAGCAGGTCGGTCCCCAGCCTGTACTGGTGTCTGGGGTTATTTCTCCCCAGGTGCAGGACCATGCACTTGGCCTTGTTGAATTTCATGAGGTTTTTGATTGCCCAGTTGTCTAGTCTGTCCAGGTCCCTCTGGATGGCAGCACAGCCCTCTGGAGTATCCGCTACTCCTCCCAGCTTTGTATCATCTGCAAACTTGCTGAGGGAGCACTCTGTGCCTTCATCCAGATCGTTGATGAATAAATTGAACAGGACTGGACCGAGGACTGACCCCTGGGGCACTCCGCTCAACACAGGCCTCCAACTAGACTCTGCACCGCTGATCACCACCCTCTGAGTTCTGCCATCTAGCCAGTTGCCAATCCACCTCACCGACCACTCATCCAGCCCACACCTCCGGAGCTTGTCCAGGAGGATGTTGTGAGGGACGGTGTCAAAAGCCTTGGTGAAGTCAAGGTAGATGACATCCACCGCTCTCCCCTCATCTATCCAGCCGGTCATCCCATCATAGAAGGCTATCAAATTAGTCAAGCATGATTTCCCCTTGGTGAATCCATGCTGACTAGTCTTGAGCACCTTCCTGAAATATCAGAGAAGTCTTTGGTGTGCAAAAAATATGTTGCAAACCTTTAAAACACACTTCACAATACCCATAACAGTGAGACTCTGGAAGGACTAAAACCCAAATTTAACCACAACTGAAGACAAGGATAAGTGTTGTATCTCTCAGCATTATAAACAGAGTAAAATCCAGACTTTTTTTTTTAACAATGTATTTTCTGAAAAGATAGAGAGTAGAAGCTTCACAGCATTTCCTTTTTCTGAGTTTTTACTAAAAGACAACCTGTGAAGTAGAGCAGATAAATGATAAATTGCTTCAGGACAGTTGCAGCTTCTCAAATAGTAACTGCAGTATTGTTTACCTAAATGAAATTTTTACAGATAATAAATCACTGATTTAAACAAAAAGACCAAAGATACCAGAAACTGAACAGTATTTCTAAATTCCAGNTGTGAGGGAGGGTGTCAAAACCTTGGTGAAGTCAAGGTAGATGACATCCACCGCTCTCCCCTCATCTATCCAGCCGGTCATCCCATCATAGAAGGCTATCAGATTAGTCAAGCATGATTTCCCCTTGGTGAATCCATGCTGACTAGTCTTGAGCACCTTCCTGAAATATCAAAGAAGTCTTTGGTGTGCAAAAAACATGTTGCAAAATTCCAGTTAACTGGATCTATGGATGAACCAGAACTGGTCCAGTTTGTTGTTTCTGTATTAATTTTTTAATGGACAATGCTATTTCACATTCAAGATCTATGCAAGGACTAGTATATATAGACTGAGTTGCAATGCAATATGAGGAGGTAATGAAGATTATCAAAGGCATGGTTATAATCTTAAAATGCACAAAAATGATGATTTTAAAATGCACAAAAATGACTGTACATATTCAAATACAGAAAGGAGTGAAGCAGGAGTTATCATCCCTTTACCTTTTGAAAGTGCTCATTTTACTAAGGATTTAATATAGCATAAACCCTTCAGATTCTGTGAATGTGTTTATTTGGCTTCCTTCAACTGAGGAGGAACGATAGATACCATCACTTATTTGTTGTTAATTAGAAAAAGTCAGATATCCAGCAGCAGGACCTGAAGCCAATAATCCTTCCAGTTTCCTCAAAGCCTGTTTCAGCCGATAGGTTTTAACGCTTTCTGTGGAGTTCACTGTCATGTGCCGCTTTGACTAGAGTCCCATTGCTCTTGCTCAGTACAAACTTCAGTATATACTTAGGAAGATATACTACTCTGTAAAATAACTCAGAATAGCTATGCAAATAAAGACATAGTAGTCTTACTACTATGGTAGTATCCATGATTTACACAACTGGAAACGAATTTATAAATATACCTAGAAGTTAAAATTCTTTGGAAAATATATTTAGAGAGGTGAAGAATACAGATCAGATTTCATCCATCTGATTGGATCTTGCTGGAAATTCAGGACTACACATGAATCCCAAAATAGCCCAGGGAGGTTAAAAGAACCACAGTAAGTCAGATGAACTGATATGGGAATAAAATGTATTAGAGAATTTGGAAGTCTTGGAATAAAAAAAAAATACATGTAGGTATTTATATGTTCAGATGCAATCAGGCAGAGCTTTTTAAAGTCAGTAATAGCAGGCAACTGACTTCTGCTTAGAGTAAAATATAGGCCTCTAAATACTCTGTAAATATCCCTCCATCCTATCTTCCCTCCTCACTTCCCAACCTTGCTTCCTTCATTTCCTTTCTTCTTCCTTCTAAAAAAAAATACATATATATATATGCATGTTTTGCACATACACTTAGTTTCATGCAGAAGATGCAGGGAAGAGAAGTAGCCAAGGGGACACTAGTTATGTCCCCCACCTTCTACCCCAGCTTGGCATATATCAACAGAGAAAGAGAAGGAGAAAGAGGTAGATTTGGGTCTTACCAAGTCTGATGGAAAATTTAGACCCTGGAAAACATGTTTGAAAATAGTAATTATAAGTTTCTACATTACTAAAACATCATGTAAAACATTGTTAAAGTCATCCTTGTTATAAAAGCAGGAACTTTCTGCATTGGTACTCAGCTCACAGTAATGCTGAGCATTTTTTCTAGAATGATACATTACCTCAGTGTATTACAGTGTCTTGTGTTTCTGATATTCTTCTGTCAACATTAGGTATACAAAGCCACCTAAAAGTTATCATCAAATTGCATTTTTATGCAGCCCTTTTGATATTCTCAATATTAAAGACTAAAAGACACATAAGAAGATGGAAGATAAAAAGTATAAGGTAACAAGCTACATAAATGGCTCATGCTCACATCTTTTGTATCAAAAAATTATTGATGTAATAGACAAGGTTATTCTCTTTCTCCATTCAACAAATAGGGAAAGGCCTTTCAACCACATTTTTTTAATTGTACTACTGCCATTTATTTTGTGAAAGCTTTCATGGAAAGTATGTTTCCTGTTCTATTACACTGACGTTTTTTTTACACTTATAGGAAGGTTTTCATATATATATTGAAATCAGATCGTAATATTTCTAAAATCAAAAGCTTCCACAGTGCAAATTATTATTACTACTGTAGTTTCCCACAGAAGTTTGAAAAATAGAGAATTCTAGAAGAAACATAGAGAATCCTAGAAATAATCTCAAAACATTTGACTATCCACAAGAACTTGGGACAAGCCAATAAAAATACTAGGAGATCAATTAAATAGTCTGAAAACTTAAGAGTAAGAAATACTCTTAGGATTTTTAATTAAAAATACTGAAATTTTTAATTTTCTGAAGTAATTGAATAAGCATATAATAGATTGAAAGATATGAGGAATGAAATCATAACATATTTCATTGGAGTTTTTGTTTGAGTTGTATGAAAGTTGGATGTATTAAAAATTAACTTATACAGTCATTGAGTAAAGAAGACAACAATGAAATCAAAATTTGATGTGAAAAGGAAATTGGAAAAAAAACAGATATATAAAATATGTTAAGAAAGTATCAAAATATTTGTTTTTCTGAATTATATTTAATAGAATTTGATGGTATAGTTTAAAATGTGTCCAAAGTTTGCAACACACTTTACAGTGTTTTATACCTACCATACCAAAGGTAACAAACAAATTGGTTGTTCCATAGAATAAACTTCATGGATAAAGTAAATATGTGGCTTGGCAAGGATCTGTATGTTTCTTCATTTTGTAACAATTCTGCTGTTGGTCTTGTGTATTTTCAAGGGATATATCTACAGATATTTACTTATCTACAGATATTTAGAAAACTATGCATATCCTGTTCTATACGTGGATTACAAATATATACTCAAATAACAAAACTAAAGTATTTAAAAATTTAAAGTGTGTTGGAATTAAGATGTCTTGAATAATCTTAATTTGTAGTTGTTTTGCATATGCATAGTAGTGGTCTTTAACAACTTTGTCATGCTATATCTTTAATAGTAAAAAAGCCATTACACTCTATACTGAAAACTTTATCCATGTATCTCCCTTTTTTCAGTGTGCAATATTTTCTCAATAAATCTTCTGAAAACTTTACTACCAGATCCAAATGAAGCTGTACTGAGTGGAAATATTATTTTAAATATAGCACAGCCAAATTAGATTAGTTTTTCATTAAAGGGAGTATACCTGATGTAAAAACAATCTTTCCAAGAAGTAGCAAATTTCTACTGTAATGCGTAGAAGCTTATAGGTTTCTCAAAACTGCTTTAAGATGTTTTTTTCCATATGAACATCAGGAATATACCTTGCAGTTATAAATGGCTGCATACTTTTAAATTAAACAAACAACAACAAAAAACTCTAATCCAAAACCCACCCACTATTCCAATACTCCAATACCTCTCATGACAGGAAAATAACAAAGATAAGTGAGATATTTCTCACAAAGAAGGCTCATCAAGGCACCTGTCTAGTTTGTATAATACTGATGATAACCAATCTCAGATTCAATGTCATATCATTTAAAATGAAAAATTTGATTAGATATATGCCAACAACTATGCTGTATATCTGTCATAGATACATAACATTTTAACAGCCTCCTGGAGCAATAAAATACGTTTGTTGTTGTAAATGAAGATTAAAAGCAACAGTCTTCTATATGATCATATTGGAAGTTCTGTGTCTGAATCATGATAATTCAAGGTTAAATATGCTTTTTAATGCATGGCAATTAATCATCCAGTAATTCATGCTAGTAGGATATTGCTCCAATGCTCTTAAAATATAAAAAATTGAAAGCAGACTTTCTTTGACAGTTTTTGATGAAAATAGAGATACTGCAAAGAGCTTTTGTTTGTTTGTTTGTGTTGTTATTGTTTATAAAGTGTCAACCTTCCCAGGTCAGTCTGTCTCAAGTTCTCAGCTTGCGCTGCAGATGGGGTCAAATGTTGAGCTGAGACATTAGTAATTTCCTAAACTAAATGACAGCCTCCACAAGAAGTCTCACTATTTAGCAGTCTGCTGTAAAAGGTTTGCTGCAGCATTACTACTATAGACAAGCAACGCCTAAGTATCAATTATAACAGTAGCATCCTATAGCAGCTAGTAATAAGTCATAGTGGTAACAAATCAGGTAAGTAAATTCAGAAATTCAGAAATATCCTTTCAAGGCAAATGTTTCCTTCAGCTCTTCCATACAGCCTCCAAAACCGAGATTAGTGAAATGGTGTGTTTTATTAAAACCCCAGAGAGCCATCATTAATAGCACTTCAAGCTATAGTACATCTTCTCATTACACTATACTCTCACTGTCGCCATGCAAACTGTAATACCATGAAGTGATAACATAGTGTAATGAGACATACAATCCAGTGTAATGTGAAATACAAGAAAGTCAATGCAGCATATCTCTAAAACTACCCTCATTTAAAGAGAAACCCGATGAATATTTCTTATACAAGAAATATTGAATGATGAATATTTCTTATACAAGTCATTCATTTTCTCCATTTTTCAGATATGTTTAATCTCTTCGCATATTTCCATGGAGAATTTTAATGTTATATCTGCAAGCAACCATATTTTTCTAAGAAAGCTGAAATCATAAAATGAAAATCATTCTATATACAACTCTGTGAAAGGTATCCAAAAGTCACAAATAAAGAGTTAAAGTAATTTTACAGGAGCCTTATGTCTTTAAGAAATCGCATGTGTGACAATTAACTGTATCATGCCAAAAGAATTGAAAATCCTGTTGTTTGGTTAATTAATGAGATTGATCATTACCTACCTGTCCCCTGATTTTATTGAACTTTGAGTTCTGTGTCCCTGCTGCTGGAGCTGATGACAGTAATGATGTCTAACAAATACATATATATCTCTATATCTACATATATATACATACCTAAATCATAGGCATGTATATCTATATGCCTCTATGCATCTACATAAATCTATGTATTCATGTTTACATATGTAGCATAGGAAGCATAGGGAACCTTGCATTGCACAACAGCTAACCTCATTTGTCTTTTTGAAGACATGTATAATGTTGAGTGACAATTCAGTGTTAAGTTTAAGAAACCTGCTAGTTTCTGCTGCACTTGCATATAATGATAGTGTTAAACTTTGATTATCCTACTAGTATGCTGAGGGGTATATTAGGTAATCTTCCTAACTGCAGTTAGAGAGATAAATGTGGGAATTATTGACATTGTAACAGCAAGAGACAAACTAGTCATAAAATTTTCAAAAATAAGCTAATAAGAAGCAATAGAGTTTCAGATAGATTTCTGTAAATTCACTGACTCCTCCACATAAAAATCATTCAAATATAACCAATTAGAATGAAATTGCATTCCTATGGAAGCACAGTTATCAGCTAAAAAGGAAACTAAAGGAGATCAGGCCCATATAGCACCCACTCATCACAACTGCCCAACAAACGAGCAAGAGAGCTGGTTTTGTTGTATGGAAAAGAATGATTCATACAGTCACTTCTTCAAATCTGCAATAAGACTGTCTGCGCAGCTAACCTAAAGAGTTTGATTTTCTCACACGTTGTCAGTCACTTCACTTTGAGGCTGTGTGAGTCTGCAGCAGCATACCCTCTCCCAGGTTACGCGGCTAGGTGTTTGCCACCTTTTGCCAGCTGAGAAAGGAACGTATAAATAGCAGCAGGGAGAGAAAACCATGTAACCATCTACCCCACTTTCAACTGTTGCCTTCACACGCAAGTGTAGGTACGATTTCCTTCTGCAAACACTTTTGCAGCAAGAATCAGAGGGTCAGCTGCAGGATAACAGGAAGCCTGGGAACACTATTGTCTTGTGTCATTTAAAGGTTTATTTAAACACTGATATTAAGATTAACTTAGAATATGTTTCAGGGGAGAGAAAAAATGAACTTGCTACCGTAAAATAAATGTGTCTATAAAATAAATGTTCGATCTCCTTGAATGTGAAAAGTAACATTTTCACAGCGTTTTCACATGTTTAACCCGGGCTTTTATCGGTTGCTAAGCATTGATGTCACTATTTTGAATTCATGGCATGATTTGTTAATTCTTACAGCTCTTCAAAATTTGGATAAATAGCACTAAATTTGAACCAGCAACTTGCTGAGATATATTAATTCAATATTATTAATGTCAAAAGTGAAATATTCTCTAAACATGCTACATCATTTCACAAAACTTCACAGCTGAACTGTCATTGTTTTGCATCAAACTAATAAGGTTATCTATGATTTAAAATGATCAGTGAAAATATATATTTTTAAAGAATTTAAAGCTGTCCATTCTCAATCAGAACAGCCTCAGGACAGCTGAAAAACCTTTTCTGTGCCACCACTCCAGGATATTCAAAACAATGGTTAATGGCATTCTCACCTTTAATATTTTTTTCAAAAATAAGTCAAAAATAGAATAGGATGTCAAAAGTCCATATGCAGAGAACATCTGGATACATTTGTTTATATTTATTCATGGGGTGGGTGGTTTGTTGATTTTTTGTCCTTTATAAAATTAAACCCAAGAGTTTAAAAAAAGTGAACAGTTGTATAGAATTATTTCCATACCTAGGTATTCAAATTAAAGTGGACAAAAGTCAGCTAGACACCTGAGGTACTGCAGGATGCCAATCACCTGACATGGATTTAGTGGCTAGTGCTCTACCGTATGTTAAAGAAGTCCTCTACCACATACCAACTTCATCATTTCTGGAAATAAAAATAAATGCAAATATGACATTATATAAAATAAAACCAGCTGCTACCAACTCTATATTAACAATTAACATAACAGAACTATAGAGGTGGTCAGGAGGGAAGCTAATCTAATTTTATTTCCTACTTTTCAGCAATATGCAAATAATCTCTATTTTAAAGCCTAAAAGGCTTCCTGAGAAAACTGCTGCTCCTGGACTCAAGATTTCCTTCTTCTGCAGATGGTTCAGCTGCTGAGGCAAAGTGGATGTCTAGAGCCTATGTTTACCGCTCCTCAGAATTTTTTGCCACTGTCAGTGGAACAGCGAGCAAGTTATTTCTGTCAAAATATGTTGTCAGAATGTCTAGATAGTGAAAATCAGGAGTTTGTTAGAACACAATACTTTTTAACTATTTTTAGCACCACTAGTAGAAGTGATACAGACAAATGTTTCATAAATATATCAATTTGTAAACAAACAGACAAAATAGATCATTCGTTGATTAATTAAACCAGGAAGGGGATCATGTGTGTCAACAGCTCTTTTAAACTATAACTGTCATGGTTTAGAAGTCCTCTGTGGAATTTGAAATTTGTTGCCTAAATTTTCTTAGCTCTCTTACATGATTTTTTTCCTGTTCCATCAAAAAAACAATCCCTGTAACATCCTCATGAAACAGAAAAAGTTTTCTTTATCTTTGGCTGTTCTTTATTTCTCCCACAGGATTAATCCTCAGAGATGAATGTGGCCAAAGGCACTGGTATGGAAGCCATAGTTATTACTTTGGTAGGTTGTTAAACTCTTTTATTTGAAATCTAAAATTCTCTCTGTTCTTACGAGGAAAGCAGTCCAGCATCCTTGTAGTCTCCTGGCATGTAGCCCCGTTCCAAGGACCTCAGAAAAAATGACCATATTGTTTTTGCAATATGAGCTTTCTACCTCAAGTGATGCTAAAAATTGATATGATATATGCACAAAATTCCAGTAATGTCTACTGGGTTTATTCTTCTTTATACCTATATTGCAGTCAGAATTTCACTCTGTTCTACTGCCTCCTTTGTAGGAACTCCCAATGTATTTCCCAAAGACAACCCAGGAGACTTGATAGTTAGATTCTAGCTATATTTCCTTCCTTTGTGTAGGAAGGAAAGAGGAAGGAAAAGACTAGGTAGAAGTACAAATAAAACACTAGGAGCTAATCTTTCCACTGATTTTTTTTAGACTTGAAGGTTTTTACCACCAGGAGTCTGGTCCTTTCTGTTCAGAAATACTTGCTTATTCACTCCCAGGCTTACAGCACCTGTCCAACTTCATATGCAGAGAGACTAAAAAATTGTGAAATATTTTTACTTGTACAAAGATATACAACAAGCTTATACTACGAGTATTCCCCTCTGTGAATATAAAATTATTTTAATATCAAAAATCAAAATGCAAGCAACAGGATTATTCCCTTCACTTTCTCAGAGAGGGCAGGACAACCTTTTTTTATGCACACAATGAAGGATAGCCTGGAGCCTCTACATTTTAAACTAATACAGACTTATTCATCTCCCTCTGGTATACCCCTTTTCACGTAAATGGTAAAAATCCTGCCTACAAATTGTAAGGAGAAATCTTAAAATATAAACCATTATTTATTTCCATCACTTATATAAAACAAAGATGTTCCTTTGTAAGCTGCAGAGTCCTTTATCAGGGTGAATGACAGCAGCTCTGAAAAGAGCGGAACCTATCTTTGTTTGCCAGTCCGTAGCTGAAGTAATGGCTCAGAACATTAAACCAATGTCTCTTAAAAGACCAAATACATTTTCTTTCAGGATTAATGATCCGCTGCTAGTGTGAAGAAGATTAAAACTAGAAGCAAAGAGACAAGAGCGTCTTGGGTAGCCCCTCAGTTCTTTTCCATGGAACTTGTTAGTGAACAGAGCCAAGAAGTCAAGCATTTGAGTAAACAATTCAACATGAAATTACTTACTGAATGCTGTCAGACGTTATGGTCAAATACATCTGCTGCACAGTTAGGCAGTAGATCGAGTGATTTAGTACTGCATACAAATCACTGGGGTCCTGTGTGTGGGTACCAACTAAAAGGCTGGCAGCCATAAGAAGAATGCCAATCACTGGGTGTCACTTCTTCATTTACATCACATTGGTATGCAGACAGTGACATGCAATCCCCAAAGTGAATTTATTGCTACAAGAAAGTCAATATTTTACAATAACTGTAGGAATTCTGAAGCAGTGATTCAAAAGACTACTCTTTACAGACTGTTTTCTACTTAATACACATGTATATTTCTATTCATTGCCACGGATACCTACAACCAGAGTAATTCTGTGAAGCTTCTTAATCTTAAACACTTGATCTTTTACAAAGTAAACTGCCAGTGTTTAGTTTAGTTAGTAAAACTAAGTAATTAGAGACCTCCTTGTCTCTAGGACAATTATTTACTGTATATGGTTCTTTTATCTCTCCTCTTTTTAATTTTCTTGAAACAACATTTCATTAGGGTTTTTGCCCTGAAATGTGCCATCAGATGGTCAAATCAAACCATCTCATTTTCTTTTTAAATATGAGTCTTGTAAATAGCTATCCTTCCAAAAAAAAAAATGTAAAAGCATGTTAAGCAAACAGAATGAGATGGAAATAATTCTCAGATTTTCCTTTCAGTTTCTTTGTAGTATGTGAAAAAAAAACACACTAATTGAAATGAAAGCCTCAGTGTCCCTTGAGTCCTTTCTAATTATCAAAACTGAGAAACACTCTACTAAACACAAGCACACAAATTATATACAGGCACATCCTTTCTCTTCAGGGTATTTTTACTGTTGGAAGTGGAGAATTTCTTGGGCCTGGCATTTATGTAATTCAAACTTTACCAGATCACACATCCATGAGATGCCACCCATGCTGATTTTTCCTATTTATATAATTATTTCTGCTTTCCTCTCAGTCTGAGAATATTCTGAACCATTTACTCACTCTTTTCATACATATCAATCAGACACATGTATCAGGGTCTTCATAAATTGGTGGCAATGTTTAAGCCATGAAAATATATACTTTTGTATAGTATTGGGGAAAAAAATCTTAATCAAAAGACAGAATCATGCAGAATTTGATCTGAGCTATAGAAATATTTCCTACTTGACATTAGTTTTTGTCTCCATCACAACATATTTTTCAGTAGATATTTCCAGAGCTGTGGTAGAGCAGCACTAAATGACAGCAAGAAACCCTGTTTTCATTAAAGCAAAGCTCTGCAATTTGTGAGCATGTACATTCATTTTGGACAAAGAAGAGAGCATTTCTCAGCAACTAATAATGGTAGCTCACAAGTCTGATTGAGTCAGTGCTGGCTCCTAGAAAAGACCAACCAATATAATTGATCTTGTAACATTTAAAGGCTCTTCACTTCAAGCGTATTTTATTGCTGCCTGGCTACAATTATGTTGACCAGAAGCGGGGCCAGAGCTGGAGTTCAGAGCTCTGAGGAAAATCAGTTCAGCATGTAACCACTTCACTCCTAATGGTAGAAGTTGCATGGGAAATTAATTTTCAGGATCACATTAAGTCAGACTGCAGAAACTATTGTGGGATTCACTTGGATAAAATTGCCCTAGCTGCTGGAAAGATGAGTGTCAGTAATGATATTTATTAAACAAAATGAATAACGTTTGGAAGCCATGGAAACCAGAAGGCTAAAATTGGGTAGATGCACTAAGTGCAAAAGGGCACCAAGAGCTTTTAAAACAATCAAAGGATTTAAAGTACAAGGGCAGATTAGATAAATTCATAAGCAGTTTTATCCACCTTCCTCACACTGAAGAAAGCAAGGTAAAATTAACACAGAAAATACCAAAATGTATTACCAAGAAAATAAATCTCCAAAACTGCTTTAGGAGAATATTTTCATTCTTTTAATATCAGCCTCAGCAATACTCCATTCCTTGTATGATTAAAAGACTACATTTTATAACACAGATAGATTATAATGCAGGATAAGTTAAAATAGAATAATAACACCTAAGTATATGAAAATGAACTCAGGTTAGAATAAGAGCATAGGAGTAAAAAAATATACACAGCTAGACCATATAGGTGTTAAACATTCAGTAAAGCAAACGATATTTGACAAAAATCAAATTAAAAAAGATAATAGAATAAAAAAAAAGACACAGTAAGCCATCTGGCTCTGAGTGACATAGTCTTGTTCTGTTTTGTTTTTGTCTTTGGAAGAGTACTATATTCTAAATATTCCAAAAACTCACATCCATGTTTACCTTTACAACATTGATTATGATGTACAAAGTTAAGCTTTTACAATGGACAAAGTTAAGCCTTTAACTCTCTCTACAAGTGAGAGAGGTGGAAAGAACAGATAAAAAATGGTAACTATGTTTTTAAAAAGGTCAAAAAAGAACATTGCTTTTGAAATGCGGCAAGAAAAGTACAATATTTTTATTTTCTATTCTGCTCAAATAACCCTTTAGAATAGGAAGATAAAATGCTATATCACAATAACTAATAAAGCAATTTACCATACATAGCCTTTGCACAATTCAATGCGAAGAAATGAAAAAAATGCATGTACACAGATTTTCTTTAAGCAATGGTCCACTTGTCAGCATATCTTAGCTTGGAACAGAGATATCAATTTCTTTCAGGGCCATTTTGCATTATTTTACAGGCAATATAGTACTTATCATACTCAAACTACTGTATTACTAGTCATATTATTTGCAGATCATACCAAGCTGGGAGGAGTAGCTGACATCCCAGAGGGCTGCGCTGCCATCCAGAGGGACCTGGACAGACTGATCAACTGGGTGGTGAAAAACCTCATGAAATTCAACAAGGCCAAGTGCACGGTCCTGCACCTGGGGAGGAATAACCCCAGACACCAGTACAGGCTGGGGACCGACCTACTGGAGAGCAGCTCTGCAGAGAAGGACCTGGGCATCATGATGGACGACAGGTTGACCATGAGGCAGCAGTGTGCCCTCGTGGCCAAGAAGGCCAGTGAGATCCTGGGATGCATTAAGAGGAGAGTCTCCAGCAGGTCGAGGGAGGTGATCTTAATCCTCTACTCAGCCCTGGTGAGGCCACATCTGGAGCACTGTGTCCAGTTGTGGGCCCCACAGTACAAGAGGGATGTGGAGCTGCTGGAGGGAGTCCAGCGCAGGGCGACNCAGAATGAGAGGGAATGGCCACAAACTTAAGCACCAAAAGTTCCACAGGAACTTAAGGAAAAATTTTTTGACAGTGAGGGTGACAGAGCACTGGAACAAGCTGCCCAGGGAGGTTGTGGAGTCTCCTTCTCTGGAGATCTTCAAGACCCGCTTGGAAGCAGCCCTGTGCCACGCGCTCTAGGTGGCCCTGTGTGTGCAGGGATAGTTGACTGGATGACCTCTAGAGGTCCTTTCCAACCTTAGGCATTCTATGATTCTATTATTCTATGATATTATTTATAAGGATAATGTTTACATACACTTTGTCTTAAGAATTATATGTTTAGGTTCAAATTTACAGATTGATATGACTAAAGAAAATAAGGAATTTACAAGTTAAAAAATGTCTATTCATATTTCTATGCAGTAAAGGAACAATGGAAAAAAAAGTTACTTGCATCATGAGCACTCAAATCAATGCCATTTACCTGTGTTTCATTTGAGGCCATATTACATTATCAGGTGCAAAATACAGTGAGAACTAATCTAGCATACCTAGTATCTAATGCAGCTGACAGCTCTCTAAGATATTAGAAGTGGTTCATTTTACCCATTAGTGGAACCTCATAAGGGTGAGAATGTCCTTTAATACTCAACTTCCATAAATAGACCATCTGTTTTCCATTAGATCGATATGAGTAAGAACTGGTATAAAGCCAGGCTGTTTTGATTTGTTAGCCAGAATATCCTTCACTATCCCTAGAATTACCTATTTAGTCAGTTCACCTTCATTAATTCAGCATAACCTATATTTATATGGTGTACCCTACCTGCTGGAACATCTGTATTATGTAGCATATTTGGAACTTCACTGTAAACAGTTCTGTTCAAATCTGAGCAAGAATGAGTCCGTTTGTGTGCATGCTCATAGAATCATAGAATCATAGAATCATAGAATGCCTAACGTTGGAAGGGACCTCTAGAGGTCATCTAGTCCAAGCCCCCTGCACATGCAGGGCCACCTAGAGCATGTGGCACAGGGCTGCTTCCAAGCGGGTCTTGAAGATCTCCAGAGAACGAGACTCCACAACCTCTCTGGGCAGCCTGTTCCAGTGCTCTGTCACCCTCACTGTCAAAAAATTTTTCCTTAAGTTCCTGTGGAACTTTTGGTACTTCAGTTTGTGGCCATTCCCTCTTGTTCTGTCAGTGGCCACTACTGAAAAGAGGCCGGCCCCATCCTCCTCACTGCCTCCCTTGAGGCACTTATAGACACTGATGAGGTCCCCTCTCAGCCTTCTCTTCTCCAGGCTGAACAGGCCCAGCTCCCTCAACCTCTCCTCATAGGGCAGATGTTCCAGGTCAAAGATCATGCTTGTGGCCCTGCGCTGGACTCTCTCCAGCAGCTCCACATCCCTCTTGTACTGAGGGGCCCAGAACTGGACACAATACTCCATATGTGGCCTCACCAGGGCTGAGTAGAGGATTAAGATCACCTCTCTTGCCCTGCTGGAGACACTTCTCTTAATGTACCCCAGGATCCCATTGGCCTTCTTGGCCATGAGGGCATACTGCTGCCTCACGGTCAACCTGTCGTCCACCATGACGCCCAGGTCCTTCTCTGCAGAGCTGCTCTGCAGTAGGTCGGTCCCCAGCCTGTATTGATGTCTAGGGTTGTTTCTCCCCAGGTGCAGGACCATGCACTTGGCCTTGTTGAATTTCATTGGGTTTCTCTCTGCCCAGTTGTCCAGCCTGTCCAGGTCTCTCTAGATGGCAGCGCAGCCCTCTGGGGTGTCAGCTACTCCTGCCAGGTTTGTATCATCTGCAAACTTGCTGAGGGAGCACTCTGTGCCTTCATCCAGGACATTGATTAACAAATTGAACAGGACTGGACCAAGGACTGACCCCTGGGGCACAGGCCTCCAACTAGAGTCTGCATCACTGATTATCACCCTCTGAGCTCTGCCATGTAGCCAGTTGCCAATCCACCTCACCGTCCACTCATCCATCCCATACATCCGGAGCTTGTCTAGGAGGATGTTGTGAGGGACGGTGTCAAAAGCCGTCAAAAGCCTTGGTGAAGTCAAGGTAGATGACATCCACCTCTCCCCTCATCTATCCAGCTGAAGGCTATCAGGTTAGTCAAGTATGATTTCTCTTTCGTGAATCCATGCTGACTAGTCCTGAGCACCTTCTTGTCCTCTATGTGCCTGGAGACAATGGCCAGCACGAGCCGTTCCATCACTTTTCCAGGGACGGAGGTGAGGCTCTCTGGCCTGTAGTTGCCCGGATCCTCCTTCTTGCCTTTTTTGAAGACTGGCGTGACACTGGCCTTCTTCCAGTCCTCTGGCACCTCCCCCGTTCTCCAGGATCTTTCAAAGACGATGGAGAGTGGCTTGGCTACGACATCCACCAGCTCCCGCTGCACTCTGGGATGCATCCCATCAGGGCCCATGGATTTGTGGGTATCGAGGTTCCTCAGGAGATCTCTTACACAATTTTCCTCTACCCTGGGCAAGTCTTCCTCTCTCCCAGCTTCTTCTCTCGTCTCTAGGGCCTGGGACTCTAAAGGGCTGCCCTTGGTAAACACCAAAGCAAAGAAGGCATTCAGCAACTCTGCTTTTTCTGTGTTGTTCGTAACCAGGGTGCCCGTCCCGTTCACTAGGGGACCCACATTTTCCTTAGTCTTCCTTTTGCTGTTAATGTATTTGAAAAGCTTTTCTTGTTATTCTTGACTTCCCTTGCCAGCTTACATTCCAAATGTGCCTTAGCTTTCCTCATCATAACTCTGCATTCCCTGACTATGCTCCTGTATTTTTCCCAGGGGGCCTGTCCTTTTTTCCACATTCTGTATACCACCTTCTTCTGCTTGAGCATTGCCACATGCTCCTTGCTCATCTATGCAGGTGTCATGCCCTCTCTGCCTGATTTTTTACGTACAGGGATGCACTGTTGCTGGGCATTGAGGAAGTGATGCTTGAACACTAGCCAGCTTTCTTGGGCCCCCTTCCCTTCTACAGCCCTAGCCCATGGGATTCTTCCGAGGAGGTCTCTGAAGAGGCTAAAGTTGAAGTCCATGGTTGCAAGGCTGCTTGCAGCCCTGCCTCCTCCTCGTTGGATCCTGAACTGCACCAACTCATGGTCACTGCAGCCGAGGCTATCCCCCACCTTCACATCTCCTATAAGTCCCTCTGTATTTGTTAACACGAGGTCCAGTAGTCCATCTCTCCTCGTCGGCTCCTCAACAACCTACGTCAAAAAGTTATCGTCGACACCCTGCAGGAACCTCCAGGACTGTTTGTGCCTGGCTGTGTTGTCCTTCCAGCAGATGTCGGGGAAGTTGAAGTCTCCCATGAGAACCAGGGCCTGTGACCGTGAGGCAATATCTAGTTGTCTGTAAAAGGCCTCATCAGCTTCCTCGCCCTGGTCAGGTTGCCTGTAGCAGACACCCACCACAGTGTCTCCCACATTAGCCTGCCCTTTAACCCTTACCCACAGGCTCTCAACACACTCATCGTCCACCCCCAGGTTGGCCTCCGTGCATTCCAGTTGCTCTCTCACATAAAGAGCAACTTCACCACCTCGCCTTCCCAGCCTGTCCTTCCTAAAGAGCACATAGCCTTCCACGGCAGCGCTCCAATCGTGCGAGCTATCCCACCACGTCTCTGTGATTCCAATGAGATGGTGGCACTGGGAGCGCACACAGATCTCCAGTTCATCTTGCTTATTCCCCATGCTTCGCGCATTGGTGTACAGGCATTTCAGGGAAGTAACCGAGCCTGCAGGTATCCCAGGAAGGGTGAAAGAGTGCCCCCTATAATCATTTCCTATCCTCACTTCCCCACTACCATACTCCCGCTGGACCCCATCTGACCTTGGCTGTGTGGTACTGTTTGCCGTGTCTATGTGACGCTCCCTGTCCCCCTTCTCATCTAGTTTAAAGCCCTCCTAACCAGGTTGGCCAGTCTTTTGGCAGAGACGTGTGCCCCTCTTGCTCAGATGGTACCCATCAGTCCCCACTAGCTGGTGCTCGTAAAACAAAGTCCCATGGTCGTAGAAACCAAAGCCCTGTTTCCAAGAACAGGGAGAAGAGTAGTGCCTTTAGCAGAGATATACGAGGTTTGGCTAAAAAGAAAAGGAGGAGGATATTCTGAGAGACAACCTCTTCAAGCAGCTCGAGTTTTTCAGGTTTTGAAGGTCGTCATATTATTTGGGTGGGTAGGACTGCAAAGACATTTCTCTTTCCTTCCACGCCTTTGACAAAATGACTACACTGAGATGATAACATTCAAAATAAATACCTGTCTCATGTCAGTTTGGTAAGGGAAGATATCAAGCAGTCAGAGCTCCATGAGTGTCTTTCCACTATGGCCAAACGGTGTCATAGGTTTGCAGTGTTATTTCTCCTTCATACACTCTGGGGAAGCTACATTGCCTCAATGAAGAATGTCCAGAATTAATTCCTTCATATTATTTGAGTGCCTATTCTTTTAATCCTGAAAATACAGGAAGGCTTGAGTAAGCTCAGTAGCTCTAAAAATTTCTAAAGAATACAAAAGACATAATTCATGTTATAATTTGTTAAGTTTCTACATGAAGCCATTCTTAAAAACTTTCTGCTTGGTAATTGGTTTAGGAACTGAAATGGTACCCTTTTCATTGCAGTGGTGGTAGAGGGGCAGTTTCTCCTGCATATATTACACGATTAATTTATGTTCATAAAAGAAGTAAAAAATGCAAGTCAAATAACTGTTTTCAGGAAAAAAGAAAAGTAGCCAAACAACTAACTTGATACTTTCTATGATTAATGAAGCATTATTATATAAATGATATATGTCACTAACCTTTTGATTCTTTTGTTAATGTTTTCATTAAATAAAGCTGTTATCCCAATCAATTCAGCATCCTTCTTTGTTTGTTTTCTGTAATGTTATCTTTTTTAGGAACTTAACAACTCAGCAGAACAATTGTTTTCTGTAAATTTCAGTAAAAATTGCATCCTTGCCAGATAGGTAGAGAAATAGACAGACAAACATTAAAGGCTACAGAGAAAGGAAAGGAGGACATTGAGGATTAAGCAGTGAAGAAGTAAAGAACCTTGAAGAATCATTCTTCATGATTTGTAAAGAGGGGTGCACCAACAACAATGCTTGCTGCTGCATGAGGAGAATCCTCATGACTGAATATGGAATAAATGCTGATAAGTGAGTTGACTAAATTTGTCATCTCTCTTTGCCACAAGCCTGCAATGCGACACCAGGATCCTTTTCACTGCAGCCAGACTTTTGCCTCCATCCCTTTCGTTCAGTGGCAGACTCTGCCGATTGGCACCTGCCTTTGCAGCAGTGAAGCCTGATGATGATCATCCTCTGCTCTCAAGGCTGCCACTTGCTTGGAGGGCCATTACAGGCTTGTTGAGAGGCTTAGACAAACCTGATCTCAATACCTGCACCCTTTGCTGTTTGTACAGTTCGTCTGAATATCATTTGAGATTTGTTATTGAAGAACCCAAGTTCACACTTCAGCGTTTTGTAAAACCAACACTGTGCAGATTAAAGGGAGAGTTGATCTTTCTTTTCATCTTTAAAGTAGGCATCTACTACTTTTTCTAATCCTCTCTCCTCACTGGAAATGTCTGCCTTCCTTCTGGGACCCTTTTGAATGAGAGAGCAGAGACACAGCATGCAGCTTTAAACATTGTCTGAGGGGAAGCAGCTGAAGTCATTATACACGCCTTCCAATTTATATTTCAATATGGAACTGATAAACTTCACGGGGCAGCTCTTCAGCTGATGTAAGTCATCATAGCGTCTTTAGCTTCAATGAACCTTTTTAATTTTACAGTGGCAGAGATGGCTCTTCTGCTGTTTACCATATTTAGTATTGCTATTCAGCAACTCAAGTACTGCTTTTGAAGCTCTGATTGAAATTACTGCTCATTACAGGATCTACCATTTTTTTTTTTAATACAATCATCCACATAAAATGCACAAACATTTTATCTGCTCCAATATTATTACATGTTAAGGGTGTTGAGTTTTTTTTTTTTTTTTTTTCCTCCAGTAAGATTCCATAAAATTACCTGATTCAATTCACTCCATAATTTTCAATTATCTGACTGGCCAACTCGCTTAACTATTCCCCATTTCACCAAGCAGCATTCTTCTCATTTTTTTGAGAAATATTTGCCTCCTTCTCATCTCTGTCATCTTTTCACCTCAGGAAAATCTGAGGCCTACTTAATCATGCACATCCTATTTTTTAGGATAAAGCTGATATTTTCTCCAGAGTTCTTTCAAATAGCGTGTGAACCATCTCTGCTAACTTTACCAACTAAAGTTCAGATGTCCAGTCTAATTAAATCATCAGACTTCAGCTGTCACCAAAGGAAGGAGATGACTTGACATAAATCACCTTTCAGGGCTATCTATTCTGCATTGATTCTAAGGGAGGAAGAAAAGGTCTAGACAAACGAAACATCTTCAAAATCAGCAAGTATATGGTGTTCATGTCTCTACTGCTGTCCAACAGCAAACAGGCTAGCATATTTAAACAAGAGGTTTATTTATTTTATTTAATTATTTATTTATTGCTTATTGCATCTTTCTAAATCCTCTCAGCTTAGTCCATTTTGCATAGGAGGCATTAATATAAACTGAAGGAGTTGTTACACCCTTTCTCATTTAACAGCCCTAATCTCTCAACCATTGTATCATTCTCGTTTTTGTTAGTTTGGCCTTAGGGAGTACTTAAGTGTGCCAAACAAAACAAAAGAATTTCATCTGAGAGACACTGAACCCTTATCACAATACTCCCTTCTGTTCTTCTATCATGTCCCTAGAGGACATGAAATCTGGGTTCCAGTCACCTCAAGGAGCAGAGGACAAGTCTGTGTGTCCTCTGCTACTACAACTGCCACATGTCCCCAGCTAATGAAAAAATGATATATAACATTTTGTGAATTCATCACATTTCTAAACTGCGGCCATATGGCTAATTCATAGCAAGCTGGAGAGCAACGAAAAACATCTTATCTTCATGAATATACATTTAAAAATGCATGAAAAGAATGGATCCATTTCCTTACATCTATTTGTCATAGACGAAAATCTCCCCTGTTGCTTGCTAGAAGTGAAATTCATTCCTGCTGGAAGGACAGGCACTTCAGTGCCACATTATAACTTCTCATAAGAAAGTCACCCACCCCACCACATTTCTCAGCAGAAGAAACAGAAATAGATCCTCAGGAAACAGGGCTCTTAGCGTGGCACAACTGACGGAAAGCTGCTTCCTCCAGGAAAATGGGAGACAGGTCTCTGACAGGGGCGCGTTCCACCTGCACACACGCATTGCCCATCACAACGCTGGGCAGCAGATCGTGCTATGGTGAACATTACTGCACCTCAACGCTGTTTCCAGAAGAAGCACCTGAAGTGAAGGCTCCTCATCATCTGGGCTTGCTGGGGCTGGCTGACTGGGAGTTGGGGAGCTGAAAGTGCACTGATATGGAGCTTTCAGCTTCATGAAAGTTAGTAGCTATTAATCATTACATTCTGCATGGAACGAGAAGTGCAGCTCATACAGCTTTGGCTGAATTTCATTTTATTTATTCATTTATTTTATTATATAAAAACATCATAAACAGAAGCAAAATTCTTCTCTTTTTCTTATTAAACTTTTCTTATTAGCTAGATTGCCAACTAATAGTTACTATTGTTAACTATTTTCATAAACAAGAACAATACAACTAGTATTATTTAAAATAGGCAAGTTCTTCTTAACAACTGAAAAAAGAATGGCCAGTGCAAAAAGGAATCTCCAACTTCAAAGCACACCAGGTAGAGGCCTAGCTTCGCTTAGTGAAAAATTGGCACCATTACCACTGCAGAGGCTCATAACTGTCGATTGAATTCATTTTTTCTCTCTTCTGGAGCAATATATTTGTCAAAAAGTAGGAGAAAATTTGTAATCTGTGGAGAAGGCATACAGAATGCAGAACATCTTGGTAGGGAAGATAATGCCTTCTTCAGTTCTAGGACTAATTATTTAATCTTTAGGAAATATATAATTATAAATTTTAATATAATTAATTTGAATAACTTAGTATTACCTTCTATGCATACTTCCCATATTATATAAAGATAAGTCTGGGAAATACAAACCCCAAAACTTTTAAGTTAAATTCTGCAAATACAAATAGTGTGGTAATAATAACACATTGCCTTTGCATAATGTTTCAGATTAGATAAGAACCATACATATTAACTGCTGTGGTAATAGGAAAAGCACAACAAAAAAGTAATGACTCGGCTCAGTTTTCATGTAATTAAATAGCAAATTCCCTCTACATATTCAACAAAATAGAAACAACTAAGACTGAACAAATATTTATCTTGCTTACCTTGGATCCCACTTACCTTGTCATGGTATGATAGGAATTACTCTTATCCCTGCAGTAAGTCAATTTTGCCATGACAAGGTAGAAAGCATGTATCAATTACAAGGCACAAGGAACTCCATACAGTGAGTTACAGTATGAAGGTTTCAGCATTTTACTGTGTAGAATAGATAGATTCTCTTTCAAAACTGGCAGCATAAGCATTTCTGGACTTAAAAATTTTATAGACAGATATAATGAGGATAGCAAGCAAAAACTGCAATGATGCTAAACTTTGTCTTCCCTCTATGGTAAATTCTAGTTTTAGACAGCAAATTATGAGATCATACCTCAAAACAATCCTCCCCATTCCCTAGTTGTCCTTGCTCTCAGTTTTAATGGACTTAGCTATGTATCTGAAAACTACTTCACACAGCAATGTCCTAGGCACAGACTGGAACAGGAATAAGGTTCATAGACCAGCGGTTTGTCTTTGAGCAGCCAACATACCTTGCTAGGAATCGTCAATAGGACATTTTCTCATAGATCTTATGAAATATAATATCTGCAATCACTTTCTACTTTCTCCAACTGAAAAGATTAATTCAGAACAAATATGAAGGAAAGAGTGCCACCTGCTGTGATACCTGCAGTATTCCCTCCAATCCACATGTACAGGAGACCACCATAAGCTGAAATGGAAATAGGAAGAATTTTTTACTAGTTAACTGTAATTAGATGACAACAGAAATTATCACTTGCAAATCACATTACTGTGTACTGTGGAGGTACTTTTTGGTTAAGCTAGAGAGCTTTCTATTACATTTTCATTGATATAATGGATATGGTCCTTTTCTCAGTTAGAGATTAGTGCACATACCATTTTTTCCTGCTCCTTCCTTTTTTTGGCAGACACTAAAAGTAAGCTTCTTCTAATTTGGCATGTAAGCGGTGTGGCATACAAAATGCATGTCCCTGTGTTTTGATCCCTCTTTAACTTTATGCTGTCACAGATCCATTTTACATATTTAGCGATTTTCTTCTACACTACTAGTTCTGTCTTCTTGACAGAAAACTGATTTTTCTCAAGCTGACTGAATCAGAATAAATCTCTTGCCCCATTGCCCAAAAGCTTACAATACCACCAACCACAGCTTTAAAGCTATTAGAGACAGGGAAGCTAGAATAAGCATGAGCATATTGAAGCAGTTTGATTTTTATAGAATCAAAAACCCTACTGTTCTGCTGATAGCAAGCTACAGGCATTCATTCTCTGCTGCATTTATCCTACAGTGTCCATCCAAAGACTTCTAAATCTTTCTTGCTTTTTGGAAATAAAGTACAGAATATCTTCAATTGTAAATGACCTACAATAAATGTTTTACCACTGCATGTGCATCTAGAAGCAAGATGGAAACCCCTGTTTATTTCTCCATTCACTTCTTTTGAGAATATTTCATTTGGAGGTGTGATACTGACTATTTGTCTGAGCTTTTTATCCTAATTTACAGAGATGAATTATTTTCTGGTCATGATCTACAATTCATTACTTGATGGAAGATATACAGTGGTTTATGCAAAATGTGCTGGTGGTTTCAGATAAGTTGTTGTAGAAAAGGTGTCCAATCCCATACCTACCAACTAAATCAATCTTTTTTATCCAGATGTCTTAGGACATCTCTAGTCTAAGACTGATTTCTACAGATGCTGAACCACTGTTCCCTGTAAGTGGACACACAATTTATGCATGTAACCCATAGCAAACAATATTTACTCTCCCAATAAATGTACTTGTGTAGAGGGAGCGAAGCTTGCTGCATTGCTACTGTTGTCCTGCAGATGAACAAAACACTTTATTCCCAATGATGTCAAGTGAGATATTCACTCAATAAGGCTTCCATCTATTTCTGAAATGTAAAATGTATGTAATGAAGCAGTACAATATTGTAGGGCTCACTTTCTGAGCCAAATGGGTCATTTATGTTACTCTGGTAAGACACAGATGCCCTAAAATTCATTTTGGCATCTACTACACATAAAAACTGAAATGACAGACTGAGCAGCTTCTCCTGTACCAAAAACTAGGCAAAGGGAAAAAGGGAAGAAAAAGATATCTTTACTGTAACAGCAGGATCTACATTATTCTACATTTATATGGAGACCAGTGAACTAACCAAAGAAGAATTTTAAAGGATAATTTAAAATCCTTCTTTGTGTCATTTTGAGTGCTTTACTGACTTAACCAAAGAATAAGAATTCTTTCTGTAAAATAACTTATATTCTCTATGCTGATATGAAAATAGAGCTACTTCTTATGAAAATTAATCACGTTCCATTTATGATACATCCTTTTCTAAATCTCCTACTAACTAAACTAAAATCTTATATTTGTGGAATTTTATTAAATTTCTTTAAAATTAAAATATTACAGACTAAACTGATTTGACTAACAAGCTTTACAATTATTTTATTCTGTAAATGATAGGATTGCTAGAGCTTCATAAACTAAAAATTAATTGGTACTAAGATCTAATATCACATGTACCATAATATGACCTGAATCTACAAAATTTGGCTTGCTTTAATATTAGTATTTTTGGCCTTAAATAATGGTCTAATTTTAATTGAATACTCTTTTAAATTACTCTGTAGCTTTCTATCTGGACAACACTAGCCTGACTTAGAAATACTGTGATACAATAAAAATAATCTATTCTTGCAACAGTTTTTTTTTTTTTCTTTTTTTTAAGCACTCAATTTGAATTCTTTCACAAAGTAGATATATCCTTGTACATAAATCTTCCTTTATTCCTCATAAATCCAAATTCACAACTGATCTTGTTAATCTCTGTTTTTGCTGTATGCAAAGTTATTTAGGAAAGCAAAAGGAATCAGAAAGAAAACAGGGCTGATTCACACAATGAGTATAATTTCATAGTTATTTTTCTTTCTTTAAAACACTAGAAGGAGAGAATTCTTTGTGTTTATATTGTCTCAGAGAGAAGCAACATTCTCATGTTTATGCCTAATTCTACCTTCTTTAATGATTCCATCAATAATGGAGACTAATGAGGAGACTTATTGAAGACCCATAAGGGAGACTAATGTGACTCTACAGTCTGAAAAGTGTTAGGCGTGGAGTAGTGGTCCTCAATGAACACTTACAACTTCAACATTTTTGGAGCATTTCTTTAACTAGGTAACTTTATAAAATAAAATAAGACATGTCTCAATAAGACAAAAATAATAGAATGTAAGCTAGATTCTTAGCTTTAACCTGGTTCGTAAGTAAGTGAAATTCTAAAACTCAGTGACAGTGCATCTGGGAGGGTCCAGCTGACACCCTGTTGATCTCAGTGCTGCTCCACTTCAAATTGGAGAGTCATATCTATTAAAAGTAGTCTAGATCCATATGCAGAGACGGACTCAAATCCTTATCACATTTTGAAATACCATCTAAATTAGTTTTCCAATAATAAAAATAAGTTAGGCTGGCAAATTCACATGATATATTAACAAGGTGTATATTACAGTGTAACATTATTTATAGGTATCCTCCTAGATATCAAAATGCTATAAATTGCTAATGAGATTGACTCATCATTTTAGCATATGTTTACTCCTCAAATGACTTGAGGTCTTACTATAATATCTGAAAATAGAAAATGAGGTAAATTCTCCTTCTAAGAGAAGACCTTAAGAAAACTCCCATGTATTTCTTTGCCCCAGACATCTATGGAATCTTAATTTTGTTCCATCTTATTAATACAATATATACTAGTAATTGAAAATTTTAGTCATTTTTTATATATATATATATAAAATATCTATGCATTTGTTGATTTGAAGTTCCATTGAATATTTTGATGTTCAAAATATTTCCCATGGAGTTTTTAGCAAACCAAGGATAAACATCTGGAGATTTGATTTATAAATGATCCCAATGAGATACATTGGGATCTACATACATAAATCAGGTTTGCAACTAGGTCCCATTTTCAAACTTGGGTGCATAGAACAATTAAGAACTGATTTAAACAGTGTTTATTCAGCAGCATTTTTAAAGATCAGACCTCTTACTGTAGTATTTGCAATTTAAATTTTGTTCAATTTTGTTTAATGCTCTAAGGTATTTTAACATGAATATTTTGGCTTCGGTTTTACCTCTTCTGATTGTGAAAATAACCTCTATGCATAAGTGCTCGCAGAAGATTATAGCTCTGAAGTTTCATAAAGAGAATTTAAATGTTTATTTTACTGTCTCTGTAGAAACAGCAGCCCACTGTGTTTTTCAAGTTCTCTTAATTTAAAAGGATTTGTTATACAAGTGAATTTCAAGTTTTAAAATACACAAGAACCCACAGATTTAGCTGATCCTATTCTAACACCTCCAATGCAATATACTCAAACTAACTGTGCAACAATCACGGAACAAGCTTCTGGATGCCTGTTAAGCTAGGTTTGAAATGAGATTTATTTTTTTTAATTCTGCTGGGATACCACCAACACGCTATGAAGATTTAGATCATGGTCTGCCTCCTTGTTAAAACAAAAGGCTAGTCAACCAGCATCTTCCATCCCCTTAGGATCAAGGCATGCAGCCCTATCACACACAACACAGCACGAGTGTCCCCTGACTTTACAGGCTGATCTGACCCACACAAACACTGTTACAGGATTACCTCACCTACCTTTAGTTGTGCATGTCTTCCTCTGGCCTAAGCGTTGTAGGTTCCCTTTACAGTCAGTGAAAGCAATCATATAACTTTTAGGACATAATTAATCTTTTCTTTAAGACAGATGACTGAAATAAATAGGTCAAGCAAGCCATATCCTAAACATATCTGTTTCCTCTCTCTGGTGGGCGACTGCTTCAGATGTAGATATCTAACATTTAGGTATCCCTATTTGATCAGACTAATCCCACAGGTAGCAATGATTAGTGTTTGACCTTTAAGCATAGTGCCTTCTGGTGAACTGTATAATTGCTAGCGACCCTGCTGTGGCCTCCTTTTAATAAAATATTAAGACTATTCTTAATTACTGCAGGTGCTAAGTGTCTTCTCTGTGAAAGAATAGGTTAGCAGCCAGTGAAAAAAAGACAGGAGAAACAGAGACATGCAAAAAGTTTGGAGAGACAGGGAGGTGTGTTTCTTATTCTGGGCATAGAATCAAACAGCAGTACAGACTAATCTAATCACTTGTCCTAGCTGATGAACATCCAGATTAGACCTTAAAGGCTAAAAGGCTGGGCATGCCCCTCCTGAACTGATCTGCAAAGCTATTACTGTCTTCTCAGGCTTATTTCTCTCACAGGCCCACTTTTATCACAGCACATGTCAGATGCCACTCAATCAGGATCCTTCTAGGTGTAAAAGAAAAAGGGTTGTTGGAAGGGCATTCTCAGTGGAGTCTCCTTAATCTGAAAAATCCAAATCTAATGCCCTTGAGGGCATGCCGCAAGGCGTATCTTTCTCAGAGAGCTGCTGAAGCGGCAAACTTGAGCCAAGGGTGATGGATAGTGAAAATGGAGAAACTTTCATCTTCATTATTTGTGTGCTAAAAGGTGATTGAATATTATGAAATGTTGTAGATTGCCATTAATACTGATATATACTGATTGGCTGTTTTTGTTGTTGTTGTCATTTTGTTTGTTTGTTTGATTATTTTAATACTTACCAAGAACACTCTAATGAATAAAATGAAAGTCTTTTGTCACTTTACAGTTTTAAAACACTGATTAAATGAAAACACCTGAAAGACTAGGGCTGGAGTCTTGGTATAGAAAAATAAAATATATACTTCCCACATGACATAAAAATGTGTTACTAACATATCATACAGCTTAATATGGCAAGCTAAAACTTTTTTTTTTTAACTGGGTATTTAATTTTCTTTCCTTTGTCTATGTTTTTTTTCCTGCAACACTTGCATATGGACATAACTACTCAAAGAGCCTGCCTAACTCTTTAAAGCTGTGTTTGTTCTACTAAACTAGGAAAAGTTCCATGTTCCCATGTGTAAGCAGGACTTAACCCTACTCAATTTCCGTGTCTGGGGAGGAAGCAAACATTAGCATTAGCTTTTCTACACAGGTACACACATACACACACAGGGGCTTCAAGAGGAAGAAGGCTTTGCTGCACATCTGCACAGTCGCTATGCAGTCTGAGCAACTGCCCACCCATATCCTGCAGAAAAGAGGGCACACAGCACATGAGTACGAGCACAGCCTGAAACTGCTTGTGTGACTGGAGTTAAGCATATATGTTTTCAATATTTTCAAAATAAGGGCATTAGTCTGTGGAAGCTAGGCTATTTAAGCCTGCAGTTCTATTAATATATATATATTTATATATATTTTTTTGCTTATACCCTAAGGGTAAAAATCACCTTTTTGGCCTTGGAACCTACAGGTTTAAAGTTCAAAATTTACGTGTATATCACATATCACTTTTTTTTTTTCTTCTGATAGCGTTACTGCCTAATGCGTCATGGGTTACTGTAAGGAAATAACACAGCTTTCAACTGCAGATACGCATAAAAATTTCTTTAGAATATTAACTTTTCCCTTTCTATAAAGTGTCTTCTCAGATGGCTGGAATGATGTTTTGGAAAAGGGTTTTTGTGCCAAGGAAAATAAATTAAATAAATTAGTTAGAGAAGGCATCAGGGTGGAGAATGCCCTTCTAGCAACCCTTTCTCTCTTACACCTAGAAGGATCTATGTAAGATGCTGCTGCCTAAAAATGAATGGTGCACAATGAGCATCGGTACATAGGTAACATCCATGGTTCTTTAATTTATTCTGCCAATACATTTGAAAACATTCACGTGGGGAACAAAATGCAATTGTATATCCACAGTGCCATTTTAAGTATTTCATCCTTCTAGAGAAATATCTAAAGAAGATGAGACCTCATTTACATAGGACTTCTTTTTAAATTGCCACTCTACCTCTGCAATGCCTCCATTCCCTTCCGCACGCTGATCTAACAGGTGTCAGTACGTAATACCAGTATGCTCAATTCTGCATGTGCATAGACTGTTGTACCTGCTGCATCAAAAGTGGTATATTCCTTCTGCTCTTTTCATACATAAAAATTTAGAGCATGATGGGAAGAGATGAGAAGCAGACAAAGTAGAACATTCAATAATCATTTAAAATAATTTAGAAAATAGTAGGAAATTGTGCACTCCCTCAGATGGTAGAGCTTGATCCCTGATAATAACAGGAGTTGGAACAGAGAGAGGATATTTTGGGACTTTTTTTATTTGATTGGTTGGTTTGTTATATTTCTTTTTAAATACTAATATTTTATATGGAGTTTCATTTCTACAAAACAACTCTGCAAGGCAGAGGGAGATTTATTCAATTATAATACGGACTATTCAAGCTAACTGCTCCAAAGTAATACAATAGAGATAAAACAAACCTTTTCTCTTTAGTATTGCAAAACTGCTGATCCATTTTTTGCTGGAATTTTCCAAAGAAGTGACTCATCCTGGGGTAGACATCTGGCATGAAACATATCAGCCTGAACAATTTAAATATGCCAATTACAAGGAATTCAAAATATAGTCTCAAAGGGAAAAGTTTTGGTCAACCTTAGCTAAAAGCATTTAGTGGAACTAAAATAAAAGAATCTGTAAAATTAAAATCTGTATAGCATATAGCTGAATAGACCTGTATGGTTTCATCTAGGCCTATTCAAGTGTACATAATTAGAGTACTCAGAGAAAAAACTTTAGTCTTCGAAAAAAAACTTTAAACAAAAGGCTTAAAAAGAAAAAAATTATGAAAGCCGTCACTTTTCAGAGCAGAGCATATCAGCTCCTCCTAAATTTGTTTTCAGAGTTCAAAAGACAATCATTGGTTAATTATCTGTCAAATGCAGTACTATTGTTTGAATTCTAGGCACTCTTACTTACTTGAAAAATTCTTCTTTATCCTTAATGGCTTCTCTAAACTTAATTATTTTTGTGCCATTTTATAATACACTCCATAAAGGACCCTGGTTACAGTACCAAAAAAAAAAAAAAAAAGGAATTTTTCATTTATGTTAGGAGCCAAAAGCATTTTAAACTTTTAATGCAGGAGTGTTATAAGCTGATTTACACTGGAATAAGTTCTCTGCAAATTTTTAATAATTCTAAAAACAATTCAGAGTTTAGGAATTGGAACTACAGTGTACATCAGACTCATGGCAATCTAAACCATTTAATTGAAACATTTCCAAATCTCCCCATTAGGACACAGAAACACCTTCTGGATATTTACTTTCACCTCATAAGGAGCAGCAAAATCAATTTGAACTCTCTTCCTGAAAGTTACGGACAATTTCATAGTCTTCATGAAAATCAACAGCTGGCTTTACAAATATCAAATACTTGCCATAACAGGCAGCCTTCAATTTTCCTTTTGGCTACTTCTATCTATTTATATTTCTGTATGGATCACATGTACGTCGGCGTTGGTAATGTCTTTTAAATCTGTTTTGAAATAGTACCTACCTGAACAAGCGCATGTCACCTCTTACACAAGCCCAATTCATATCTGTTAGAAAAATACAAATGCAATGAACCAGTTGGTGTGGATGCTCATTTTGAAATATAGTTGTGGTAAACTTGAAAAAAGGCATGTGTTTATGAGATTCAGAAGACTTGTTTGGAATGACACAAATAATCTTTCAATTTACACTATTCTTCTCTGTAGCAAAAGCAGGTTACTGCTAGGACCCACAATAAAGTCTTTCTATAAAATACTGGGGCAGTCTTCAAGGACATAGTAAAAAAGACTCCAAAGCATAATCATTTTAAGCAGAAAAAAAAATGCTGATAAAAGCAATTAACTGAAATCTCTGACTGATAGCTGTGCACAACAGAAGTCTCTAGGCAACAATCATTACATTTCTTTTATCCTGGCATAGAAAGAAATGCTATGAAAAGTGGCATTTGTTGTTTTAGGCTTTTTTTTGGTTTTACCAGGTGGATACCTATGAAATATTTCCTCTCTGTAATAAAAACATAAATGTCTACTGCAAATCCTCAGGATTTTTGCTCAGCTGCTGTGAAGGGTCTTGAAATGAAAGAAATAGGACGTCTTTTCCTAATTTAAAAAGGGGAAACATCGACAGAAAAAGCTATTTGCTGGGACTATAGTGAAAATGAATTTTAATTTTCTCAAAATTGCTTAGTAAGTGTTTGTTCAGCAAAGTAATTTTCTCAGCTAACAGCTTTTGGGGAGATTTTACCACTATATATATACTGGAATTCATATTCTGCAAAAAAAATACAAGTATTTTTTAATTCAAGATCTTTTTAAAGCTATTTTGGTATACAAGTATATATTATAGCATTTTTTTTACTGATTAAAATGTTAGGAGAGTCCCTTAAGAATTAAAATGGATCCAAAATACTCAAGATATTGTTCCACAAAAAAAAGAGAGAAAAAAAAAGCCGTTAGGCATATTCCATCTTAATCCATTGATATTTAAATATTTCATGGCAGGCTCCACATTTTACAGAAGTATATTATATTTTCAAGGTTCTATTAAATCATCTGTGTAACCTCCTCATGGAAGGTTTTGCTGAATTTTAACTACTAAAAATAGGAAATAACTGCTGCCAAACTTTATATAAACAAAGAAAGAAATGATTAATTTTGTTGACATTATCACTCTTATCAACTTCAAAATTTAATCTTTTGATACATTTCTATATGTAAGATAAATATATTATATGTACTACATATATATGAAATAAATAGATATATATGTGTATGTTTATATATGTGTGTATGTGTATATTCTTAGACAACAGTGCATCTGAAAAGTTTTCATATTCGCATCTTGATTTAGGTTTAAACTGAAGACTGGTTTCCTAGAAACATCTTCAAAAATTTAAGGGTGGGGGACTTGTTTTCTCTTGTACGGATTGATTCTATGATCACAGTGTATGCTTTTACTTCCATCTTCAAATTCTCATTTGGTTTCATATTCAGACTTCATTTCATTTTAAAAAAATACCTAGCATGGGCCCGGTAAAGGCTAAGGACGCCAAAGGTGTTTAGTTCAGTTGTAGACTTCTATGCAATGGACATTTAGAGTTAGATGACATGAATATTTTCCTGAAACAGGCATTTTAGTTTCTCAGATCCTATTAAGAAGAAGTATTTTTTCCTGTGACTTGCTGCTGCATAAATGATTACAGAATTCATTCTTCTGATCTTCACAGCATAACCAAGTGTATGTATACTTCATGTGCATAACACCATACATTGGTTTTCCACAGTAAAATTAAAGTATGTGAAATACTTTCATTTTCTGTGCTAAATTAGAATGCTACATCTTTACATTCTTTTTTTCCCTCCATAGGTATTTTGCTGACACCTGTGTCAACAGGAGTTTGGAATATAAGCTTTGTTTAAGCAAATTGCAATATCCTGCTTTTCATAGGAATTCAAGAGATACACGTCTGTTCCAGGAAAACAGTCTTTACAAACTGCAAAACTAGGAAAACTTTCTTCTCTTGCTTTTACTAAGCCTTTTAATATTCCCTTCTCTGTACATTCTGTACATTTCTGATTAAACGTAAATTATTCAGTAAGTATAAAAGGTTCTAATGACAGGTGCTTTCTGTTCATATATTTCTTTATAAATTATTTTTCAGGATGCATTTGGAATATTAATTTGTGTTTTCCTTCCATGTACATTAAAAGAGTGGCCTTTTTTCCTACCAGTTTCTTTTTTGCTTGTTTCAAAAGAACTAGCTTCTTTAACACTATTTGTTGAATACTACCCTCCTTTGTAACTTTTTTTTTTATCTATCATCTCAACTGCTATCGTTTTCACTTGTAAAAAGTCTCCATTTCCCATTTCAGCAGCACAGTAAAATTTCAGTCAATCTGTTTTTATAAATTATTGCTTACCAAAGGAACACAAAATCTGTCATCACTAACTCCTGAAATCACTGAGGTTATAAAATGAAGTTTTATTTTAACTGAGAGACATAAAGGGTTTTGAGACATAGATGTCATACCAAAAATGTCTCTAAACTTTTGCAAGTTTTTGTAATTTCCCTAGTGATCATTACTGTTACCTTGTTTGACTTTAGGTAACTCACTTCAGTTTCAGTTTCTCTATCAGTGGAATGGAAATAAATGTGCCTCCCTACCTCAGAAATCATTTCAGGAGCAATATATCAAAAGTCTTTACCAGTCAAAATACATCAACCAGCAGTAATAATTTATTATTAAAAGTGATAGCTGTCCTCCCAACAAATTGAGATAAAAACTCATAATACAATGTTTTGGGTTTAATTCCCAAAGAAAACACATATTTTCCGCAGTTTCACTTTGGATATTTCAATATGTTCTCTTCCAATTTGGCAGTAGTTTTCTTCTGGAAATCTTATTGTACCTCTTAGTAATTGTTTTTAAGGTATGCTGAATATTTAATGATGCCCCTTTTAGGACAGTTTCAAAGACCAGGATTACATTTCTCCAAACAATAAGTTCATAATCCATCATAGCTATTTAGTCTGAAGGTCCTCCAATATATCTTTAGTGAAACATCTCTATTTCTTCAGGCAATCCTGAAGAGTCCCTTAAACTTCTCCTGATGCAGACTGACTAAATTTGGTTAGTCAGTATTTTTCACCATGAGGCAGCCTGAAATGAAGAATTCTATTCATTTTTCAAAAAGTGCTGAATAAAACTGTTTAGAAATTTGTATATTCTATAACCCTTTACTAACCTCCCTTGACACTTACCAAGTCCATAAGAGGGCTACTAAAAGTTGTCAATGAAAGAAGATGTCAGAATTCTGTTTCAATTCCCAGTTTAAAAGGTCCTACTGCTAAGCACTTTTAAAATATTAGCGCTTGTGGGAAAATTAAGCAGGTGAAAACCTACTGGTTGACCCTGGTGTCATGGTTGCAAGCAAAGAGTTAGCTGACTATTACTGCCATGTCTTGTCTATGAATGACAGAAGAAGTTTGGCTTCTACTGAGCTAAATTACTCATGTAAAATGAGTCATGCATCCTAACTTGGAGTATCTACTAAGGGTACCAACCCCCTGTCCCAGCTTTAGTCACTTAAAGACTATACATCTAAATGAGTCTAGTGCGTCGTTATAGCAGGGGGTGGTGAAGGGCATCTGAACTGATTCATCTGAAACTCCCTTAAATATTTATTCTAGGGCTGGAGTGGATAAATAGCTTAGGCTAAGGACAGAACTGTATCTAAAATTATGTGCATAGATACTCCTGTTAAGACATTCTGAGTCATCCTCTGAATCACTCTGTTCTTCAATATTGGCTGTATACAATGTATAGAAAAGTGTCCTTCTTTAAATATCTCAAGTCACAGTAGATATATCCACACTTGAGTTATCTTGTGTAGGTGTCGTTTAGTCATGTTGGTTAAACGTCTAAATTTAGTAGTACAAATAGATACCTAAATAATTTTGAAATTTACTTTTAACAGCAATTCCCTTTCTATATCACACCTTTCCCTCTCATGATATGCATGGGCTTTTGCCCACTTTCTCATAAAAGTCTCAAGGAAGAACGCGCCTCTCAGAGCAATGAGAATTAGAAGCTTTGTTGTATGTATTTGAGGTGTCTGATAGTTTTACACATTCCAAAAAAGGTTTGAACCTAACAGCAATAGCTGTAACTTCAGTGCTATACTGGCTAAAATCATTCCACTGAAATATACAGAACTCAGTATATGAATTCTCTGTGGCTGCACAGTGCAGCCCTGTGGCACTGATTGAGCTATTCTTGAGCTATTCTGTAAGCTCTAGTTGTACTCTACTAACAATTGCCTATTTTCAAATTTTATTGATCAGTGGCTTTACTTTAGCATTTCATGAGACAGACATTTTGGCCATTTTGTGCATGAAAATGTGTGCAACAAAGAAGGAGAAAAAGTCATGAATGCTCTCAACATTTTGAAATAACTGGTTAGTGACTCTTCCCTATGTGCGATGACATCTTTTTATAATTACTGTGGTAGTGATCCATTTTGAAAAACATGCACTTTTGCACTATTGAAGAGACTGTGAACTGAGTATGCTACAGAGGGTTTTTTTTTTCCCTTTTGTTAGAAAGGCATCTCTAATATGCAAGAACTGCATCCCGCTAAAATCAGCAGAACAGAGTTCAGATAAATTATTATGAAAGCAAAGAGCTTCTATTTACATTGGTCAAGGTTTATGAACATTAAAGCATTTATAAACATTTTTAACGCAGATAGGCATTAAATAAAAAAGAACCATACCACTGAGTCCATGAAAAAATGATCAATGAAATTTGAAAGTTAAATTTGTAGAGGAGTGTCATTAGATAGATACATTAAACACAATTGTTATTAATGTTAGATCTACTTTTCATAATGAATGTCATATGTGATTAATTACAAGCACAAATCATAAAACTGGAACGATAATATTAGATTGTTCATTAGACTACAATTTTCATTGACCTCATCAGGCCTGTCATTTACATGGGTGTACTGTCTATCCATGTAAGCAGTAGACTTTCTACAAGATTTTTGGCCACTCTTAAATGGCCATATATTTATGTCCGGGACAGTATTGAAGTCTCATGTTTGCTAAAAAAAGTGTGTATCGGAAGAGATGGGTAAATTTCTGTTTTGTCTCTTTCTGCTTCAACTTAAAAATGCTTAGAAAACACTTTATGTTCTGAGCAATAGAGATCAGAGGTATCAAAGTGTTTTAATACAGTAGGCCATTTTTCCTGGAAGATTGACATTCACTTCTGATTTATGATACACATTAAATTAGTTTGGTAGTTTGGTGGTGGTCTTGATTTATTCCCTTATCTATATATGTCCAGATCCCCAAACCACTAAGTAATTTTGTGTGCCTGTCAAGCTTTGCTCCAGAGAAACTCTGGATGAGAAAAGTGCATTGCAGGTCAATACTGGTCTGAATTGGCGGAACACAATGGAGAGCTGTTTGTATGTGCTTATACTTAACACAAGTCTAAGCAGAAAGTCTAGTCACCTACTAGAAGCCCCTGAATCCACCATAGAACTTAACTTCAAAAATTCTATATTTTCCATATTCTAAAGTCCTCTGGAATTTTAATTTCAGTTAAAATATTAACATAAGAATAAATAGAGATCAGCATAGATAATATTCTGCTATTCATAAAATAAATATTGAAGATGCCACCTAAGTGTTGTAGTGTGATTGTTTTCTAATCTTTACCCTTGGTTCTATCTATTGCACCTTCTTTGCATCTGTATACTTCAAAAGTCTTTTTCAATTTTCATTAATGGGAAGTCATGTTCTGTGGTTTTGCAGGTTTTCCTTTGCAAGGTTATGGCTAGAGACAGCTTAGGAAAGAAGAGTTTGCTATCAGCCTTGCCTCTGAACAGAGTAATACCTGAAGTAATTATTTTGTTGGCTCCAGATTCTTATTGAATTCCTTAAAAATGTATTTGCCTCTCTTCCAAGCCTAGCATTTTTGTAAAAATATATGAAGCAAAACTTTTCCAAGACTCTCTGTCTTCACTGTCTTCTTTATGGGAAAATTGAACTGCAAGACTCAGACTTCTGTTCCTGCTCAACATCCTTTAAAAGGTCTGGATAGGCTGAATGAACAAAATGATTTTAAATATTTTTACCAAAATCTGAAATTGAACTGTCCAGATCAGTCTCCAACTTTGATTTACCTACAAGAGGCCCTTATTTCTATAGAAAGTACAAGATTCAGGAGACTTAATGATTTTTCTACTATAGGCACATTTTTCCTAAGGTTTTAATTTGTGTCATTATGC
The DNA here is from genome assembly GCA_013389825.1 of Crypturellus undulatus. NCBI lineage: Eukaryota > Metazoa > Chordata > Aves > Tinamiformes > Tinamidae > Crypturellus > Crypturellus undulatus. Next base: position 177,041 of record VWPW01030100.1, on the reverse strand, counting down.
AAAAATGTTCCTTTCTATCATTCCTGTGGTTTAAACAGTTTAAGCATTTCTGTCCACACCACTATGGTGTTCAGCTGCATATGTATTAGCAACAGCAAGAAATGTTATAAAGAGAGTAGCTGGCCACACTCATGAATGTGAAAGATATTGTATCTGAGAAAAGATACCATAAAAAAGCAAGAAAGTAGACAAGAAGTACACAATATGGGTCCATGGTGATCTGATATAAAGCACAGATTTTGTTATTGATTATTTGATGTGAAATTGTAACGATAGCTGAAAGGCTGAAAGATATCAATGTTAAGCTATGCTCCTCATACATCTGCCCTGAGTTAAGCTGTGATCCTCATACAATATCTGTCCTGATAACTGAGATCTTTTGAAAACAATTCTCATCTTAAATCTTTAAATTCAGCTAATTTAAAATTTTAACTATTTACCATTTTAACAGTTAAACATCCTTTTGGCCATCATTTCTTATTAAGTGAATGATTCCAGTGGAAAACAGAAATCTTTTAAGTTTGGCCAAGCTCTAGTTTTATGTTGATTCTGCTCATCTTTTCAGAAAAAAAAAAGTCTATTTTAAGTGTCTGCCAGTATAAAAGTTGCTAATCTCCACTTGACTGGCAGAGCTTTTCTCTCCTTCAAGTGGATCTGTTAATCTTATTACACAGGTGAAGAAGCCATTGCCAGAAAAGCAGGGGGTTCAGAAAATCCATATTTCAATGCAACAGCTTAAAGTGCGTGTTCAAAGTGGCTGCTGAGCATTGAAGCTTTCTCTTCAAGCACCACTGACTGGCAGACAACACTGTCTTTCTCTTAATTTTATGGCTATAATCAACTCTTTCCCCCGAGCATGTTAAATCTGTATAAAATATTGTATTCTCTCAGTAAAGAGTACTACAAATCAAATTAAACTGGTCTGAGATCAGCTTAGGACATAAAATACATCTTTTTCTCCTATAAGAAAGGACACAAGCAGTAGCTAATTTATCCAGATTTATTGCGGGGAAATGGGATATAGTGAATGTGACTATCAAGGAACCCCAGTCAAGATCCTCTTTTGGGACTAAAAATGCCATGCTAGGAGCATTTTCATCACTTGCTTAGATTTTGTCACAAACAAACAATAGTTTGAGCTCAAGGTATAAAACTTGTTTCACTCTCTTCACTTGAAATTGAGGTTATTATAAAAGTATCATACAAGATGCAGGCTTTAGTGAAGACACATAGATATATAGCATACGAAAATGTGTCCCTTTTGACCTATTTCTATAAAATAATCAACTGCAGCTCTATCCTCAATCAGTCTAAGCAGAAATGATTTGTTAGAGCCTAAAATCTGAAAGAAATCCTCAGACCAACTGCTGGGTTTTCCATAGCACAACTGGACGGCCTAAGGGGGAAGGATAATGTGTTCCAGTAGAGCAAGTTGTAAAATAGTCTATGGCAGATGGACTTTTATTTTTTGACATAACTAGATTAGAGATTACATTTTATTTTAAACGTTTGTTATGCCTTCTTTTTTAAGTCCATGATCTTTCTTTGTGAAAAGCACATGAAGTAGATTTTAATTCAGTGTTAGAGTGCACAGTGTAACATCAATTTTTTTTACACACTGTGTAGCAATTTCTAGAGTTAAGACTGACGGATGGCTTCTATTTTAAAACCCTATTTTCCATTCTTTTCCTGATATCTTTACCAAAATATAACCTTGGGCTGAAAGCATCATTGTTATCATAATTTTTTGTCATTATTATTATTAGCAATTTTATGAGTGAGAGAATTTCTAAAGAAGATTTCTGCCATTTCTTAAAGCAAGATTAGGGAAAGGTTGCTGAGATTCAGTGCCTGCGTTCTGAAGAGGAAAGAAAATCATCTTCTATTCTCACATAAGTCTTCCTGAAAATTATTTAATAGAAGTTTCATTTGACTTGTAATATCTGACATCAAAATATTGGTTCACACATTTGCAGAGTTTTTGGGATGTCTTCTCTCGGACATCTCCTGGAATTTAAATGCTAAACTATGAAAATGTAATACCCTTTAAATAGATTTTTAAAGGCAAATATGAAAATTAGTTTAGGAAATACGTGTATGATCTTGTAATATCTCATACGTTTTAAAATTTCTATCCTATATTTGAGTTATTAACCATCTACATTGACTTATGATCTGGATTTATTAAAACCCACTTTATGCATATTTCATACCAGTCATCTTTACACCACTGCAAATGAGCAGTTGATGAGTTGTGGGACCATCATTCCAGATAGCTGGTTCCCAAAAAAACAGGCCCAAAGAAAATTGTCTGGAGAATCACGGAATCACAGAATGGTTATGGTTGGAAGGCACCTCTAGAGATCATCCACTCCAACCCCTCTGCTCAAGAAGAGACACCCAGAGCACGTGACACAGGGTGGCATCCAGGTGAGTTTGAAAGATCTCCGGAGAAGAAGACTCCACAACCTCTCTGGGCAGCCTGTTCCAGGGCTCTGTCACCCTCACAGGAAAGAAGTTCTTTCTCACATGGAGGTGGAACTTCCTGTGTTTCAATTTGTGCCCATTATCCTTTGCCCTATCCCTGGCCACCACAGAGAAGAGTTTGGCCCCATCCTCCCTACATTCACCTCTAAGATATTTGAACATGTTGATCAGATCTCCTCTCAGTTTCCTCTTCTCTAGGCTAAACAGGCACAGCTCACTTAGTCTTTCCTCATACAATAGATGCTCTGGTCCTTAATCATCTTTGTAACTCTCTGCTGGACCCTCTCTAGAAGCTCCACATCTCTCTTGTACTGGATCCCATTGGCCTTCTTGGCCACAAGGGCACATTGCTGACTCATGATTAACCTGTTGTCAGCCAGGACTCCCAAATTCCTCTCCACAGAGATGCTTCCGAGCAGATAAACCCCTAATCTCTACTGGTGCCTGGGGTTATTCCTCTCCAGGTGCACTTGTCCTTGTAGAACCTCATGAGGTTCTTCTCTGCCCAGCTCTCCAAACTGTCCAGCTCTGGACCTTCTGGACAGGTCTGCAGGGCAGCTCAAATCTCTTGAGTGTCGGCCACTCCACCCTGTTTTGCATCATCTGCAAACTTGCTGAGGGTCCACTCTTAGCCCTCATCCAAATCATTGATGAACAAGTTGAACAGCACCGGGCCCAGTACTGACCCCTGTGGGACACCACTGGCCACACATCTCCAAATAGACTCAGCACCATTTATCACCACCCTCTGGACTCTGACATACAGCCAGTCCTCAATCAGTGGATTGAGGATCACTGTCCACTTGTCCAGCCCACACTTCCAGAGTTTTCCTTTGAGGATGTTATGGGAGACTGTGTCGAAAACCTTGCTGAAGTCAAGGCAGACAGCATCCACAGCTCTCCCATCGTCCATCCAACCAGTCAACTCATTGTAGAAGGTTGTCAGGTTCGTCAGACACGACTTGCCCTTGGTGCCTGTGGTGCCCATGCTGACTACTCCTAATCACCTTCTTTTCCTTGACATACCTAGAGATGTTCTCTAGGATGAGCTGCTCCATCACCTTTCCAGGGACAGAGGCGAAGCTGACTGGCCTGTAGTTTCCCAGGTCCTCCCTCTTGCCCTTTTTGAAGACTGGAGTGATGTCGGCTTCTTTCCAGTCCTCTGGCACCTCTCCTGCTCTCCATGACCTCTCAAAGATAATGGAGAGTGGCTGAGCAATGACCCTTGCCAGTTCCCTCAGCACTCTTAGGTGCATCCCATTTAGGCCTATAGATTTATGAGTGTCCAGTTTGCCTAAATAATCCCTAATCCAATCCTCCTTGACCTGCGGAAATTCCTCCTCTCTCCTGGTTATCTCCTTTTTGTCCCCAGGTTCAGGCTCAGGTTCATGGGGACTACCCTTAGCAGTAAAGAAGAAGCAAAGTTAGTTAACTCTGCCTTTTCTACATCCGCCATCACCAGGGCATCCCCCCATTCAGTGGTAGACTCACATTTTCCCTAGTGTTCTTCTTGCTGTTGATGTATTTATAGAAGTCTTTCCTGTTGTCCCTGACATCTCTCACTAACTCCAACTCCAAATGGGCCTTGACCTTCCTCATTGCATCCCCACGTTCTCTGACAACATTCCTATATTCTTCCCATGTGACCTGGTCCTTCTTCAACACTATGTACGTGCTCTTTTTCTCATTAAGTTTACCCAACAGCTCCTTGCCCATCCACGCACGTATCCTGCCCTCTTCCTTGACTTCTTTCGTATAGGAATGCACTGATCATGAGCTTGGAGAAAGTAGTTTTTGAATATTAGCCAACTCTCATGAACCACTTTTCCTTCTAGGACCCTGGCCTAGGGGATTCCTCCAAGGAGTTACCTGAAGATGTCAAGGTTAGCTCTCTTGAAGTCCAGGATTGCAATTCTACTTCTTGTCCACCTTCCTCCTCACAGGATCGTGAATTCGTGAATTCCAACATCTCATGGTCACTGCAGCCAAGATTGTCCCCAACCTTCACATTTCCCACTAGACCGTCTCTGTTTGTTAGTATCAAGTCTAGCAGCGCCCTTCTCCTTGTTGGCTCATCAACCACCTGCATTAAGAAGTTATCTGCAACATTCTGCAGGAACCTCCTGGACTGTCTGTTCCTAGCCGTGTAATTATCCCAGCAGGCATCAGCATGCTTGAAGTCCCCCATAAGGACCTGGGATCATGAGGCTTCTTGCAACTGCCTGTAGAAGGCCTCATCCACTTCCTCTCCCTGGTCAGGCAGTCTGTAGTAAACTCCCACAACCATATTGCCCTTGGCCTGCCCTTAATCCTCACTGACAGGTTCTCAACATGCTTTGTCCTCCCCTATGCTGAGCTCCATACATTCCAGTTGCTCTCTCACGTAAGGAGCAACTCCGCCACCACACCTTCCTGTCCTGTCCCTCCTAAAAAGCCTAAAGCCATCCATGGCTTCATGATGTTCCAGTCATGAGTGTTGTCCTACCATATCTCAGTAATTGCAAGGAGATCATGGCCCAGCAATCGCACACGCATCTCCAGCTCACTTTTTGTTTATTTCCCATGCTTGCCTGTGTTTACGAACCATGCAGAACCACGAATGACCACGTCAGCTGCTGAGGTGAAACCCATGTACTCCTGAATGATCTGTGCATAAAGGCAGCTGAGGAGCCAACGGCGCTGACGTGACAGGGGCCCAAGGCATGCGACATGGGTGCAAAAGCACCCATGAGCTGTGTGTAACCATGTAACCTGGTAATGCAGGGTAACAAGCTGTTATTCTATTAGAATGAGATATTTATGACTTGAATATAATGACATGGTATAGAGAAATACAGACTTCCATATATCAGAGACCTTGAGAACAGGAGATGCAAGAGGTGGTGTAGTGTGATACATTTTATGAGATAAGAAATGAGGCACAGATACAAACAACTTAACCAACTCACCAGTTAAAAAAAATACCGGCCTGGAACTGAACACAGCTGGTTTTAGGAGAAAAAAGAAATGCTATCTTGTATGCATAAAAGGTGTCATATATAGTGAATTTGGCTATAACATGGAGCTGTAGACCAGTGAAGAAAAAGAAAGCTGTAAAATATTGTTAGCAAGCATATGAGAATGACCCCAGATGAATCCTAAGGTGTTGAAGAAAAAGCCATCAATGTGAACATCATATTACTCCCAGCAAACTAATCCAAATGCCAGCAGCTTGTGGTTTCACCCTCCCACTACCAACACCAGAGTGAAACCACCAGCCTCAGGACATAGATGAGCTGGGAAAAGCAAGCATAACATCAGGAAAGGAAGTAGGAACTCCATGTATGTATAGCAGTTTTAAGTTTATTTTTTTCTGTAACAATTAGATCTGGACCAAAAATGATTACAATCTTAGGATTTCAGTTAAATCAACAACAAATTCTTGGTTTTAATTATATATAATGTGTCCTTCTTTATTGCCCATGAGCAAGATTTTCAATATAACACGAGAGACCATGATAAACAGAAGAATAATCTGACCGTTCAGGAGGGCAACAGTTGTTCCTCTAACTCTGAATTACCTATCTTTACCAGTCAAAGATGTAGATTTTTTTTCTAGACTGTTGTGTCTAACTTTTTCCATTTCATATGCTTCTGAAATGAATTACTGGACACACATCTTTCCTTCTATATTTCTAATAAGCTAGCAACAAATATGAGAAATATATTTTAGAATAACAATAAAATGAACTTAGTTTTCTCTTTTTTCTTAGTTTGAGCATTAATTGAAAGTCAGATGGAATCCTTCAGGATAATGATCCTTTGCAAAAGCAAAATTCAATACACTCACTTAAAGACCAAGTAACTCTGCTTGGAAAAAAAGTACAGAATGAATGTTAGCCCCCATTCAACAGCAAGTCCAAGAGCAAGATTGCAGCCCCCAGTGCAATGACAATCTAAATCTATAGCCCAAGCAATTATTGAACTATAAGTTCCACAGCACGTTAGAAGTTTTTCTTTTCTTTCCTGTGAATCTACAAAATTGATAGTTCATGGTCTTACTTCTTTCCTTTCTCTTTATAGGCCCAACATCAGTTGTGAAGCAGCATGCTAAAATATGTGCTACTAGTAGTGTTCAAATACAAATTTGATGAATAAATACAGCATCCTGTAAGAATACAGATAATGCTCCAGTAAAACAGATCTTGTAAGATTCTAGATAGGACATATTAACTGAAATTAAAAAGAGGCAACTTATTTGAACCAAGACTGTTTTTCTTATTCTAATAAACCTCTGCTAAAAAGTGCAATACTCCCTATTGTGAACCTCCAAGTTAGCTACTGTGACTGTTTTTCTTGACTGACTGCCTGGAACCCAAAATCCATTATCCATAGATAGCAAGCAGTCTGGAACTGTCATCCTTCTTTTGAACTTTGGTTAATAGTAAATTGGTCATAAGATACAACTAATCAGAGCATAGTCCAAAGTGACTGCCATTAAGATTCCTGCAAATATCACTGATAAATAAATGCCTGTAAGTTTAATAATGTTAAAGGGTATCCAGAACACTGAAAACTGTGAGGGAAAACTGTGCTTTTATGGTGTTATTTTGTCAATAACTTTACCCAACAGTTTGCAAGAGTCTGTCATATATGCCATCTAGAATAACTGCCCTTAAGTAAGTTATCAGAGAGTAATAATTATTTTCTCACCAGTGCCATATGTTACACTTCGAACTAACCACAATGTAGCAGGCTGAAAATAGACAGTTATAAATATCCTGCAGAGTATCTCATTCCACTGTTGTCTCTCTAAATGAAGGACAGAGCTCTTATAATTGGAGAAAGTAACCTCTAGAAAAAGAAGCAAAACATGTCCCTGCAGGTAACTCTGACCTCTTTATTCAATCACTGAAATGAGGCAATAAAACTTTCAAAGTACCTTTGCATCTAGCAACCACAGCTCCAGCTTTTGTAAGAAAAGTGCAAGCTTTAAAATGTGCAGCTTTATATGTAGACAATTAGCATGAAGTCCATGAAAGAGATGATACTGTCTTGAAAGATACAGTAATTTTTAATGTTTATTACATCAGCACCATAGCAATGTACCTTCTAAAATGACTCCCTGCAGACAAGAGCATAAAATATAAACCAGTTCCTTTTGCACAGAAAAGCTGTCACCTCTGAACTAGAAAAGTAACCACATTGTACCATTGAGGTAAGGAGAAATCAAGGGCAGAAATGTTTTGCTTGAACCAAAACAAATAAGAAGATATCTCCAACAGTGAGAAAGACATCTGTATCTATGCCCTGATGTAGCCAGTGAAGGTCAGCTTTATACGTCCGTCTGGAAGTTTATCTCAGATAGTGCTCTGAGGTTAAAACAAACTGTAATTTGTCTCCATGAAGATTTTACATGGAGATCACAATCTTGATTTAGCTACCTTGATGAAAAAACTTCCCTGTTTTTGCAGGAAATAAATAGCTTAAAGCAACATTTTCAACTTACAAGAGATGCCCTTTGGTCTTTAATAGACATACAGACAAACTGGAACCTTGGATATTAAGTCTTCATCTAACAGACACAGATCACATTAGATCATTCACCTTTTCATAGCTGAAATCAAAATGTGGTAGGACAATCGATGGACACAGAACTCATTATTTAGTGTATGGAAAAGTCAGCTATAGTGTAGTGTAAAAAGAATTGTACTTTAGAACTTCATATTCAAAAGGGCAAATCTAGTACATCTTTCCTTCCAAGAGCTTCACATCTATTTAGCATAATAATCAAGTTGTATTTATCTAAATAAATTAAAAGTGAGAGCAGATAGATCATATCTTTCCTTCCTTCCTTCCTTCCTTCCTTCCTTCCTTCCTTCCTTCCTTCCTTCCTTCCTTCCTTCCTTCCTTCCTTCCTTCCTTCCTTCCTTCCTTCCTTCCTTCCTTCCTTCCTTCCTTCCCTCTGCTTTCTTCATTTTGTTCATATTGTTAAGAGTTAGTTTCTGCAATCTAGTCAGAAAAGTTTGCCCTAAAAAGTCCATGAGATCAAGAAAATATTTATTCATCAGATAAAACAGTCTTCCATCAAAATACAGAAGAATCTCTCACAAAAAGTTTTTGAAGGTGTTTTTGTTTCCTCATCGTTGTGAGCTAAGCATTTCAAAATGAGGATTTTTATATGAACAGAATTTCTAATTTGATAGAAAGTTATTTGATAGATATCATAGGAGATTAAAGTGGTAAGTAGATGTTAGTGGTAAGATGTAGATTAGCTGAGATGGAGATAACTTCAGATTTACAGATTTTTACTTAGAATGATCTTTGGGAAGTCTTGGGGCTTAAGCTGTGTAATAGGCTCAAATAGACCAAACTGAAATGTACATGTTACAAAACTCCCTAAATGCTAGCTGAAGCTTGAAGTATTTCACCGATCTGATTCTACTCAACCACAGTGCTTTTCTAGGCAGAATTTTAACCTGATTTCAAGCTGTTTGCAGGCACTACACAATCATGTGTCAGGTCTCCAAGACAGGGCTTCCAGCCATCTCCCTATCTAACAGCAGGTACATACTAGATGATGGCTCTGAGAAGGAAAACGGGACAGTAAAAGGTTACTAAAGTCTGGGAGCGCCTGCAGTGTATCCGTAACCTCTTGATTGTACTTTAATGCCCAATTTACAAACAATGTAAATCTAACAATAAGATTTTGTTTAGCCTGGGCTCAACAGTTGCCTGACAAGCAGGCAAAACAGATGGTAAAAATGGCCTCACTTTGTGACTGCTCCTGATTCTCACTGCAGTCATTACTTTAGGTCTTGTTTAGTGGCAGAAAACTATGTCTCCGTCAGAGTTCAGGAACACCTGTATTCACGCAACTATTTTGGGAAAAAAAAATCTTGTTGCAAACAAAGCTTTACTCTAACTCTATTTCTATTCCCATTACTGTGGTTGGTCTTTGGCCACCTATCTTAGAACCTACTTAGGAAAATAAGACATCCTTCATTTTCGACATTGTGTTAGTTATCAAGAATTTTGTTATGGGACTCACCTTGTACATGGCAACTTCCTGAACCTTTTTAGCGTGTGATTCATCACTTCCTGCTCTATTTTTTTTCTTATGACACTACCAAAGCCATTGCCACTTTTTGAAAATCTGAAGTGTTTAAATTAAACTTAACTTATTTTTCTAGATTCAAATATATGCTATTATAATTACCAGATAAAGCTCAATGGCCTATACAAACATGTGAGCATTGTAGATGATCGTTTGGATTCTATCTTCACTTAAAATTTATGAGAAAGAAAACCACGACAGTAAAATGTCGCAGAATATCTTGGCAGAACTCTACCTATATCTTTAACGTGACTGGACTTTTAGCTCCTGTTCAGGTCTGTGATCTAACTTAATTTGAACTGAATATTGCAAAAAACATTAGTTTCCTAGTAGGGAAAATGAAAGTTACTCCAGAGTCTTCCAGCAACATCTCTCCGTGCTTTTACAGAGGTAAAGTTCTCTAGGAAGACACTTTTCCTGACATGCTGACTCTCCTCCAGCAATACAGAGCTTTGATGCTTTGAGGGGGTACTCTAACACTCTAATCACGAATTTTTAGGCTTCTGGGACATGTCACGTTTCCACGGCTATATCTCATTTACACCCAGACTTCCCAGCAGCCTGAACAGACTACAGCTTGATTCTGCAATTAGCAGGCCTGTGCCTCCTACTTAAGCAAATCACCTACTGATTGAGTGTATCAACATTGAATGGGTGGGTTACAGTATGTGCAAACATGTGATATAATAAAGTTCTGTTTCCAAATAGCACTTAAGAAAAGGAGTGAAGAAGACAACCATTATCCCTTTGCATCTGAGTCAGAGATCTATGGGCATAACAGAGTGCAGTTCTGTATCTGCAGGAAACTCGTGTGTGTAAAGTTGTTAATATAGGGAAGGCAAATACCAATTTGGATTTTACAGAGCAGGCACAATTCCCAAGCCCAAATTTGACTGTGGTTTAAGTTTCATTGCAAACAAAATTATTTCAAATAGCAGATCAAATAGCCAGCTCGCGTTTATGCCAACCTTTCATATTCACTAATAGATATGAGATTTAAGTTATGCTCAGTAGCAAGAATATTTTTGTGAGGAAATTTTAGTTTCATTATAACTGTCTATTTGTTGCAAGATTAATATAATTAAGTTCATGTGTGGAAACATATGCAAGTTTGTGGCCCACTGTATCTCTTCATAATTCTATTTATATAATACATGTGGCACTTGGTGTTCAGATAATACCATCTTGGACATAAAGTGAATATTAGCCAGTTTATGCATGCAACACATGCACAGATTTTACTGACTTAATTTAGGTGGACAGCTTTAGATATCGAGTCTTATGAGTTGACATCTGTCACACATGAATGGCAGAATAAAGTACAAAGAGTGAAAACTTAGTGTGAAGTCTTGCAGTGCATTTCAAGGAAGGAAAACATTTAATGGAATTTAAAAAAACCTCACACACAGAGTATGATTTCATTAATGACCTTCATCTGAGAGGTCAGTCACTTGAATGACTGAAAAGCATTTGAAAATTCATCCCTAAAATAGCTTATAGTGATATCTAGTGCTAGATTTTCCGCAACTTTGATGTTCCAATATGCATTTTTGTTATAAAACAAACAAAATAAACAATGAGGGGATTTTAAGTGTCGCTTTTCAGATGATGACATTTATGCTATATGAAGAATATAACAATATAAGGTTTTGCTCTTCTCTCAGATTGGAAGACAATTTTATTAAGAAACAGAAATAGATCAAAATTCTTGATAAAAAGGAAAAGCAAACCACATCATTTCATTTGGAAGATACCTTTATTATTTTGTGACTGCATGCCCATAAATCTCCTGATAAAATACAATATTAAATAAGCTATTCCAAAGTGAAACGTTTTTTAATGTGATTAGTCAAAACATTATATTCAAAAGCATATTAATACACTGTATGAGCCCAGAATCATAGATAGGCTGAGGTTAAAAGGTACCATCTACTCCAACCACCTGCATCAGGGAGACCCAGGACCGTGTCTGGGTGGCTTCGGAATGTATCCAGGATGGAATCTCCATAACCTCCCTGCCAACCTGCTTCAGTGCTCACAGTAAAGAAGTCTTTCTTTATGTTCAGATGGAATTTCCTATGCTTTAGTTTGTGTTGTTCTCTCTTGTCCTGTCACTGAGAACAGTCTAGCCCTGTCCTTTTTATATTGTCCCTTCAGATGCTTATATACATTGATAAGGTCTGTACTCAGCCTTCTCTTTTCCAGGTTAAGTAGTCCCAGCCTGCCATCAGCCTTTCCTCATTGAAGAGATGCTCCAGTCCCTTGATCCCTTCGTAACCCTTGTTCGGGAGTCCTTCACTGTGCTTGCACCAGTAGCTCCATTTCTGTCTTATACTGGGGAGTTGGGTTCCGAGAACTGGAACTCTAGTTGGAACTCTTTTACCCCAACCACATTAAAAAAAAATACAGATAAATTAATTCGACATCATGAGCCTTTTTAGTATTTTATCAGGAGGGAGATATAGCAATATAGCCAAGCTTCTTTTGTGCATTTGCAGAAGAGTGTTTCACTTGTGAATACTACTAATAAAGCAGTTGCAACCAAAACAGAATTACATTACTGTTTTTTTTATTTCCCCCTCAGGCTGGAACTTTTGTCCTAAAATCTAAAATCTGTTTGAAATTTATATAAGGAATAGCATTTTAAAAATATATACAATGTTCTAACAAATTAAATAAATCTATAATTTGGAAATGAGCAGAAAGCATTTTTTTCTAAAGTGGCACAAAATCAGCAGTTCCTCTGTAATTCCTATATTTACTTATATTTCAAAATAACTAGAAATTATCCAGCCTACATGTAACACAAAATTATTATCTTATTTTATATATATATATACATATATATCAAACTCAGTACCTCAGTTGCTTTCCATTGGTAAAAACATGCATTTTTGATTATCTATATTTACTATGTCTATACTGTGAATTGATACTTAAAAAAAAAATCAGTAGTGGAATACATGTTTTCTTATTCTAGAAACTGCTTCTTTTTAAGCCCTGGATACAGAATAAAATATAAATATTAACTGCAATATGAAATGGTAGATGCTTTTGAAAATTAAGTTATTAAACAATTTTTAGTACTAATTGTTACACATTTTTAATCACATTATAAATTTGTCCTATAATTGTCATTACTTTCTTTAATTTTTACTTCTGACCAGAGTTTCAGATTTATGTCTCTCTATACAGAGTCCTGCATTTCAGCAATTTAAGCTTGTATCATCATGCTATAGGGCTTTAAAAAGTTTTTAAAAGAAAGAACTCGGCATTTCCAGGGAAATCAACAGAATAAGAACGTGAAGGTCTGGATAAACAGGTGATGGCAAAATTAAAAAAAAAATTCTTTATTAAGTTACTTTGTTTATGTTTTCAAAAAGACATTTTCTGTTGCTTTCACATGAATATTCCAATATTTCTATAAAAAAGAAATTATTATTTGGCCTCAGCTGACGATCTATTTATATCTGTGGAAAACTGGCTGAATCTTTAAAATTTTACCTTAAAAGCAGCATACAATAGAAACTTAAGGCAAGCTATTAAGGACTAGCGTATTAAGGACTGGCGTTTGACTTTACATTTGGTCAGTCATTCAGCAGATATCCAGAATTATTATTTCATATGAAAAGTTTGGCTTGACTAGGTCAAAATGAAAAATCCTTCATCTTTGTTTTTCTAAAAAACTGTTTTGACTTGAGCAAGTGCCACGGGTCTTGTCAGTAACACATTTTTAGTCCAACTATATAAAGAAACAAGACTGAGGAGCTGCAACATCTATTTACCTGTTCATCTACCTATTCATCAATCCCTTTCCAGGAGCTTCTGAAGCCCCAGGTCATTTTCACCAAACTTATGTTAAAGCTATTGGACTCCCAAGAAGTTTAAAGATAATTTATAAAGCTGTTGTCCAATCTTTATGCTAACATAAGGTAGCACTGTAGCAAAGATAGAAAGTGCTGCTTTTAGATCTCTCCAGGCACTTATTTACAGCCTGGCACTAGCTGTCTTTGGGGCAAAATGTACGTACATATTGGACTTTCAGGCCAATGTGCATTTTGTTAATGGACCTTCCAGGGTCAAGTGAAGCAGAACAGCTCACATCCATACTATTTAGGAAATCCCTTCCAAAGCAGACTGGACAAGTCCATGCCATGTAGTGTTCAGCCTTGGATCCAAAGTAATCTTTGAGATCAAGAGGGAGCAAGATGTCTCGAATTGGCTCTCAACCTTGAAATAAGCTTTTCTCTTAGCTATCTGTAGGCTTGTTTCTCAGGGGAAGATATTTGGTTCGCTTTAAACAGAGCCTGGGCCATCTAGCATCTGTCAGAGTGAAAAGGGAGTTCTGTTATATGGCAAAATGCTTGTACTTAAATGGTTGAGCTCATTCCAGACCACATATGGGGTTAGAGTAGGATCCCTCCGAGCACTGCACTACTCAGAATTTGACAGATTTAACTCATGGATAAGGAGATAGTTTCCTTGGTAAACCTGGTGCTCTTTCTAGTGCTAAGAAGGGAACCTCAGTTTGTCTGCAGCGTGCAAAGGGAAAAATAGACAGAGAGTGGGGAAGTTGAGAACATCAATAGACAAGACAGGAAGGGTGGGAGGGGATAGCAGTGGGTGAGAAAAAGCAGAAAGTATGAAATTTATAAATGAAGGGGGATGCCATGAAAGGTGGAAAGATGTATTACTGGGGAGGGATCAAAGGGAATATGAGATATAAATTAAGAACAGAGGAAAGAAAGCAGCAGGAGCTAGTTGGGAAAGAGGAAATAATAGTAAGAATGGAGGTGACTGCAAAAGGACTGCACAATTCCCTCCAAAACGTAGAGGTCATTCTAGGATTCCTGAGTTTAACAATATTAAGTTTGGAAAAAAAAGCTCCATATATTTATAACATATATGTTTCTTTTTGTTGTTGTTATTTTTAACAGTTATTTTACTAATTGAACTTGCAGGAACTATGCTGTGGTGCTAAAAATTCCATATTCATTGGTAACCTAGGTGTCATATATGATGAAATTTCAAGGGACAGTGATTGAGGAGGAAACTTGATTAATGTGCTAATTAGAAAAACTAGAAACTCACAGACAAAAAGGACAAAATTAAATTTGTTAAGAATGCTATAAATAAACTCAAACATTTAAATAGTTGGAAAGTTTCACAGTTAGTGTTGCCTTGACAACCTTAATCTCTTTTTTGCATAGCCTTTATCTTGTAGTCCCCAGTTAAATTATTACATAATTACAGGGACTCCTGCACTGCCTGGTGCTAGAAAAACAGTCTTTTCAGATGTGTACATGAACTGTCTAATCTTGTTCATCTGATATTTAGCCAGATGCTGGGGCCTCATCCATGGGCTGACCACTAGTTTCAGTTGTATGTAAGGTAGGCGATTATTCAGAGCAAAATATTTGTAGAATGAAGAAATAGCCTTGTTTCTGATTCTCAACATGTCTTTTCATTGTAACCCAGTAATTCTGAATTTTGCCATTATTAACAAGAAGCCAAAGGCTTTGTATTGACAGACAATAGGGGTCTCAGAACTTGTTTGGATTTGTTCAAGACTATACTTATTTTAGAAGTAACAGTAATTGTCTAGTAAGATTTTGCTTAGTTTTAGTGATAAGAAGTAATTATTCTGTATATATTGAATTATCAATGATTCTGGAATAAAAAGTGATTTGCTAGTGTGTAAGCACAGGATGGTACCGGTACCAGAGTTTATGGACTAAAAGCGTAAATCACAATGATCAGTCAATGGTCCTCACCTTAGTAGTCTTGCTTTTAGATAACAACAAAAAGAACAGAAATCTGAATAACTAAGATGTGCAGCAGATCTGCACATCTATTAACATGTGCATATTTTGCTAAGAAAATGTATACAAACGAACCCAAGCAGAAGTCCAAAAAGGAAGGGATCCCTATACTAGTATGAAATCCCTCCTGAAAACAAGCTCTGTTATTGAGCTTATGATTTGCTGACTCCAGGCTTTTGTTAACTTAATTGCATTGTTTAAGCTAATCTGTATTAATCTAAACTATGAATGTCAGGACTATAACAATTTGACTAATAATTACTTTACATTTTGATCAGACTGCCCAATTAGACCAACAATAAATTCTTGAATCTATTACTATGAATAAGTGTTGTATGCTCCCTTCCGCCCATAAGATTTTAACAGCTAAAAATATTGAAGCATAGCGGCCTGGGCTATGACTGTGAGTATCTCCATTGCTGAAAGAGGCTTAAGAGTCTGTTGGGAAGCAACTGCTTCAAGGATATTGGAGGCGGATCTCCTCATAATTCTCCACTCCAGCTCTACCTTTATTTCTTACCTCTTTTCCTTTGACAGACCTGGCAACAGCTAGACTCTAACCACTGATCCTTGGGGCAGCAGCACACTGCTGAGAAGCTGGAAACCATCTCAGCTCATCAGTCACAAATAGAACAGAAATCAATGTAATGCAAGGTGTTAATCAAATTATTGAGAGATTCATCTATTCTAAATATGGACTTATGTAGAAATGCTTTAGGATAAGACAGTATGTCATCGAACTATTTTAAGGGAACTCAAGGCTATTATCTAGTAGCTGGTAGCTTTTATAAGGCTATTATTACAAGGGAACTCATATCCAGAAGGGAAAAAAGAAACCAGTCTTAAATGTCATGTGGATTGACTTTGCAATCTTAAAAACGGTTTTTAATATAGGCATTGTGAATCAGCTTTCATCTTAATTAACCAAACAAAAATGTACCTCTTTTCAGACCTTCAGCTCTAGAGCTTTTTAACAGCTCTTATTTATATTATAACCTCCACTGACATACTTCACATCACGAATCTATGTATGAGTGGCTTGGCTCAAAATTTATATGAACATTTTCAGAATATCTTACAATGTGCATTTCATTTTTCTCCCCCATAGTATTATTCAGTGGTTTTTGATTAGTGTCAAATGATTTTTCCGTGAAAAGCAAACTATAAAATCTAAAAAAAAGGCTTACCAGGTGGCAGCTTTCTCTGAGAGTACTTTCACAAGTACAAATCACATTCTTTCTGTGTTATCAAGCTATGTCCCACATGATAAATACAGTCTCTTTCACAAGATAACAAGAAGCCTTCCTACTCAGCAATTCCGGACAGACCTATAAGGTCTATGACCTCTGAAAATACTTCTTTCTGAGCTCTGGCAGTGACAAAAAGGATTCCCAATCTAACCTTGGAGAAATACCACCAGCCAAAATTATTGATTACTGTAATACTGATATATTAAGTTAAAGAACAGGCTATATCCAAAATTAGGGATGCCATTTTCATACAATATCTTGGGCCTCTTTTGGAAAGTAAGATGTGACTCAAAGGATCAGAACTAAATTATAAAGTCCAGAAAAACTGTAATTGCAGTGGATCTGATACAGGTAGGTATAGGAGAAACTATATCAAGAGAAATGATTTAATCCGTCTACCAATTTTTATGAGACACTTTTGAAGAAATGCTTATGCCAAGCACAGGTACCAGGGCATGAAGGACGTGTATAAAGAGGAAGCTGGGTGTATGGCCAGCTTCTACTCTGAGTAGAGAGAAAGCTAGTAGAAAAGATTACTGGGGTCTAAGCCCAGAAAGTAGAAAAGAGGATAAACAAGATTCTTAGGTTCTCAAAACAAACTTTTATGCCACAATGTTCATGACATAGCAATTTTATTTAGGAAAACTAGACAGTTGCTTTAGCAGCATAACTTTCCAGAATTCTTTTTTTTTTCACTTTCTACTATGCCCTGCAAACCTCATTCATCAAACATCATATCCCCCAGATGATATCCAGATCCAATCTGCCTGTCCAGCTCTCTCATTTCATTATTAACTTCTGTGAATTCTCCCCTTTCCTGATGTCTGCCATTCCCACTACTTCAGATGCCAGGCCACTACCTCTTGTCCTGACATTGCTTTTGTCATGTAATTCCAGTCATCCTGCCCTACATATTACTCTCCTCAAATTGTCTTCATAGGTCCTTCAGGGCCTCCTTAAGCGCTATACTAGTGCAAATGCCACAGGCAGAATCCCAGCTGACAGGTTGCCACAATACCTGTAGCCACAATGCCAAGCCTCCTTTCTCTGGACCTGAATGGAGCTTTAAGGTAAGACAATAGATAGAAATACAAAGAAGGGAACACCGATAACAATGGGTCTCAAAGCTTTGGAGATGCATTCAGGCAGAAAATTCAGGAGGAATTCTGCAGCCAGAGAAGTGAGGCCATAGCAGTGAAGTGAGACATAGCTTGGTAGAACAGAACTGAGGAGGAAGAACAGATTTTGAAAGTGTGAACATAAAATCTGCAATTAGGCAGAAACAATAGGACTTATTCTTTGCAAGGAAGTAAGCTTTCATGTACAAAAGAGGAAAACAATATCTTCATCCGTTTCTGCTTCTAAAACTCCTCAAATCCCAGCAATGGCTTGAAGACTCAAACTAAAGGGAAAACACTTCTACCTTATCTAGCCTAACATGGCATTATAATTCTGTCACATGTACAAGAATTCAATCATCTGTAGACAACTACAGGGTTTCATAGAGAGACAGGTTCTAGTAGCTATTACCTATAGTTACAAAATTACTATGTTCGAAAAATTCAAGCTTTCACTCACACTTCCATCTCCTGCCATGCTTCTGCTTTCCTCTGCAGCTGTATTCAGTACCATGTAATGAAGGATACTTGTGAAAAATGATATTAATCATGCAATTAAACAGCATATCAACATTTATATTTGTAGAAAATACGCAAATTTTATGAGAATAAAACCTTTTATTTCTAGTTACAATATGTGCTGTAATAAAATATATTCCTCCTGACCTTTTATCACCTTGATCACCTTGCTGCACACAAACACAGACTCACATACACAAAAAAAAAAAAGAGAGAAAACTAATTTTCTTTTTCTTATGGTGTTCTTAAGAGTTTTAGTTTATGGAAATTAAATAAGAATAATGAATTCTTCTTCTTTCAAAGAAAGGTCAAAATTATGTAACTATCACACTACCATTTGGATTTGAAAGCTGAACCTTTAGCAACATTGAGACACCAGACTGAACACACTGTGTAAGAGCAAGTGAAGGCTTAACTGAGAGAGAGAAACCTCAGGGTATATGCCTGGGGAAAGTAGTGAAAAGGCCAGTCCTTATCTTCTCTTTTCCATCTTCAGAATGATGAGTTAAAGTGTTTAGAGGAGGCTGAAAAACCTGGAGTAGAAAGGGCAGCATGAAGGGAGAACCTGAGAAGAAGACCTTGCCCCTCATCTCAAAGCCCTTTGTGCTGTCTTGTGCCCTAGGGGCTACTTGTCCTCCCCAGAACTGTGTTCTTTTTCTGTGTCAGGAGTTGTGATGGCTCTGGTCCAAGCCTTTGGAGCATGTGTTTGCTGGCGCGCAGCCAACATCTGCACAGTGCATGGCAGGGACAGGAGGGAAATGACCACCCCTTAGAGCTTATATCTCAAGGAAAAACCTCACCTAATTTTTTTAGGATGGAAAAAGGGCACTTCCCTAGTCTAAGTAACTTCCCTCTGATGAATATCAAATCTCTTGATGCATATAGGAGAGAAATTTTAGCTTCTCAGAATGAAAGGCATACAAATGTTCTACAGTGGAGAATTTTGTGCAAATTAAATATAGGGTCCACTACTATAACCACCCTGAGACTGTCTCCCCTAAAAAAAAAAAAGCTTTATATATTTTCCCTTCATTTGTGTTCTTCCTTATTAGAATAGAATACCTCTCCCTTATCCATTCTCTGCTCCTCAACTTCACACTGCACTTTTCAGTGAAACTGAACTAGTAACGTTTATAAGTAGAGATGATTTCATTCCCTAAGATCCTACAAGTGTGCATGCTAATTTTTAGTAAAGAGCTTAATACAAACTAATATCATACTCACATTTTTAAAGAAAAAAAACCAAAAACTTTGGTAGTTTTATCCTGCTCCAGTTTCGATTAAAATTGTGTGTTAGTGTTCTTGAAAGCTTTTTTTTAATCTTCTTTGTTGAAACCACAATAAAATCACATATTTCTCAAGTATTCACATATAGGTATTTCCACTGAGTAGAACATTACTGCCAGATTCCAATACCGTTTTCTTCCTTGAGGACTGAGAGACCGCATCTCTCGGGATGCAAGTCTGCTTTTTCCATGGCTATGCAAGTCCTACAAAAGTGCTACAGAAGTAAGTGCTATAAAATGGGATGTGTACTAAACCTGTTTTTCTTTATTGACACCTATGCACCAGTATTCAAAAAAGAGAGCTAAGAAGAGGTGAGGATAGGCTCTTCTCTGTTAATTCTCAGCCAGAGCCATCAAACAGTTCCCAAAAATCGACTCTTTCTCCATTGTAGTCGTAGTTGCAGGCAGGCAAAGAATATCCGTTGCCTTTTATAACTCCTTTGATGATTTTAGATACAAAACTGGAATGCAAATGGCATCAAATCATGTCTTGGTTATTGTAAAATATGCTCTTTTAGTGTAGAAAGAACAACTACAACAACAACAAAAACAATGTTTTTGATCTGATACCATGAAAATTATTCTCAAGCTCCACCTAGTGGTAGTAGACTAGGCCTTAAAGGTCCAGTCCTTACAAAGCACAAAATGTAAACTTTCCTCTAGACCTAAGTTGGTCTAAATTGTAGTATGTTGTAAGTATACGTGTGAACTTTGTTGGAATACAGCATATTACTGCATTGTTAATATTGTCCACACAAGATGCCAGTAGTGATTCTATGTGCACAAAGTTGACTCTTTTCCAATTCTACGTAAAATAAATGGTTCTGTAACATATGCCAGTTTACAGAAGCGCACTCTCTGCAGCTAACAGTGACATAATAGCTTCACTAACATTTTTATAAAAATGACCAAAACACTAATGCAATAGAGCATGGTAATTTATGCCGTCTTGTCTTCCTATATACATTGATGGCTTAGTCCTCTGAGACTGAACATCTAGATCACCTGGAACCTGAAGCTCATAAGTACTTTCAGTTAGATTAATTTAATATCAGACACTGTCTTAAAAACAATATGAAACAAAATGAAAAAACACCTTTTCAGAAGGAAGATACAATTTTTTGGCTGGCTATTAAAAATTGCAAAGTCATATTTGTAACCACATATTCCTCCCACAGGGTTGGTATTCTGTCTGACTACATGTCCGAGCTAAGTATATACATAGCTGGCTCTTTTCATCTCGTGAACATGCCAACCACCAGCAACCTTCGAGTGCTGCAATATTGTAATTCCAGCCCAAAACATGGAAGCAGAAGTAAAACAATTATCCTTCCATTGACTGATGTGACAGGTTTGCATATTGTCATGCGTTCTTTATACAGGGCTATTTTATTTTACAAAAAACTGTTGCAATCTGGTAACGAGGCAAGAATCTCCATCTAGTACAGACTCTAGAAGAGTCCAGAAAGCTGGTCTTTTCTTTCCTCTCAAATCTACCTGGGCTGTTTCTCCCTCACACCCAGTCATACCTTTGTACACTGCCTCTTTTTCCCTCCCAAGATAAATATTAGTATTTATTTGTATCAGCAAACTGTATCAGTGATCTGAACTACAGCTTGAGCAAGCTAATGCTCCAGTAAATTGTTGCTGCCTCCTGTTACATCTGTTCTGCTCTGTTCACTAATTGCCTGTCACAACCACTGAGCCATGGTGCCAGCCACGCTGCCACGTCCTGTTTGGTCAGCTTGTCGTCTCCTATTAATCTGAGCCCTGTTGCTTTCTTCCACAGCCAACATTTTTGCATTTGGAATATAATGAAAATCTATTACCTTGGTGTTGTATGAAAGTGCCAAAATTATAATTCAAAAGAGAAAAAAAGTTAATGACTTTTTGTGTGCAAGTTGACAGTCCCTTACCATGGCAGCAAATTGTTTTCCTACATACTGCTTGGCTTTCGGGACCGTCTGTATCTTTCAATCTGTTATTAATATTATTGTATTATATGGTAAGGAGCTTCTTGTATCAAATCTTGTCAATGTGATAAGCAAGGTCTGAGCATAAGAAGTAATGCTATCTAGAAGGACACATTTGCAAAAGCAAGCCAGGAATAGGCTACTGATTTTTATGGTGCTTTGCTTTGTTTTCTAGAGGGAAGGAGGGTTTGATCTGAAACGATCTAGCTTAGCTAGACCTGATAGCTAGACCTGATTCCCCCAAAGCAATTATTTCTTCCACATTAAAATTCATTAGTTAAGAGTAAAGAAATGAAGGAGCATGTATGAAAGAGCCGATGTATGTGTGCATGTATATAAAAAAAATGCATCTAACTATGTACATATACATCTGTATACATATGTTTTAATGACTATCAAAAACAGCAATAACAACAACTTTCTCAGTCTTCCAGACTGTTGTGAACTGAGGATACTCCTTTCCACTCCAAGGCTTGGCAAATTAAACCTATGAAGTTGGAATTCATGATCCTGTGAGGAGGAAGCTGGACAGGAAGTAGGATTGCAACCCTGGACTTCAAGAGAGCCAACTTAGACCTCTTCAGAGATCTCCTTCAGAGATCTCCCTGGACCAGAGTTCTAGAAGGAAATAGAGCCCAGGAGAGTTGGCTAATATTCAAGCATCCCTTACTCCAAGTTCAGGATTGGTGCGTTTCTACAAGAGGGAAGTCAAGCAAGGTGGGCAGATGACCTGCATGGAGGACCAAGGAACTCTTGGGAAAAATTAATGAGAAAAAGAGAGCATACATAACGTGGAAGAAGGGTCAGACCACATGGGAAAAATATAGGAACATTGTCAAAGAATGCAGGGATGCAACGAGGAAGGCAAAGGCCTATTTGGAATTAGAGTTAGCAAGACATGCCAGGAACAACAGGAAGGACCTCTACAAATACATCAACAGCAAGAAGACTTGGGAAAATGTGCGTCCACTGCTGAATGAGGTGGGTGCTTTGGTGACAGAGGATACAGAGAAGACAGAGTTACTAAACGTGTTCTTAGCCCTGGTTGTTACTGCTAAGGCTAGTCCCCATGAACTACAGAGCCCAGACACAAGAGAGAGAACGAAAAGAGAGGAGGACTTTCTGATGGTCGAAGAGGATTGGGTTAGAGATAATTTAGGCAAACTGGACATCCATAAATCTATAGGCCTAGATGAGATGCACCCAAGAGTGCTGAGGAAACTGCCAGGGGCCATTGCTCTCCATCATCTTTGAGAGGCCATGGAGAATGGGATAGGTGTCAAAGGACTGGAAGGAAGACAACATCATTCCAGTCTTCAAAAAGGGCAAGAGGGAGGATCTGGGAACCTACAGGCCAGTCAGCTTCACCTCTGTCCCTAGAAAAGTGATGGAACAGCCGATCATGGGGACCATCTCTAGGCATTTCATAGAATCATAGAATCACAGAATGCCTAAGGTTGGAAGGGATCTCTAGAGGTCGTCTAGTCCAACTCCCCTGCACACGCAGGGCCACCTAGAGCATGTGGCACAGGGCTGCATCCAAGCGGGTCTTGAAGTTCTCCAGAGAAGGAGACTCCACAACATCTCTGGGCAGCCTGTTCCAGGGCTCTGTCACCCTCACTGTCAAAAAATTTTTCCTTAAGTTCCTGTGGAACTTTTGGTGCTTCAGTTTGTGGCCATTTCCTCTGGTTCTGTCAGTGGCCACCATTGAAAAGAGGCCGGCCCCATCCTCCTCATTGCCTCCCTTGAAGTACTTATAAACACTGCTCAGGTCCCCTCTCAGCCTTCTCTTCTCCAGGCTGAACAGGCCCAGCTCCTTCAGCCTCTACTCGTAGGGCAGATGTTCCAGGCCCCTGATCATTCTTGTGGCCCTGCGCTGGACTCTCTCCAGCAGCTCCACATCCCTCTTGTACTGGGGGGCCCAGAACTGGACACAATACTCCAGATGTGGCCTCACCAGGGCTGAGTAGAGGGGTAGAATCACCTCTCTCGACCTGCTGGAGACACTCCTCTTAATGCACCCCAGGTCCCCATTGGCCCTCTTGGCCACGAGGGCATTTTTGAATGAAAAGAAGATAATCAGGAGTACTCAGCATGGATTTACCAAAGTAAAGTCGAAAGGAAGTCATTTTTGACCAACTTGATAGCCTTCTACAATGGGATGACTGGCTGGAGAATGGACAATGGGAGAGACGTGGATGTTGTCTACCTTAGCTTCAGCAAGATTTTCAACACCGTCTCCCATAACATCCTCATTGGAAAGCTCAGGAAGTGTGGGTTAGAGGAGTGGACAATGAGGTGGATTGATGACTGACTGGATGGCAGAGCCCAGAGGGTTGTGATAAATGTTGCTGAGTCTAGTTGCAGGGCTGGGGCCAGGGGTGGCCCCCAGGGGTCAGTACTGCATCCAGTGCTGTTTAATTTATTCATCAGTGACTTAGATGAGGGCACAGAGTGCTCCCTCAGCGAGTCTGCAGATGATACAAAGCAAGGTGGAGTGGTCGACACTCCCAAGGGCCGTGCTGCCATTCAGAGGGGCCTAGACAGGATAGTGAGCTGCGCAGAAAGGAGGTTCAAGGTTGAACAGGAGGTTCAGGAGGTTCAGGAGGTTCAACAAGGACAAGTGCAGGGTCCTGCACCTAGGGAGGAATAACCCCAAACACCAGTACAGACTAGGGGTTGATCGGCTGGGCAGGAGGTTCAACAAGGACAAGTGCAGGGTCCTGCACCTAGGGAGGAATAACCCGAGTCAGCAATGTGCCCTTGTGGCCAAGAAGGCCAATGGGATCCTGGTCTGCAATAGGGGAAATGTTGTCAGCAGGTGAAGAGTGGGAATGCTGCCCCTCTACTCAGCTCTACACCTGGAGTATTGTGTGCATTTCTGGGATCCCCCATACAAGAGAGACATGGAGTTTATCTAGAGTCCAGCACAGAGCAACAAAGATGATTAAGGGACAGGAACATCTGTCTTATGAAATACTGAGCAATCTGTGCCTGTTTAGCCTGGAGAAGACAAGATTGAGAGGAGATCTTATCATCATGTAGAAATACCTGAGGGAAGGATGTAAAGAGTATGGGACAAAACTGTTCTCTGTGGTGGCCAGCAGCAGGACAATAGTTAATGGATATAAATTAAAGCATAGGAAATTTAATCTCTGTATGAGGAAGAACTTTTCTGTGAGAGTGACAGAGCACTGGAACAGCCTACCTGGCGAGGTTGTGGAGTTTTCTTCTTCCAAACCTGCCTGGATGCAGGCCTGTGCCATGTGCTAGATGATCTCTAGAGGTCTCTTCCAATCTCAAACACGGAAAGGATAAGATAGTATTGTCCCACTTGACAGATAAATGATCTTAGTGCAAAAGGACTTGAATAGTGTTAAGTTTTCATGGGCACCATAAAAATAAGACTTTTAAAAAAGGTTATTGTAAAAACAAAACAAAAAAAAAAACTTTCCTATAAATATAGGAAGTTCCTGCAAAAATGCATAAAGTGGTGAATTTAATTATGCCAAGCCAACCAGTTATATAGGTTGGCAACTTAACAGTACTGGATAGTTATTAGGTAGGACTCAGGGAGGCTATGAAGACTTTGGGGAAGCAAAAGAATAAGAAATAAACTACGCAATAGAGAATGAGACTAGAGAAGAGAATATAAGACAGAACAGACTCTGGACCTGTCCAGAGAGAATATAGATGGATATGGATGATTGAGAGTTATTTCAAGGATTAAGCAAGGATTAATCTCATGAACAAAGCTACTGTAGGGAAAGAAGTTACCAAACATCAGCTTTTCTATGAGGCTCTTTGCATTCATATTCTTTATCATCAAACCCCAAGATAAACATGAGCCTGTTACCTACCGTTTGTGGATGAGAATACTCACCTGAATAATCTCTGGTTTTCAGCAATGTGCCACAAGCTAAAATGTACATATAGACTATTTTAAATAAATTTATAAATAAATTTAGCTATGTGTTCCCCTGCAGTTGTTTGGCATGTCTTAAGATCTTAAAAAAAGGTTGACATAATCTGTCCCTTAAGGAAATGGAAGGACATGTGTAAATTCCAATATTAAATTAGAGACAAGGTGAGGTGCCTTCTCTTCCATTTTTATTATTTTTTCCTTTTTCTGAATTATATACAGAGGAAAAATATAGAAAAGTAACTTCAGAGAAACAAAAAAAAAATTGTTACACAAATTACTAAATGCAGCTGCGTATGGATATCAAAGTTCTAACACTTCAATGGCAAATATGTCCTCCCACTTTATTCAGAGCTGGAGAATGTTTCCAGTGGATCACAGCTGCCCATACTGTT
This sequence comes from Crypturellus undulatus, assembly GCA_013389825.1. Lineage (NCBI taxonomy): Eukaryota > Metazoa > Chordata > Aves > Tinamiformes > Tinamidae > Crypturellus > Crypturellus undulatus. The sequence goes on along the minus strand of VWPW01030100.1, from coordinate 151,173 downwards.
CAATTTGCTGGAATGACCCTTGGCCGGAAGGTGGTCGGGGGTAATTAGCATGGTCTCAAACAATTCCTGAGCATGGTCAGGAGGCAGGATGGGCAAGAGACATACCTGCAGAATCAGAGCTGAAAATTATATTTATAGGCAGTTCTGTTCTGTTCTGTTCTTTTTTTTTTTTTTTTTTTTTAACCTCAGAGCCAGAGAATTGTATTGAGCATGTTTAATTCACTAACAGGTGCTTGTTTCAGAGTTCTAATGGAAGACTGACATAAAGTGAATAGACAGAAACCACAGAAACCATCTCTACATTCACGTCACTGACCCTGGGGCTTGATAAAAGCATGAACAGAGAGCTTGAACCTGGATTTTCCAGGTTTTCTGCTCTGTGGCAAACCACAGGGAGCCTGTGAGAAATTACAGTTCAGCTCTCAATCCTGCAGTAATGTCCCCAACAACTGTACTTCGAGCATCCTTGGCCAGACTGCATGAGAACTGCAGACTTGAAGAGTAGCCCTGGCTCCGGGAATCTTCTAGGTAGGGTTATTTTGAAAGTTCCTGCATTATAGTGATTGTTTTCTCAAGAATTTCTCTCTTCTAATAAGAATAAGATGACTACAAACCCCTGTCTATTTGCTGGAGGGGAAAATCAACAACAACAAAAAGATGCCTAGCGGACAAATACAAATAAACCACTTTTTGCAGATTAGGAAATAGCTGTCCTGTAGTTATGTCAATATTGAAAAGGTCAGCATGAATTCCATACTCTGCAGCATTAAAACCACATATACACAAAACACAGCATTTAAACAAATCAAATTTGAAAAGAGGCATCACAGATCTTTACATCTGCATAGTTTTCACAGATAGTTTTTATGCGTAGCTTAATGTGATAGTTTCTGATATAAAGTACATACACACACATGCATGCGGAAAGCAAGCTGGAAAAAATGAATATATTTCAGAGTTAAAATGAAACAACTCTCATTATATAAGTAACATTTTCAAGGACAAGAAGCCTGTGTGGCTTCGTGATGGAATAGGAAGGAAGAACAAGTTGCAAGACATGACACTTCATTTATGGAGGACTTGAGAGATCAATATGTTAGCCTGTGTAATATTATCCATATCTATTCAGAAAGTACATCTTGAAGAATGAGTTGATGTGCATGACATTTTCTTTCAAGTAATTGGAGACATAATGCAAAATCTGTAAACAAGGTCACTGATTTTTCCTCCTTAAAAAATATAATATAATAAATAATATAATATAAAATAAAATATAATATAATATTATGATGAAATGTAACTTCAATGAACTAACAATTAATGACTGGGCATTTATTTATTTAAATTAGTGCGTGCATGCATCTATGTTTATATAATCTTTTTTCATTTTCCATTGCAATTTGAAAAATAATTACATTATTGAAGGACAACTCGATTAGTTCAGTTACTGTGTTCTTGAACTTTTGGAAAAATAACATCTCAAAATACTGTCTTTCTTATTTTGCTGAATAAATGCTTAGATTGACATGGGTCTGAGTTTAAATTGTTCAAGACATGATGAGGCTCTGGATTTCCATGGACTTTACAGCCAGTCAGAATTCAGGTAATGCAGCCAATATGTTAGAATGAAATGTCAATTACAGCACTCTTCACCATTGCAAGTTCCTGAGGATGACTGGGAAGTAAATGCATGATGGTTGGAGAAATTACTTTCTTTTTAGTTCAGCTGTAATGCTAGCAACTGGCAAAGGGAGAAATCTTATTTTCTGTTCAATTTATTTATGGGCCTGCACATCTGCACAAAGCTCAGATGACAAGACACGCTTCCTTAACCAGGCCAAGGTGCCCAAACAATTCCTGCATTAATGTGCCTTGCTACTATTTTCAACGGAATGTCTTTCTGGGCAAGAATTACTTTTTCTATTAAAAATAGGGGAATGCCTCCATCATTTATCTTAAACAAATTGCTTCCACAATATTTACTCTCCCATTGAATTAACATTATCTTGGCTACAAATTAGAATTTCTCTCTGTTTTAATGAGATCTTTGCAAAGAGGAGGTGTTAATCTGGAATGACCTTACCACGACATCTCTTAATTGTTGATGGCAGCAAATGAAATGTGAGTGGACACAGAACAAATTGCTTCATTAATGACATAGTCTATAATACCTAAGGAACCATAACCCACATTTCTGAGCTCATGGGCAATTTCATCTCATCATCTAATTCCCACAATGAGACTGCACTATCCACGTTACCTAATAGCATACTTACCTGTCACATTATGAAGATTTTATACTTAGCAGTTTATATTACACATTATTAATAATTTTGTAAAATACTGCTCTCACTTCCAAGCATAAAAAGATCAGCATATCTTAAAAATGTGATGTGGCTGAGAATTTTTAAGAAGCCAACATCAGCAACTGCCTCTGCACTGACAGATCCCTGTGTTGGCCATAGTAATCCTGCCCAGAGATCTATACTTTTTTGCTCTGGCATCAAAGGTCTCATTGCAAAATCAAAGTGTTAATGATCAATAAAAATATTAACTACAAAAATCAGCTAATGTTTGGAAAATAATTAATATTTGGACTCAAAGTGTGTTATCATCATGGTTGTTGCAGTCTATAAAAATTGTAACAGCAAAGCTTTTCCAGGGAGATATTCTGTTCAGCAATTTTGTATGTCTGTGGCACTGCACAGCTTCATATAGCTAACTTACTTTTAAGCATAAAAGGAAATACTTTATGGCTCAACACAACCACAACAGCAAGCATGCAGAAAATATGAAATGACAGAATTCAAATGCCTTTGCAGCTTCAGCACCCTTGCACTTATAATAAGTGCTTAAATAAAATTATGTAGAAAATGGTGACAAATCTAGAAAGGCTGGTTAGTTTTCATCTCAGCTACAATCCATAATTTCTCTTCTTGCTACTCTGGCTTTCATTCAGGCTGTGTATTGAATATAAGAGTTATAAAAATATATCTAGAACAATTATTAATACATTATCAGTTTATACATACACAAAGGATGATATAAAATGTTATATTTAATACCAGCTCCAGGGGTAAAATATTTCATAAAAAAATTAAGAGAAATAAAAGAAAGTTTAAAACAACAAACAAACAAAATCCTCCAAGCAAATAAACCAATAATTCTGTATTTCTGTATGGCATTGGAAGTCAGCAGATTTTAATTCAAGTCTTTTAAACCAGCAGCACAGACCAAGACCAAGACCTAGATGAAAAGCATATTTGGTGTTGATGGAATAACTACTAGGGGATACAGAGGGAGTAGACCAGAGGCCAAATACCAGTGAAATTTATCAGCTGTGCCATCTGAAGCTGATATATGAGGTTCTGAAGTCACAAATCCACAATTATTAGCAAGATGGACCCAAACCACCTTTCTTCCAGGCCAGCCTTGCTGCCCCTGTGCTGGGACACGGTTTCAACTGCCGTGCTTTCTCTGCAGATAAGGACTGGGAGGCCAGGGAACTTGCTCGATGCAGATGGAGGGGGCCAGGAAATTCAACAGATGGCCTCTGGCACACACTTTACTGTATGTGAACATGCCAGTTCCCAGAGTCTTATAATTTTATCCAAGCTAACTTTGTTTTTCTAAGTACAGAAGAAAAAAGCACCCTGACAAATGTAGAATTTCTGGTCCTCACCCTAAAGGCATTATAGTACTTCAAAGAAATAACTGCAAAGTAAATTTTAACATTATTTTAAAAAGAAAAAATCTATTTTCTCCTAAACTAATTTTCAGGAATGGACATTTTTACTGAAGAATTAAAATAAAATATCTTCTTAAAATGTGGAAAAGCTTAAGTCAAAATGGTCCATATTTGGGGTAGGTACAACGGGCTTATAATGAAAAATCCTTTGCATTTACCTATAATAATAGGCCTCTTTTCTGCTATTGAAGCTCGAGATAGGAAATATTTAAACATTTGAACAGCCCTTATTGAACTATTCCTATTTTAAGGCAGTATGATGTAGTGTGTATAATGACAGAGCGCTCTTAGACTGCTGGTTTAGCACCTCCATAAACACCTGCCGGTCTCTGACTGTCCACATTGAACTGAATAGTTTCCTTGAAGACTAAACCAGATATGGTTCAGGGATAGTTTGTTTCCAGGACTTCTGTGTAGCAGGATTAAAAGAAAGAATTGTCTCATTCCACACCTCCACAGTCCTCCAGTATCACCCCAACCACCTTCCTAATCTGAGATTATGTTTCAAGACATGAAGCACATGCCCTTACCATATTTCCATAAAAATATTATCGTTAGACTGTGACACAGCTCATTATGTATTTCAAAATGAAACATCCTTAACAGAATATCTGTTGGGTCATACGACCACAGAGGAGAATATGGGCTGGGGCTAACTTGCTGGAGAGAGAGGTCGCCCTGAGTGCTGCAGTCATGTGTCATTTTGCACTCCCTGATCCGAGAGCAAATGAAATCAATCCTTGAACAAATTCCTCAACAGCACTGGTATATCCAAAATCAAGCTCACATTGATTTAAGAGACGTAAGGATAATGAAGATATTCATTTTTCATTAGATCAGCTCTATATTCATTGACTCAGTAAGTGAACGCTTTAAAGTGACTTCCCCCCTTTAGAAAATACTGTTAGAAAGATCAAAAGCAGATCAAGGAATAAAGGTTAGCAAGTAAAAATGTGGATGAATAATTACACAAAAATCTATGCACCTCCATACAATCTCATTTGCAAACCCTGTGGACAGGTTCTTGGACATCCTTCTCTCTCTACACTAGAGGTAATAAACCTTGGAGATTAAATGAAGGAAAGAGAGAAATGAGCCATTTAGTTCTATTAACTATTCTAATCTGACAAGTATGGAATTATATTATAATTATTATTGAATGGTATAATGTATAATTTTGATAGGGCAAAGATATTCAGGTAATATCAAACTAATTTTTGTTAATTTCAAAACTGAAATCTTGTAGCTCTGTCCATTTCAAGAATCTTTCTAACTTTCTGTGGAAGCTTGAACCAACACAAATGATTTTTTGATTGATTAGGGTTATGTCATGGTATTCTTTTTTTTTTCCGAATGCAGTGATATTGAGATTATTTAAAGGTTATTAAATTTTTTCTTCTGCCTGCTTTTTACTGTCACCTTAATTTCATCAACGCTGTTCTAAACAGAGGTGTCTGCTATAGCTCATGGAGATTTTGAGCTACAATCCTTCTGTCTCTGAAAAAATCCTCAATATTACGATGGTCAAAAAACATAAAGGTTCAATCTGAGCTAAAAATATTCAGAACTGCTGACTGTTTGTCCTGTTGTTAATGCTTTTACTCAGACTAATAGTAAACAGTGTAAATTCCAGATCTCCCACATAAAGTCAAGCAAAAAAAAATTAAAATTTAGAAACGTAACACAAAGCCACAAGCAATTTAAAAAAAGTGGGACTATTTTCTGCAGAATGTCAGAATCTGGCTCTGTCTAAGCAGACTTCTGGCTAGTAAAGATGGTTTCAAATAATATCTCTGCACAAGGTTATAAAAATCCTATTAAATATCACTCTGCTCCTCAGGTACAATAGGAAATTAATAAAAATAAAAGCCAGAATTGAGTATGTTGAGGGGAAAAGATCCCATAAATGAAAAGTGACCCAGAACTTAGAGGCCTTGAGTCATTTCTCTAACAGCTGCAAAAATGTCAACAGCAGTAAAACACAAAAAGCCAGCAGTGATTTCATTAACAGTAGTCTTCTACACTGCAGAAGGGATCATTCCAGCATATGCTCAAGGGACAGATATTCCCTTTAAAATTTAAATACATGAACTGGAACTTTTCCTCAGCTTCAGCTTACCTGCTGTTGCCTACACAAGTGAAACTAGCCAACTGGAGACCATTAATCCGCGGTCTCCTCAAATCTTTCATTTTCTCTATGAGTGGAACATAGCACTGTGGAACACATTCTGTTCACAGCAAGAGCAGCAAAGAGCACAGAGACTCTGGAGTAATGATTGCTGATTATGCTAATTCTACTTTGCCGATATCAGTCAAAAAACATTACCCACACCACTGCAGGTTGAATATCGATAGTATGTGTGTGTCCTTGAGCTTTTTGTTTTCCACATGTTAGTATCTCCAGTTAATAATTTAGTCTGTCTTTAAAGCAACTTCTGAAAAATGAAAAGCAAATACACTGGCTGTGAGAGGGAAAAAACAAAACAAAACAACATTGTGTTTAAGATACTAAACAAGGACTCAGCAAATATAGATTCAATATATGGCTCTTCACACAGAAACCCTGACTGACCTTCAGCAAAGCAAAAGAATTGTGAGAAAAACACTTACCTTAGGCATGAGGAGAATGCCTTTTCTATTTAACAGCAAGTTGCTTGGGAAAGAAGGTTGTTTCTTATTACAACCAGTATGGCATTCTCATACCTGGGCAGCAGAGGGAAGTTCTGGACTCCAGTTTAATAAGGCTTTACATTATACCAAAGGTCAAGTGATGCTTTGGAGTGCAATAAATTTAATATCGTAGTGTCTATACTGGCTGCAAGCAGTAGAAAACTCAGAGCAGTCCATTTACACAGCAAAGACGAACAAGCTGCTGGGACGCAGGGCTGACTGCGGCACTCTGCCCAGCTGGGAGAATGGTTCACACCACATCTTTCCCTTGTCAAGGACCTACCCTACGTAACACTAAAAATCCAATGCACTGATAGAGGTTAAGCTAATCAAAATATTTTGGTACCAGGAGAACTGAAATCCTAGCACAACCTGGAAGGATTTCTAATAGCTTAGATCTCATTAAAAGATAGTGTGTGCATGTAAAGCCAGACAGTAGTGAGATAGACCTTGTAGATGAAGTGATTGACAGTGCACCTGCACTCTCCAGCCGCTAGAGACCCACGAGTTTATGGCTCAGTGACCAAGGACACGACACTGCTTAATTTAATATTGTGGAAATGCAGCACACTGCTGGAGTTTCTCTTTCTTGTTTTTCTTCCAGCACTAGTGACTCTTATTCCATCAGGACATCAACAATGAATACAATTGTTTCAGGTATTGTTTCTGAAGTTAATTTCTGGAAAAAAACTCCCTGTATCCTTCTATGCGGCAACAACTGTTGATTGTCAGCGCAAGTTTTTACTAAATATTGTGAAAGTCAAGTGACTGTTTGGCAGTCAGAAGGTACATTTCACTATCCTCTTTTGTTTTTTTACATGATAGGTCAGCAGAGCATGAAGACGTTATATAAAAAAAAAAAAAAGCTCTACTCAGATTATCTACTATAGGTGTCTAATTCATGCACATATACTACTCTCCACTGTTATACACGAGGTGAGTCTGGAAATCTAAAATAACAAGAGGTCTGAAATTCTCACCTTTCGGTCTTACACTTCACAATATTTCGGAGACTCACTTTAGCACATATTATAAATGATCAGAATAGAGTCTCAAAGTTAAAAGATTTCTCCACCACATGCTTGAAAATAACGTACTGCAAATCTCCAAAGAGATGGAAATAAACAAGCTTATTAATCCTAGAGCATTCTCCCCTGTTAATCAATAAAATCTCAAAATATGAATCCTGGCTCAACACAAAAACAAAATATTGTAGAATTTTTAAAAGAAAGGCATCAAAGAGAGGGAGGATATTCCATGTTCCAGATGAGTGATAGCTGTCCCTACCAGACATTTGACTATATTTCAATGACTTCAGACTAGAACAAATAATTTCACTAAATAGTTCAGGTATATAAAGACAGACAGAACCTTCATACACCTAATTTCTAAAATTTAAAAATTTCATGAAATTCCATAAACATGGAATTTAGTGTTTAGTGTTTCCCAACCTTTTTCTGAAATTTCACTGTTATTGATAAGAATGGAATCAGTTTATAAACCATTTGAACATCAGCTTGAAGCAAGTTTTTCTTAGCTTGTACTTTTGAACATCTATAGCATTAGTAATATAAACCTCTGACATTAACAGAAGAATGTCAAAACAAACACTCCAAAAGCCAAGGTCTTCAGCTGTATGAAACAATTGTGTATTGCAAAAGTAAACAGTAACCAAAAAAGCATTTGTACACACAGTCACTGATCCTTCTTTAACAGACAACTGATAGATGAAGTACAGGCACCTAACAGTGCACTTATGTCATTATGCCTCTAACGCAAAGTGCCTCTTTTCCTGGTATTATCAGTGGAGAAAATGAGAGGGTGACCTTATCTACCTTATCTACCAAACTTAGTGTTAAATTCACTTCCTCCACCAACTTGCATTTCCTGCCCCAAAGCGTCTGGATTAACTCTAATGAAAGAACCTGCAGAAGGAAGATACACCTATATCGCATAAACGCAAAAGAAGACTAATCCGGAAGTCTTTAATTAACATCCTCTTTTCTGCTAAAATCAAGGTTTACCTATTCCACCTCTTCACTTTTACCTGACAGGAATCAAACTGCTTCTCCCATTTTAACTCAGTTACTGAACCAACATTCAAAATTAATGAATTCTAAAAAATAAACAAACAAACAAGAACCCAGACACACAAACCAAAAGCTCACTCAGACTTGTAAGGCCTCTGGAATTCTGAAAAAGTAGCCCAAAACCAATATCCTGGGGCGGTGCTCCCTGACTCATATTAACCACTCTTCCTCTGCAAAACCAATAAATGTTAATGTTGAAAACTGATGCATATATGGTTGTATACATACATATTTAAAAACTTAGATACTACCTTGCACAGCCCATCAGAATTGTAACATCATTTGTTAACATAATAACTTTCAGCGGCATTATGAAAACTTTCTCCCTTCAGCTGAGCAATTAAAACTTGAAATCCACTGAAATCCCATCTTCCTATGCAACAAAATATTCAAAGAATAACAAAACACAAAAAAATCAAAATTGACACATATTAGCCATAACTATAAGGTATATATTGCATATTACATAGCCACATATTACATAGCCATAAGGCACTTGCAATGCAAGTTAACAAACTATAGGACAATACAGCCTTGAGATATCAGTAAGATAAGTTGCACTCTATCTAAAAACTTTGGCTAGATCCAATGCTAGAACATTTTCATTTTCTCCTGCAATTTCAAATAATTCCTGCAAACTACACAAAGTGCCTGCCACTATGTGACCTTTAAAAGTATTAGAGTGACTGAGACATAATAATTTCCTTGCTATTTTCTTTTCCAGTCCCTTAGCTAAAACAGAATCAAAGTTTTGTAATCTATTAAAAAAGGGGAAAGAAAGAAAGAAAGAAAGAAAGAAAGAAAGAAAGAAAGAAAGAAAGAAAGAAAGAAAGAAAGAAAGAAAGAAAGAAAGAAAGAAAGAAAGGCAGTCACCAGTCCCTGGTATCCTCTATATCTTGAGTTCTACCAAAGAGAGAAAGCGATGTAAAGGCCTTTATATGGTAACGATCCTAATGCTCTTTCAGTCAAGACATCATCGAAAGTCCTTGAAAACACTATGGAAAGGGGATCAATGAACCTCTGATAAAATTCTTCTGTTAGCCTCCTAGCCCCAGGGGAAGTTCTCTTATTTGGTGATAGAAAAGCTATATGAACATCCATATTTTTGGCTAATCTCTCAAGCAAGTCCTGCTACTCATTTACCCAAGTTTGAAACCTGCAACTAGATTTTCCTTGCTTTATATGACACAAATAAATAAGAGGAGGCTGTCCAGTCTTTCATCGTCTTTCATCAGCAAGGACCTTGCAAATTTAGTTTTATCCTTCAGTGCTGAACCATTTCCTTTTTAGCATCTCCTGAGATCTGTGTTCCATACTTAACTCTCAGACAGTTCTGAAGATTACTTAGCTAAATACTACTCACATTGCCAAAAAAAAAAAAAAAAAAATGGGCATGAGGGAAAGGCCAAAAGCATCTTCTTAACCAATCTTCCCATTCCAGCTGGGACACATAAAGTTCTTAGTCTATTTCTTCTTCCAGAATAAATCTCCTCTCTTATTAATTGAACTTGTATGACTGAGAAAGCAGCTAAGGAATTTGCAGCAACCCAGCCAGAAATCAGTGGCCTATAAACCTGTATTAGACTGAGCCAGAATCAAAGAGGATATACACTCTTTAGAGAATAGTTCGTGAAATCTACATGACTTTTTCACAACATCCTTAAATATCCCTGTTTTAAAGAATTATGGGTTTTTTTTCTTTTCCTTTTTTTCCTTTTTTTCTTTTTAACTGGATGGCCCATTACTTTCCCTTTTTTAGAGATTTTGTGATAACATATTTGCCACCTGATGTTTGATATTTATACATCATTAGCTGTAGAAAAGTTGTTCTTCTCCTGATTTTTTTTCTTCACTCTTCTCCTCTTTTGTAATTAATCTTCTCCATATTTTTTAATATTTGTGCCCCAGGCTCATAACATCCTGGCTGTTAGTCTTTCCACTCTGCTTACCACATTCACAATTTGTACTAGGAAAGGATGAGATCTGTCCTCTCCAGAAAGATAAAAAAGACCTTGTCAACCACGATGTGGTCCTCTTTAGGATTTTTCAGAATCCTCTAATTCTCCTTTCCTAGGAAAAATACATGAACAGAAATTGAATTTTGCCTAACATACCATGCCTAAAGAACTGCCTGTGAGCTGATCACTTTCTGTGCATACTTTCTCTTACTATCTTCTGTTCTCACCTTTTTGAAATATAAAACATGCATTTCTTCACCCAGAAGCATTTGCATGGTAAGGCTGCTATCCTCCTTAAATACTCCTTGGCACCCACCATGAAGGTGCCCAAAAACACCACAAATAAATAAAATAATAAATGGCTGAATGAAATATCCATAGTAAAAAGGTGGAACATACAAAACAGATGTGGTTTTTAAACTACCTGGAACCAATAACTATCATAAACTTTATTTGAAGGCTCCAAAATGTAAGCAAATACAGTGAAGAACATATTTCAAGTCTAGCAAACTGAAAGAGAGAATTAGATGCTACATTTTAAACTACGGAGCACTGACTACCTCTAAAGCATTCATACTTTTACTGTAAGAGCAAAAAAAAAAAAAGTGATTTCTCAGGTAACTGGCAAATGAATTACAGATTTCACATGTTCAGGAGTGAATCTCTACAATTTCAGCAAGACAGAGACTACAGCTGGGACCATAAATATGCCTGCTGTGATATTCTAGGAAAATGTTTTCACTGTGAGGGGTCCTGATTTAAGCTTCAGCCCTTGCTGGCTGTGGATTTCTGCCTTGGTCGTCTCTCGGGAGATGCATTAATGGAATAAAACTCCTTCAGGTTATTCTGTTCTGATAATATTCCTTAGATGCTTATTTCTTAGGTCTTTTTGTCCTGCCTCAGCAGTATAGGGTTTCCCTTTGTATTATTATATAAAAGGAATTCAAAAGTTGCTCTTTCTGGGCCATTTTTTAACTCTAGAGTTGATTCCTGCACCAAGTACCTGACTGGCATGATAACTGGAATAATCTAAAGTCCAAGGGCTACACTGAGGTTGAGGAGACCTTTAATATCTTTCCATTTTTAAGGATCAGAGAATTCAGATATGTGGCTACTAATCTTACTGTTATATTTCTGATGCACTTCAACATCTTAGAGATCTATACTATTCCTTACCTTTCTCAGTAGCCGTGAGAGTTTTATGTGGAGGAAACACCTTCAGAACGGTTTTCTGAACACAAAACCCCCCTTATCATGTTCAGGGGTTTCTTTGGACAGCTGCTCCAGACAGGAGGGTTTTGTAAGTTAAACATTTTTTTTTTTTTAAAGACTGAATGCACTTCCGCTGCTTATATATTGACCACATCTTCCCAGATATTTGAAAGATGAGTTCCACATATACCTCTGGTCTGAAAGCAAACTTCCATTTTCTTTTTCTTCTCCTGTCTCTCAACTTTACTTCATTACTGAGAAATCCCTTAATAACTGTAGATAAAACAGCCAGGAGCAGCATATGCTACAATCGGCTGTACATGCTGTTCAGCCGTGTGACTGAAACCATCTTGAAAGGAGAAGGGAGGAAAAGAACTAAGCTGATGCTCCCCCTCTTACTGTACAAAATCACAGAATTACAGAATAGTTGGAGTTTGAAGGGTCCTGTGGAACTCTGCTTTAAGCATAGTCGCCTAGAGCTGCTCAGGAACATGTCAGTAGGATTTTGAATATCTCCAGGGTGGAGACTCTACCATATCTCAATGTCTCTGAGCAACATTTTTGCTGTGCAATCATCCTCACAGCAAAGTGTGTTTTGTTATGCCTAAGTAGATTTTTTTTTTTTTGTATTTTCAGTTTGTGCTCATTACTCCTTGTTCAGCTACTGGCTACAGCTGAGTCAGTTTGGCTTAATCTTGTTAACTCTACGCATCAGGTAGTCATACACGCTGACAAGATGCTCTCTCAGCTTCCTCCTCTTCTTTAGGCTGAACAATCCCTGCTGTTTCAGCCTTTATTCATATGTCATATGTTCCACTCAGTCATCTCTGTGGCTATTCACTGAACTCTCTCTGAAAAGTCCAAGTCCTTTTTGTGCTGGGGAGCCCAGAATTGGACCCAGCACTTCAGGTGTGGCCTAGCCGGAGCTGATGGAGATATTACCTTCCTTGACCTGCTGGTGATGCTTCTCCTTGTGCAAGCCAGGATGCTGTTGGCCGTTACTGCAAGGACACAGCTCCCAGGTCTTTCTCTGCAACACCACTTTTGAGATGTCAGCCTCAGCCTGTTCCCTTGCATGGAGTCATTCCTCCCCAGGTAATGGACTTTACATTGACTGTTGCTGAGCTTCCTTAGGCTCCAGCATGCTGAGGTTCCTCTGATACAGTAGAACAGCCTTCTAGGATATCAGCTACTCTTCGCAATTTTACATCACCTCCAAACTTGTGCAGGATGCGCTCTGCCTCATCCTCTAGTGCATCCTCTAATGCAGATGTTAAACAGCATTGATCAGTGTATCAAACCGTAGGATATTCCAGGTAGACTTTAATCATAATCTTCTGAGCCCGGTAGTTCAGCCAATTTTCAGTCCACTATGCTATTTATCTGCTCTGTACTTCACCAGCTTGTTTAAGAAGAGGTTATAAATGTCGAAAACCTCCCAAAAGTTAAGATAAACAACAAGCCATCTCATCATTGAAGGCTTCCAGTTTGGTTTAGGATGATTTTCCCTTCATAAACACACGCTGGATGCTCTTGATAATCTTTTACTTCATACCTTTGGAAGTGTTTTCCAGAACGATGTGCTGCATCACCTCCACAGGTACAAAACTGAGGCTAACCAATCTGTAGTTCCCTGGATCATCCTTCTTGCCTTTTTTGAAGATAAGAGTGACTTTGCTTTTTTTCCAAGCCAGCAAAATGCTACTTTTAGGAGTAAATACATTTTGACTGCAAATATATTATTAACTATGCAGTGCCAACATTCTCTGACCCTAGGACAAATCAGAATGTTTTGGCTTTAGCCATACTAAACTGTCTTCATGAAAGAAAGAAAGAAAGAAAGAAAGAAAGAAAGAAAGAAAGAAAGAAAGAAAGAAAGAAAGAAAGAAAGAAAGAAAGAAAGAAAGAAAGAAAGAAAGAAAGAAAGAAAGAAAGAAAGAAAGAAAGAAAGAAAGAGTCTAGTCCGGATAATTCTAAGGGATAACTTAAAAAATATGTCTGGGAATTGTTCTTGATATCATTAGTAAATCAAGGCAAAAGTGAGGCAGACACTATTCTAGCAAATGAATAGCATGTATGAAAGCATTCCAGTGCCAGGAAACATTTCCTGGTATCATTTAATTTCTGGTTTAATCATGGCTTTTGTGACTCAAAGTGACAGGATATGTACCTGTATGCACTATGACATATAACATAATTGACATTCATGGGACTATATCGAGTTACATCACTTGCAGATGAAGGCTCATCACTCCAATTGTATTACTAAACATTTTATTTTAAAAGGACTATATGTGTATGCATAAATTTCTCTGGTTACAGTTACAAATTGGGACACACCAGTATACCCACATGATTGAAGGCCTACTAGATTAAGAATACAGGCAGTACAATAAGTCTATCATGACAAGGAGATAAGATGCAGCTGAAAATGCAACTGGAGAGTATTCCCAAAGCCAGTGATACAGACTGAACATCTCCTGAATGAAAGGACATAAAATGATCATAATAATAATAAATATTTAATATATAAAGGTTCTGTTTCCTTTCATTATTCCATAGGATCTAATAGAAAGCCCATGTGAACTTCCTAGATAGCTTTGGATGAAATCTGCTAATCCTAAATGAAGAAGAGTTATGAATACAGGTAAAAGAAGACATTTAATGAGATTCCCTGAACATACTAGTCATGAGTTATTTACTTGAGTTACTGCTCTGATTTTAGCCTTCTTGCTCTGAGCTTCTATGTTCTGCTCTGAGCTTCACTCCGAGTTGTGTAAGATCACCAAATTATAGACCTACTTGCACTTTTTACCATCAGGAAAAGTGTAGAAATAAGAGGGGCACTTGTCTTACATACTGTGATTTAATCTACTTATATCAACAGTGAACTCCTTGAAAAACATGGCAGAGCACTGAGTGGTTTATACGTATTCATAGCTTTCAATGTTACGGTACAGACAAATACAAAAACAATATACACAAAAAAAACCCCAACACCTCCTGAGTTCAGAATATTTCTAATACGATCAAGAAAGGCCAGGTTAGTTGTTTCTACATGCCCTTTGTGAGTTCACTAAGAGCTGTGTTGCACAGAGTGAAGATAAATGTTGAGCCGGGCCTGATACATACAGAAAGGTACATATTACATCTGTCTGTTGGTCAGCCACGGACCTACCGTAATTGCAGCTGTACCAAAACTGCACCTCCTCAGCTCTAAGAGCAGCAACAAGAGAGTGACTAATTCTCCCTGTGTCTCCCTGTGTGGTTGATACTGTGCATACACTTATTAAGTATTGTGGGTTTTTTTATTAATCACGACAGATGCAGGGGAGGGAACGTGCTTGATTTTTTTAAATAGAGTGGGAGTTGGCGAAGTGCATCCTTCTCACAGGAAAAGCCATGAACAGTTCTTCCCATATTCCCCTGTGAGAACAAGGACAGAAGGTGAGAATAACACTCTCTCCCCCTGGAGTAGCAGTTTGGGGAAGCAGTCTATTTTAAAGCGCAAAGTAACCAGAAAGCCACTTTAGCTTTAACGGTGTGTCTGTGTTGAAGTCTGAAAGACAGAATCTTTCCTTCAGCTGCTCCTGAGACTGAACATATTCAGTTCAGTCCCTCCAAGGAGTAAGACCCCTTTCACTACTCCTATCCCACACTGTGCTTCCTCAAAAAAAAAAAAAAGAGGAGTTTACTGCATTCCAACAGACAAGTGTGGGTGTAGGGAAAGTTAGTGCAAGAGAATCTACAGTGTCTTTTTTTTTTTTCCTGGGAATTCCAGAGTGTTAGGAACGTGTATTTGTTTTCCACTTGCTACCTCTTACTTGATGTCTGTATCATAACAAATTGCAGCAAATTGTAAATGCTTTGCCTGGTTACCTGAATTAGCTATGCACAGATGTACTGTGACTGTGTGGCTGGAACATTAGCATGAAGACAAAACCAGCAGTGACTCAATGGTGCTTTCTTTGTTATATAAATAATATAAACTTCTTTTCTAAAATATCCTCCTTCAAAGGATCATAACATCACACAAAATCCCTAGAAACTAAAAACAAGAGAAAAAAATGTTTAGAGCAAAATAACACTGAGTTGGACCTAGAATTCAAAAATTTTCCCGCCAAAAATTATAATTTTACTTACAAAAAAATGATTCCCTCTACCTTTTAATCATCTTTTCTTTTTTCACTTGAACATTACAAACTATCTTCAATTAAAGACAAATATCCTATGGCATTTTCTCAATAGTGCATTGCTCTCAGTCTAAGGGAAAATGTGATATATGGGATGTAGTTTTTTGATACTAGAAGCAGTGAAACTCTTTTTGCTTCATCTCTCCATCTAGCATGAAGTTGGTGGGAGTATCTGCTGGGCTTACTGTTATAGCGGGTACACTCAGAAACCATTTTAGGTATTCCTGCCTTGTACCAACATATGACTGTAGGTTGAGGCTGTACTGGAAGGAAAGCTACCAAAAACTTTTTTTTTTTTTTAATTTTGCAGATGCTTTTGCAATAGTAATTATAATTTTACTGGGAAAGTTTGCACTAAGGGCAATGAAGGTATGTAGAATAATTAGCACAGTAGTTATTTTTGCACTAAGATATATAGAACCCGTTTTCTGTTTTCTTTGTGTGGGAGGGTAGAGAGTAGGAGAAGATGGTGTACTAGTTTCCATAACTAAAATAGCCAGTCTAAATGCAATCTTTTCATCTTTATTAATTTCTACTTAAAAAAAAATAATTTACATTCCTATAAGAAACAAGTGTCTAACTAATCATCCTTGCGACTCAGATGGGTGCACACATATCCCATCACAGGACAGATTCTGTCATGATACAGGAAAGGTATTCTCCTATGGTGTGGCCATTGCTCCATAGCCAGTGTGGTCCAAAATGTGTGTTTTTGAGTGTTAGACCCAGGGAAGAAAACGTTATGAGGACATTTATGTTCCCTACAGTCCCGCCTTGTGTGATTTCTTTATAAGATGAAAGGATTTACCTGGGTTCATGCAACAGAATACCAGTTTATGGTGAAGGGAAAATAGGTATGCTTGTGGCAAAGGAAAAGGCTGCATCAGCATGCGTATACAAGCTCCTCTAAACTTTCAGGTATCAGGTCAATATTTGCATAGTCAATTTTATCATTGCAACCGCTATGTTTTTACATAATCATATATTATGAAAGGTAAAGGGTTCTCTACAAGTCTATGGATATCATACACACTGCGTCCATTAGTTATACTCCTTTAGCATTTTGTCTACCAAGAAGCAAACATCTCAGTTCCATTTTATTGGGCATGTAAAAAAAAATGAATGAAAATTATTTGACACTCGGGATCTCAGCTCTCCCATATAAATTCTGCAAGATATTTCTGTTGATCGACTGTTCTGAATGACAGCAGAGTATTCAGAGGTCCTCTTCAGTTAGGGATAACTCTTGCATTGCATTTGCTTAAATGGTAAAATAAAGAACTTCTCTAATGATTCTCTTAACTCTCACATACTCTTCTGAGTAGCACTTGTGAACATTCACGCAATAGGATTTCCCACAGATATCCCATTAGAGCAAGCCATCGGGTAGGGGTTATTTGTAACATCTGCCTCCTTCCAACACAGTCTTGGTTGTTTAATCCTTGGAATCCCAAACAATGTACCAATTAGCCATTTCTCTGTGGGTTCCTCTTGTGAAGGCTCTTGTTAACCACAAGCTTTGAAAATCCCCTTGATGAAGCTTCACACTTTCACTTAACAGATTAACATATGGCTGGAAACATTGGCAGGGGTCTTTCTGAAGGCTAATTACAATTTAGCCTTCATATCACCTAACAGATTCTGAAAACAATCTAAGAGCTATGAATTTATTGTTGCTTTTATGTTTGACCATCCCATACCTACACCAAACATGTATGAACATTTACAAAGATTAGAGTAGTTCATGGTCTTTCTTATTATCTCCCTTGCTGTGTTCTTCATATGGATTCAGCCTTAAGGGTAAGCAAATATTCTTCTCAGGCAAAGCAGTATAACTCAGGAAAAACCAACAGATTTGATTTGAATTTGATTTAAACCAGGCGAGAGTCTGGCTCTGAATAGCACTCTGAATTTCTTAAGTCATTAATGTAGCTTAATATCCCCTCCAAAGAATGATTTATCTTTCCCTAAATGAATGATCTGTTCTTTGCATTGTTATCTGTTCCTCTCCCCTGGTCAAAAAAAAAAAAAAAAAAAAAAAAAAAACACTTAACTTGGCAGCCTAATGGCTACTTCTTACTTCTTTATTTCACATACAACTATTCAAGAACCTGTGGCAAACTGCAAACTGAACTGCATGTATGTTTTTTTTACCATTTTATCAGCCTGAACTATATATATAGTTCTTCCTTCAGTGTATAATAGAAGTGGAAAGATTAAATATTGATTTTCCCATATTACTTTAAATTATTTAGGGAAAAGGTGCATTCCTTTGAAATTATGGATTTCAATACACTACAGCAGATTCTATTCAGATTTATTTTGTTAAGATATTTTACAGTATGAAAGCACTGGAAATACTGAACAAAATAGCATTTCTGTTATTATGTTGACCATGTTGTAAAAATAGCAGGTCAGAAATAATTTGCTAATCAAATTGTAAGACTTTCAAACATTGAATTATGTTTTTTTTTTTAATTGGATTCTAGAGTGAGATAAAAAATACTACATTCAAAGAATGATACTTGAATGTCTTCACTTACAATGGAATCTGTACAACATAGTTTCCTCAGTGCAATGCTTTAATGATCCTCATACCCTCTGTGTACCCCAATTTTATTCCATGAATGTGTATTTGGATAAAAGGTTGCTTTTTTCTGCAGGCCACCTCCTCACTTTTCTAGCCAGTGTTTGGCTTATACTGACAACAAGGATGGCCATTGAAGTCATTTATCATGGATTATCATATAGTGTTGCTTTGGAACAAAACCATCAAGGAATGGAACCTCCATATCAGATGTGAACAATTTTTAGTTACTTTTGGCCTGAGGTTGTATCTGAAAGGTCGACCTTAAAGTGAAGAGTTGCTAATCCTATTACCAAGCTCTCAGTTGCACAGTCTTCAGTCTCGCATTCTGAGACAAATCGAAGCGTATACTGCATTGAACTTTTGCCTCACCTAGGAGGTAAATCTTTCCCTAAGATTTATCAGGAGAACTCTTGGAAGGAAAATGCTGTCACTACTTTACAAAATACAAATAAGACAGCATCTGTATACATCTTCAATCACAAGACAGAACCTCAAATAATATAACCTCCTCCAAAAATCCTGTAAATTCATACTTTAAAGAAACAAATTTGCTCCTAAGTACTTATGATGACTGTAAAAACTCCCAGAAGTTAACTAATTTCCATAAGCAAGGTGTATATTCCATAAATTCATACAGGTCATGCCCTCTGAAATATATGTATCACATCTGTTTAATGATTTTTTTCTCATTCACTCTTTCTTCCAATATTTTATAGGAGTTCTAAATTGCACTGCAAAGAATTAAGAGCGAGGTAATGGTGTGTGCTTAAAAGTGCCACAAAGAAGAGAGAGGTTGTTAATTTATAAGATATGGCTGTTCCCAAGACCTCCAACTTTGAGAAAAAGAATAGCCATAAAGGAAATTCTGACAGAGGAACTTTTCGGTTACCTGGTTCACTGACTGCCCGCAGGCACTAACATCTGTGTTTAATACAGGGTATTTTGGACAAAGCTTCCTCAGCCTTTCCTGCTGTGGTGCCTCCACTTTCAGAGAGCAATTAATACCCAGTCCTCTAGCGAGGGGAATTTTGAAGAAGCCTCACTGTGTAGTCATTGAATCACCCTCTCATGCGAGGAGAGATGCAGTTTCCAACCTTGATCTAGTGACACTCACTATAAAATATTTAAACATTCACTGACTTCCCCTAGAACACTGCAAAATTAAGTTTAAATGTAAACTCAAATATGTCCATGCTAGAGGAAACTCAACTTAAGTTTCTAACCGTATGAGGGAGCTCACTAAAAGCTCATGTATTGCACTGGGAAAGGAAGTATTGAAAGAGATGGGGCACCTCTGACCACAAGTTTTATGTGGAATCTGCTCTCTCGACTTCCACTCCCAAAGCAGACCTTGTGTATTTGCTGGAAAATCAGATTCCTACATCTTAAGACTATCAAGACATGTCATATCCACCTCTTAGTTAAGAGCAGACTTTTAGGTGCCTCTTAGGATTTGCAAACAGTTTTAATTGTACTTAACATTTAGACTAAAAATGAGACTTCAAATAAACAACATTTGTTTAAATGTTCATAACACAGAACAGCACCACACACTATCATTCCTTCCTGCTATAAGATATTGTATATTTTTAATAACATCATTGATTCAACATCATTTTTTCATGTACAACTGTATTTTCATATACTTTATGTGCAGAACTTCATCTTCATAAGTAAGTGAATGCCCCCCCCCCCTTTTTTTTATAGATTTCTTTCTTTAATTTCTTTTGGAAATGAGTTATTTTGTTTTTAAATTAATTTTCCAGTATGTGGATATGCAACAAGTATGTTTATATTCACTTGCACTCTTGATTCTTCCATAAAATCATCTTTACGTATCCAGAGAAAATGCTTAAACGCTAAATGAGGAAAATAATCACTTCAGGGCCTTGGCATAGACTCTGGAACAATATATTCAGCTTTCAGAGAAAATGCCAATCTTTTCCTGTTGAAAAGGAAAATTTGGGTAACTCTGCTTCTCAGTTCTTAATAATGCAAGTTAGATGCCTAAAGTTAAGAAAGGCCTATATCTGGCCTTGAGACATAATTTCAATTGTGTCCACAGCGAAGGGAGCAGATGCAGGAAGAGAAGAACTATTACTCTTTCCTTGTTTAACAAAATGGAGACATTTCTACAAAGCTGTCATTTCCTTCTGTTGACTTGTTTCTTTGTAACCTTTTCAACACAAAATACTTCAATTTCCAGGCATCTTTGACCAACTACCACAGCATCAGTTAAAAATGAGCATGCAAGTAAACATGCATATATTTAAAAATGTTGTAGTACTTTTACATAAAAGCGCTATTTTTCAGAAGTATGTGACAGTGGGGAGAGATTGTTTTTCCCCCCACAAATACACTTCAACTAGAGTTTAATTAAAGGAGATTTTATACAAAAAAAAAGGGAGGGGGGGCAAATCAGACTAAAAATCAGGATTCTAGTTATGATAAAATAGAACAAAATGTTTTCTAATTATTTAATATGCAAATGTGAATGTCAGTTCGGGAAACACACTGAAGGATACTTCATTGAGCTATAGAAGAGACTGATGAATATTTACATTCTTGACTGTTTCACTTCTATTTTTATTGTTAATGAGAGAGTAGAGTGAACCAGCTGGACTCAGCCTGGGGCAATTGGCACAAGGTAAACCTATCTCATGATGTCCAGTATCCTTGAATAACACTTGAAGCCTCAAATCACTAACCTCTCCACAATTTTCAACTCCCGTCTTTGTTGGTTAATCCTCAAAGTGACAAGAACGTGTTCCTGCATTTGGGTTCGTCAGACTTCCCAAGCTCAGTGTTGTGGAGATGAGAACACAACCCTTGAGCACTGTCAGGGCTCCTAGACTGTTCTCAACCTACCTTTTCCTTAAGTATTGAGTTATGCTGTGCATGGGCTATCTTTGCTGTGGTCTAATGAAATAGTTAAATACATTTATTAAATAGAATTTCTTATGGAAGTCGTGGGAAGAGAAGTCTACTGACCTTAACTTTTAAGGTCTTTAAGGTGGTGACTGAGCCTGGAAAAAAAAAATTACCATACACACTAGACAGCAGTAGTTGTTGTTACGTCTAACCCAGGACAGTATAGGTTATCTATGTTTTGTGCCTTTTGTTTTTAAATGGAAACAGTGTATTGGTTAGCTGGACAAGGTAACAAGTTCTGCAGCATCAGCACTGTTAACATCAGTGTCTAAACCCTGACACTGACACTAGGCTATGAACTTTCCCAGGATCTAACAAAATTACATACATGTCCAAGATTGGATTTGCAGGTTATGTTATATTCAGCAATGACATATTCCTTCTTTTTGTTTGCTTGTTTGTTTTGTTTTCTCTTTCATTTTGCATTTCTGGTTATATTTTCTCTGTCTTCTTTCATCTTTGAGCACCTGCATTATTCCAAGTTAACTTCTAGTCCAGTATTCATTCCCTTTAGTTTACATCGGTCTTTATAAAGGGAAAGGAAAGGAAAGGAAAGTATATAGGAGTAGATAAAAAGAAAGGAAAGGAAAGGAAAGGAAAGGAAAGGAAAGGAAAGGAAAGGAAAGGAAAGGAAAGGAAAGGAAAGGAAAGGAAAGGAAAGGAAAGGAAAGGAAAGGAAAGGAAAGGAAAGGAAAGGAAAGGAAAGGAAAGGAAAGGAAAAAGAAAAAAGTAATTCTTGCTTTTAGCAATGCCTCCTGTGTCCAATATGCCAGGTATATCAATGTCAACATTTCAGAGATTAGGATTCACAGGTAGATCTTGGGCTTCCTCCTGGAAGCAGGCTCTAAATAGAGAACTAGAAACAACACACTACAAGATGCCATTTAGTAAGCAACACCTGTACCCAAAAGAACTGTAGTTCACGAAGGGCAGAAGGCTGAAGGAAAGAACCAGAGAAAATGCCACTGGAAAGCTCTTCCAGGGCTGCACTGGTACTGCAAATGTGTGCACATGAGCAGCATAAACTTGACTAGATCTTCCAATTGCAAAGTGAGCATTTAATCCCAGCCAGGCATGCCTGACTGGAGGACCCTCAGTGCCGTAATTGACATGACTTTTGGTGAAAGTAAGCCCTCAGGAACACACAAAAAATGAGTGCCAAGAGAATGCTAAAATAGAAAATTCTATATAGTTTAAACTCTAGGGAAGTACAGCTGGTAGGAAGAGTAATATCTTTTCCTAAACCAGCAGATATGGTTGAAAAGGCAGGCAAACTTTCAGTCTCAGAGTCCCTTCATCAAGTCCCTGTTGGTCTTCCTGTAAGTCACATATTTTTATCGTCTACACAGTGGAACACAGTGGAAAAGAACCTTCTTGATTATCAATGGGGCATTGTTTTTCCTTTGCATCACGTTCAGGTTTCTGTTTTTAACCTTGAATGAATGGAAATGATAAAGTAGAATTGCACAAAGGGTATGATAAAAAATATGCTATAAATGAATCCAAACCTTGTGAAGTATTTCAGTTTTAATTTTGAACCATATCAGAGTTACATTTGAAACATACTGACCCAAAGCATACAGATTAATAACTTCACAAAATTGTTTAACCACACTGGCATGAGAAATTCATGCTTCACAAACACGTATGTGGAACGCATAAATTAAGAGGAGAATAAAGCTCGGATAAAAATAATGACCTCAACATTTTAATATCTTTCTCTCAACATATATTATAAGTCCTGGTAGCGTGTGCTGACAAAACCTTGGAGTACCTATGCATAAATGTATTCACACATCTACCTCGGCTCCAATCGGTATTCCCAGTGGTGCCTGGGAAATGACTTGCTTTAGCTCACATTTTAATTTTTGTTTAAAAACTAAAAAGTCCACAGCAATAACTCAATCCAGAAATAATCCTTCTCTTAGAAGTGACCTTTTCAAAGAAGATAAAATACAAAAAGTCAGTCTCATCTGAACAAATTATCAAGAGTAAATTTTACTTTTATAAATTAAAGGATTTTTATTATTATTTTTATTTTAAGGAGAAGGCACAGAACTTCAAACCAAGGATCTGTGAAGCTAGTCGGAGACAAGTGATAGAGGAACACTCGAATAAGCCCAGTGTTTGAGGTTAGTGACATGAATTCAGACAGACATGGCTAGATCCAGCAGCTGAGGTTCATTTGGTTTAAAAGACATAACTACCAGGGTCAGTAAGTGAAACACAGGAGGTGCATGTAGCACCATTAGATTTAGAAAAACATTTAACCTGGCTTCCATGCTAAGGATTGGAGATGCACCCTGCTGAGGGAAGAAGCTCAGAACCAGGTTAATGATGCCCAGGTTGATTTCAGCTGGCTTGATACATCGTGCAGACATGCCACATGTCAGGTATTTATATGACATTACTCAGTGGCACACAGAAATAACAGCTAAGCTTAGAGAAGCAGTAGTGTGCTTCTTATCAGTTAGCTCTGCCCGTAGCTGATTAGCCGCTTTCTTATCACCGCTGGTCTACCACTCCCTCATGCAAAGACAGCTGGAGGATCTCTGAATGTTGCTTTACGTGTGACCTGCCTACGAGACATAAGATAAGCAACAGACTGTTTAAACTGTGGAGACTTACAAAAAAATCAGTCAACCAAGAGGGCTGTTGTTCAAGATATGGTTTGTATATATCTATATACAAATGATTTGGACAATTTGATTGAAAACATAGAATTAGAGTTACCCTTTGTGTAAGCAGGTGAATTCCTCATTCTGAGTGAAATTAGGCAAAGGATTTAGCATGTTACAGAAACACTTTTTTTTTTCCTCTCTCATTGTGATGGGCTATTTAGCCTCATCTGAGATGACAGAGAGCAGTGCAACTGGCTGTGCAACTTTAAAGGGGCTTTGAAAGCATCCTTTTATTCATCCATCTGCTGAAGGCCAGACCATCTTGATAAGGAAATCTCATCAGCAGCAAAGTTGTTCTATCCTTGTAACTTTTCCCAGAAAAGTTTTCAGAGCTCTAAATAGAATATTTTGGGCATCTTATGACAATTATACATCTGAAAAATTTTAGACACTCGGAGTTATCTTCATCTATATGATTAGAAATCATTATAATCGTCTCAGAAATCATCTTGCCTTACATTTATGTCATAATGGAGGCAAAAATAACTTTCATGTGACATGGTCCGAAAGTCACTCAGAGAGATATTTAGAATTATCATCCAGCTTCATCTGCACTTTCAAAGATCTTTCTCTTTAGCCTACTGATAATAAATGTCATGTATCTTTCACACTCATGTCAGAAAAGAAAAAGCATCTCTGCAGCAGGCTTAACATTCTTTCATCCCTTAAAAATGATGGACAACCACAGCAGGAGATTACTGTGTCAATGACTGAGACCTTAATCCATCTAACTTTTTAAAAACTTCTTTTAAAACCTGAACAACCCACTCTCACAAAGACCCAAGTCGTCAGTAGATAATTTTTTTAATAGTAACAGCCATCTGTTACTATTACCAGCAGCTACCAGGTACAGAATTCTCTGTAGTTTTGTGGTGATACAGATAATACTCTTCAGAAACTACTGCAAATGTTAAATGTTAAGTAAGGTAGCTATAACCTGATTGCTATCATCGTGTCAGTCACTTATACACCAAGATCTGTCACAAATCACTCATCAGGGATTCAAACTCTGAATGATATTTTCAAAAAATGAGAGAAATGAAAGATTTTGCTTATCTGTTGTCCTGTTATTAATGCGGGAAAAACAAACTCACCGGGGACAGGGCAGGAAGGACCACCAGGCATGACTTTGTCTTATGCCTTGTCCCAAAGAAGGAAGAAGAAAAAAAAATGTATTTACACAGAATTTGGAAAACTATTTCTGAAATGACCATTTTGATATAGAAACCTTTCCAAGTTACTGAATCCATTACTGCGTAAGATAAGCTAAAACTTAGCATAGTCATTTTAAACCTGTTGTGTCAATTGGCAAGACTGTAATTACGCTAATGAAAGCTGCCAGTGATAATCCATCTATCTTAGCACACAGAAACCTGGATGGTTGAGAATATTTACTAGCAATTTGTATCTACAGTAACTTTGCAATCATTTAGTGTTGCCTCAATCAGCAAGTCAGGAAACAGCAGAGTCATATTCACTTTTATAAAGGTTATATCAGATTCTCTGCCATTTTATATTTCATTTCATTATATTTCCTGCTTTACAGGCCAAGCTACATCTATGAGGAATGCTCTAGGTCATTAAATCCCTTCAGCAGGGAGAGCTACAGTGCACGTCTACAACACAGATGGCCAGAGCTTTGCCATCACTGCAGGAGAGCCAGGCATGTTCAAGCCCTGCAGCTCTTCCCTTTCGGAGTTCAGACCAGCATGGGTGTTCAAGAACCCAAAAAAGTTTGATTGTTTCATAGCTAAAAAGAAGCAATTTTTAATCTCAAAAACATAACTCAGACAAGGTGTTGAACACAACTGTCTACAGGTATGTTTCACTTGAAACTAAGGATATGATAGTGTCTTCTGCTAGTAGTGTGGTCAGTTCTGCTTCTTTCCCTCTTTTCCAAGCATCTTGCTTTAACCACCTCTAAGTTCATGAATCTGTTCTATCTTTTCAGCTTATTATGGAGATCATATTCACAAAACCTTCGAAGAGCCTGGCAGTTGGACTGAAAAGCTCACTTCACTGAGGCAAAATTTCCAAGTCACTGAATTTAGAGTGGTACAGAGCATACAGAGCAGCTTGAAGATGCTGTCCACTTTCCAGTCTGCACACTGTTCATATTTCTCACGTCCCTTGAATCCACAGAGCAAACCATGTAATAACACATGGACAAGTGTGCAGCAATCGTAGAATCACATACCCACATCATCTTCCTCCTCACTAACAGCCACACAACAGAGACACTCTCTCTGGTTGTGGATGCTACCTTCTGTCTGCTGGTTGGGAAGATTGTTACAAGAATGTGTGTCAGAGTATCAGAAAAGCAACACATGGCAAAGCAGAAATGACAATGATTTGGCTAGGTACTGCTCAGTAGCTAAAAAAGTCAGTGTTCTCTATAACTTTTCCTTATCAATAAATCTCTTGTCCCTGGTGATACACTATCAGCAAATGAGATGCATAGAATTTATTTTCAGCTTCTCAATATCACATCTTATTTCCAGGTTCATTGACTAAGAGATTCTGAGCTTTGTTTTTTTCCCTCTGTTCCATTATATTCCCATTGTTATTTCCCTTCCCCGAGGAAGCTGTGGGTTTGTAAATGTATGCAGCTTTCCTGCTATTATGATATGCTATTCTGTAGTCTAAGTTACGATCAGTTGCAGGCTCCCACTTTTACTTAGAATTTCAGAAACTATATCTATCCTCCCCTGCTTCAGTTTGCATGCAAAGAAATACAGAAACTCTAGCCTCACTCTCATCTTTCCAAAGGAATAAATTTCCCCTCTCCGAAGAGCTGCCTATTACAGGCAGCGTCTTGCTCTCCATCTGCCCTCATCTGCCCTGATCTCTGCTTAGTGCTGTGATTCAGCTACAATTCAGCAAGTTCTCAGGAATTACATCGGAAAATGCAATCCTGACCTGTCAGAGACTCCTGTGACAGCTTACCTTACCTTACCAAAGCATACCAATCAGATGCAATATCTAGATTCATTCATTTATTGTGTCCCCAAGAAAGTACTACATCTCACATTCGATGCACCTACAATGAACAGATCTGTACCTCCAGCAGATGCCAGGAACACAAACTATTTCGAAAGCAGTTTTACTTCTTTTTTTTTTTTTTTTCTCATTTGTCAACTGATTCAGCAGTTTCTTGTCTGCTCTTCTCAAATATCTGGCCTTATTCTGATTTCTGAGCCTTCTTTCCTCTCATTGCATCAGTTATGCCTCTCCTTAATTTCTGTCCCCCTTTTTCCTACTAGATTGGAGTAGAAAGTGTGAGTTTGTCAAGCCTGAACTCATTTGTTGCAAACATCTGACAAACTTTTCTGAAAATAGGGTTATTCTCACAGAATACACGATGATTTCTTGCATATGCTCCCAGGAAAGACCCTGCAACACGTGGCTGTCAGCAATGGGTGTCCTCCAGGTGACCACATCTGTCCTGAAGCCGGATTTCCAAAAAGCAGGAGGCATCTGGCTGGAGCAAGCGACAACCTCAACATCCAGTTCGTTGTTAGTGTTAGTAAGCAGGTTAACGAAAATAGTCCCAGCTCATGACCAGAGTTCCTCTGTGCTATGGCATAACATAATTAGTTGATTATAACAAATTACATTAGTTCTAACCAGATTTGCTCTTCATCTAGGCAACTTCCTTCTTATATTACCTCTTTTCCCGTGCTCTTAAAAAGGTCTGGACAAAAATAGAGACTTAAGAAAGAACAGACTAAAATTAAGTTTCTAAATAATATTTACACTGCTGCTAAACACATTTTTATGTTTTTTTTTTTCTTTTTGCTCATGAATTTTAACTGCTTAGCATTTTCAAAATAATATTGATAAAAGTTTACCCCTGTAGAATGTATTCAAAAACTCTGATGCACACTCAGAGAATGGCATTTTTTCCTTACTTTCCTCACAGTGAAACTTATAGCTGAGTCTGCAGTTAATCATAAACATTTTTGCCTGACTGCATGACGGAAAGACTTTTTCACAGTTCTGTATTTTGTAACATGTTCTGTATTTTTACATTTAATATTCCATATATATGAGACCAAAACAACAAATATAATTCCTTCTCCAGGTATCTCCTGATCTGATACCCATAAAAACAGATTCAGCTAACCATTTAACCTGCTTTTTCCTCATTTCTAAAGCCACCAAATAATTTACAACAGAAAATATACTCTGATTTACTTCTGTTTGCACATGTTTGCACTTTCACCATTCTCAAAATTTTTGATTAGTAGCTTGTATAAAGATATCTACCTCTATGGTCAGCCACAAATTCTCAATCTAATTTATTGTTTCCAATATCATACTTGTTTGTGAGGTTTGATTCAGCTTGCAAATAGCTGCATAATGGAGGAGAAGAAAGTATGGAGTACACATCTCTCTCATAAACTGCTTAAAAACTAACAATTCTTTCTCATCACATAATAAAATGAACATTTATTGCTGCTATTGATGTCCTTTTCAGAGAAGAGGAAGAGGAAAATTTTGTGAATTCACAGAAAGAAAGCTCTTTCTTTATGATGATGTAGCTTACTGTTTGCAGAACTCATCAATAAAAAGTGAAGGATATCCTGAAGCTTATGGAAGGGGCAGAAAGAACATTTTCTGTCTTCTCCTCTGTCTTTCATATTTTCTAACTAGGAAATGCAAGCCTCTTAAGCAACCATGCAGCCAGGAATCAGGTGCCTTTTTCTTCAGAGAAGAGAAGCAGCGTTGTTTGTTGGGTGATGATGAACATTTAAATGTAATTAATTAACTCAGTCCAGAATCAGGGTCAGTATAATTAAGTATCTATTTGCCCTGGGGATTTTTCCTACTACACAGGTAATTTTTTTGACCTATACATTATGCATATCTGAATAATATCTGGATAATTTGTAGGATATCTACACTGAACAGAGAAAACATATAGTCTGTATGTTACAGAAGATGTGTAAGATCTATGCTGTCTTAGAAAACTAAAGTTGCCCTTATTAGTGGTTCTAACAATGCACTATGATTGTCAGTGTCAAATACTGAAAATATGCTATAAATGAAAATATTTCTGTTTTTGTTGCATTTCTTTTCTACTAAATTCATCTTTATTGATCTATGGCTGAGGGATGCATGATATTGTTAGAAACAGAAGGAAGATGGTTCTGAAACAATCAGCTTTTCTTGCTGATAGGTGAAAAATCTATTTATATTTTCACTCTGTAAATCATATAATTCTATACCCTAGCCAGCAGCTGGTGTCGTAAAATAATATCTAGCCACAAATGCTAAATCAATGCTAGAGTTTCATAGCAGCATCTCATTATTTAAAGACGATCCCCATGTAAATATATGTCTAGTAGAACCAAACTATCATCAAATCCAGAATTAATTGGCAAAAGATAGAAATTCCTTACTCTAAATAGTGACACTGATCATTTGTAATGAAGTCTCATGCCTCCATCATAACATTTCATCAATATCTAAACTGAATTAAGTAGAAAATCTGTGGAGAACAAGTTTGTGCCAAGCCACTGTTAAGTTTTCACTGCTTAAATTTTCAATAAAATATATCATAATTGATAGACATTATCTTAGCAGGGTTCCATTCAAAACAATATTTATTACAGATGAGAAATAACAGCCTGCTGAGAATATTATATTTTACTTGGGGATAATCAAGCACTATTATCTGATAATCTAAGTGAATATAATTTTTACTTTTACATTATGATACTTAGATGAAAACCTTTTTGCAACTGGTAATGAAACAAAGCCTCAATAATTTGCAAGTTGGTTACCATAGATATACTCATTAGCAAATAGCCAGCCTATAGTATTCTTTTTTATTTTATTTTTTTAAGGAAAAGGCCTGTCCCTGTGCTGTCAAACTGTAAGGGCTATCACACCCAGCCTTCCAACTAACAATCATATCCACCCTCCTCACCTGAAAAGTTTTTGGTATTGACAAACAGCAAGGAAAGATTTATCACATCAGGGTTAGAATCTCTCTCCTACCCTCCCTTTTCAAATTGGCCACAATCAGTTCAATTTCTTGTTAAGCAGGAACTAGATGACCTTATGGTTATGGTGGTAGCCGTGATATAATCAGCATCATAAATGATGAATAATAGATGGATAAATAATGTTTATGCATTTATTACTCTAACCACTGGAAGGTTCTAACAGTAATTCATGTAAGTTCTTCTGCATTTACAACATTTTGAACAGAGATTTAAATGAGGAAATCATAATTGCATTTCATAATTGCATCAAGTTACTGAAATTAAATGCAGGAAGGAAAGGAATTTCTATGAAACGTTTACAAAGCTAACAAGAACCAAAGGCAGAATTTTACTGAGTTTTAGGGAGAAAAAACAGGTAAAGGTTATCAGAAAAATCTTTTCAGTTTAAGTACCTTCATCTAGAAATACTTCAATATTTCAACTTACTTTGGAAAACATTGCTCAGCTTTGCTTCCAGCTTCAAACTTCAGGAGCCAGGAAAATGGTGTATTAGGACAACTGGGACCAAACTGAGTTGTGAATAGTATTGTCAGAAAATGCAACTTCTAGGAAACGCACCCCGTAGTGAAAAGGATACATTTTGACCCCTATAAATTTATACTCAAGAAGATTTGATTTTTTCACAAAACACTAAAGACCATTAGATTTTTTATTTCAGGCTATAGGACTAAAAGTTAGTCCTAGACATTCATTTCTACTTAAGGATTATTATTTATTGCAGCCTTGTTCTTTGGTAATGTTAACTCTACTTCTATAGACATGAATGACTTCACCATTAATTAATATTGCCAGATAATTTTAAGCAGCTGTTCTACTTAATTCATGAAGGATTGTGATTACATGCAGAGCTAGTGAGTTACTTACGCATACAAGGTTTTGATTAAACACCTTTTTGTTAGGATCAGCATTTGTTGTTCCATGGCCATGTTGTTTAATAATCTTCTATATCTGATGTTGACTCTGCTGGACACCAATATCTAATTTTTGTGCAGTTTACCTAGTGGAGTAGAAGCTGCTTGCACTATTTATTATTTTACAAAGTAGGATTTTTTTTTAAGGTCTATCAAGGGTTCCCAAAGCTTTGGAGAGTTAATTGAAAAAATGTTCTTTATAAGTATAAACAAATGCTCAGAACATATTCTTTGACCTTACTTTCCAAAGCGTGTGTTGGCATCAACACAAGTAGGTCTTGATGCAGCAGTTTTTAGAACAGCAGAAGTGATAACAGCAGGAGCTTTAACATGAACAGACTGCGATGGGTCAGTTCCCTCACTCTGTGAAGCCAGTACTTTGCTGGCTCCAATATTCAAGGGGTAGGCAAAAACAATGAGCTCCCTAAGACCTTCCAAATACGCAATAAAATTAAAGGATCTCTAAGCCAGCCTACTGAGAAAAGTGTTACTATTTGGTATTTCATCGGAGGTGAAAAAAAAAAGAGATTTCTGAGTCCCTCTTTAAAATACTTTTGGAAGCACGGCCACAGTTTGTCCACTTTGGGAGCAGCTGCCACTGTGGAACATCATATTTTGAGATGGGTTTATGATGAATAGAAAACTGCTAATCCTGCTAAAGCTGCAAATGAACTTGGATTCATGGAGTGCAACTGCATGGAAACAAGTGTTTTTCCTTCATAAATCTATTGTTTCAAATAAGTGTTCAAACTAAAAATCAAGGAGAGATGGAAAAATATTCATTTTCTACCCATTTCTTCTGTTTGTCTAGTGCTGAACTGATAACCTACAAAGTAAATGCATAGAAAGTCAGAGGAGTAACTTCATTACTTATGAATGTTGTTGATACTAGTTCAATTAAATCAGACACATTATTTAATTTTCATATAAGTAGACTATGTTACAGTAAACTAAACAACATATTTAGATTCCACATATTATATAGAAAAACAATATACTGAATTTTTAATAGCATTAATAATTCTCTGTGATTAATCTAGTTTAGAAAAGAAGCTGAAATAGCACCAGCCCCTTCTTCCATGCCGCATAAATATTTCCCTGCGTACAGCAGAGGAAGACAGCAGTGTGTGAATCAGGGGAAGAGCAGTCAAGTAAAAGTGATATATACCCCGTCTCCTCGTCTAGCCCTGCAGACTTAACTGAGAGAAGATAATAAATGTTAGACATTATGTCCATTAAGGATCAGCCCTAGTGAAAGCTACTGTGACACCTCAGCGCAGTTGCCATGGTGCAAACTGGCTGCTTGGATGTTGCTATGGTGGAAACGGGATGTGCAGATGGCATTAGCTACTCAAGCAGCAATTGAATGTGAATGCTGGTAGCAGGCATGGGAATCTCCATGAGGAAAGAGTCATAGCTCTCAATACTCAAACTATTTCCCATGATTTCTTACAATGCAGCAAATATTCTTTATAGAATAATGGTGATTGATGAGCATTGTTTACTGAAATCTGAAAGAGCAGGGTTCCCTTAGCAAGTTTCTAACTATTTTTCCTAGCACTCTGTAGAATCTTTTTTTCTACAAGAATTTAGTTTTCATTCTTGAAAAAAAAAAGAATTAAAACCAGCTAAATCTAAAAAAGAACAACCTCTATAGAAGTTATAGAACTTTTATACAGAATATTTTTTCTTTAGCTTTAAGTTAATGGATTAAAATTAATTTCTTTGTCCTGTCTTTTTCCATTTTTTGCTTCTACTTTCTCTTGTGCCAGAGTACGATTCCTCCATAAATTAAAACATAGTCTTAGGTAGACTGCAGACGACAGTTAATTTCTTATCCATCTCACGATAAACATGCTTCTGGAAAGCTGTTCCAGAAGCTGCTAATGACATTTATTGAGATGCATGTTTTCTAAATGAAAGACAACTTATTTGCTTAAATCTACCATCAGGGTTATTTTTCAGTTTTGCAAATGACTAATGGCACTGGATAATAGCCATCTGATTGGCCTCAGTCTTTTAAAGACTGAAAAGACCTTTGATTTAGCTAATCATGTTATGGTGGGGAGATTATATTCATGCCCCAGATTGCTTCCAAACTAAACAACTGGAAAACATTTGGAGTATTTTTTTCTTTGTTTAGCTATGAAAGCAGTCCTCCTGAGTCTCATGTTCCACAGTTTACACGTAAACTTCATTTTTAAAACCACTCAGCAAAGTCAAACAATGTTTTGCTTGATACATTATAGCACTTGAGTAAAAGAACTGCAGGAAAGTCAAGGAGTCAAAAGAATATAGTATGTATTATTGTACAAAACGCCTGTGTCAAACAAATGATCCAGTTTTGCTGCGTCTTCATTTTGACTGCTTCTTTGTGCTCTGGAAAAAAAATGTATATATCCATATATATAATGAGAGGAGAGAAAAGGAAGATATTGAGCTGAGAATTAATAATATTTGCCTTGGTATCTATTTATGATAATGTATGTCTTTCCTTCGTTATGGCTATGGGAAAACATCTTAGGATAACAGTGCTACCTTCTTTGCTTAGAACGGAGAGAATGAAATGAAGTGAGACTCTTTCCAACAGGAAAAAAGAACTGCAGATTCTGTTACTTTTATGGCCTCATTATTTTGGCTCTCTAAAGATAAAGAGAGGCCCCTCTGTACAGGTCAGCCAAATGAATCCCTTTGCATAACTAATGGAAAAAGAACAGAACAGAAACCAAAGTCAGTTTATGAAGAAACCTGTGAGATTATATTTACAAGCTATAAAGGAAGCTTAGAGGCAGACATCCTTCTTTACTCTGCTCTTCATTTTTTATATTTATAAGGCTCTTTGGAAATGCATTATACGTTGTACTGTACTGCCAATGGTTGATTTGTGATATTGTATTGAGCTTGTTTTGCCTTTAGGATACAAATCCTCTGAAGCATTGATCTGAATGTTTGGCACAGTTCGGCTATTGTAAAAGCATCATGTTCAAGTAACAATAAAGTTATAATAAAGTAATGTGCTAGTTTACTTCTAACAGTGTGCTCCAGATTGACTCAATAAAAAATGTATTTTAGTCCACGTTCAAGTGAAAAATACAATAATATACACACTGAACACATAATAATATGAGATTATTTAAACTTTGATTTCAGACTTTTCTATGTTACTGAAAATACAATTTTAAGAGAGATTTTTCTTAAAAGTGTGATGATAATATTTCCATTAAATCACCTGGATATTTTCAATTTGCACTGAAGAAGTTCTAGGACTGTAAATCAGAATATTCTTAGCAGTAGGAAAGTTTTTCTCTTGCCTAAATGAGTGAGAGCCAAAGGCTGTGATTTTTCATTACTTTCTGATGGTCCATTAAGCAGCTATTCCATCTACAACTAAGATGTGTTGCAGTTCAACCCAAAGTTATAGGTGTTATGCAGGAATCAGAGTGAAGTTCTTTGATCTCTATCATATCAGAGATCAGACTAGAGAAATATTGTTGATCTTTTGTCCTAGACACACCTGAGGAGCAGGGGGATGTGACAGGAGAGTTTGATACACAACTCTCTAAATTAAAGCTGTCTAGCAATTACCAGTCCATTCTTCATATAATATGGCTTATCTTTCATTTTTACCCAATTTTCCACCTATTTGGAATTAGGTGCTCTTAACCCCTCACCTTCCTCTCTTCCAGCACTTCTGGTGTCTTGCCCTCTGCTTTTTCTCTGCTTGCTATACTGTGCCCAGGTCACTATTAACTATTAGACCCCGTCTCCGGTACTTAATTTAGGAGCTTGTGCTCCATTTCTAGTGAGGACAAAGAAAGTCCCCCTGCTGAGCATGCTGCTTTTCAATGTGCCTTTCTCTTTCCACTATCTGGGGCACCTGCATGACCACATATAGGCAACTCAGGTGGAATTACACAATTTGGAAGTACAAGCCCAAGGCCTGTCACTCTGTGACTCTTCCCCATAATGTTAATGGCACCTTTTCCAAGACCTTTTTTTTGTGATTTATCATGGATGAGGAGCACATTTGGAAGCTTATACACAGGAAGCCTGTTGCAGTATCTCCCTGTTCAGCTTATATATGCACCAATAATATCAATATCAGACTGTCAATATCCTCTATGCTGCTACTTGCCATCACTGACTGCTTCTGGCAGTCCTCAGCCTAGGCAATGTTGCCTTACATTCCACTTCTATCTCAAAAAAATCAAATCCTTGAGGTAGGTAGATGAAAACCTCTTGTTAGAGTCAAGTTTCCTTTTCTTTGTCTTTAGTGGTGCTATATTCTGGCCCTTGTGAATCTAATACCTCTCTTTTCATTCACAACACTGTGATTCAGCAGATTGCAAATGAGACAAACAAAGAAATAACATGCCTGTAGTGGACGCAGTTATATACACTGGTGATCTCACATATTTTCAATTCGTGTTTGATGTATTTCGGACAACTCTGCTGTCTAAATTGAGTTCTTCTCTAAAGGATACACACTTTGATAGGATCTGGATCATTTCCATCAGCAGCAAAAGTAGAAGAGATGCACAATCCCAAGAACACACAGTATATCTGGTAGTGTTGATGGGAGATCTACAGACTTTTTATCCTTTCCACAACTTCTCCCCACCAAAAAAATCTGCACAGTAAAATAAAAGGTATTTCCTACTTCTTTGAGAGAAAGATCTATTTCTTTCTTCCTAGAAAGCAAGCAGCTCACTGTTTCCTCCCCAGAAAAATCTCTTCAACAAAAAGTCAGAAAAAAATCCCTCAATTTAGAGGACAAACTAAAATTTCTAGTAAAAAATCAGATATTTTCTGTACCAGACTTTCTTTCAAGTTATTCAAAATCTGTGAGTAACAAGAGACAGAAAGGGAGTGTGATCAATAATTTTGTTTCACCAGAAATAGAGAAGGAATTAATTTGGGGAAAATTAGACTGTATTTCCAGTTTATTCTTATTCTCTGCTCTTCTGTCTGTGTAAGTTCTGCATCTCTCGTAGTGTGCATTCTCATTCCAGTTGTGCTCTAAGTAATATGACTAATATCTGTCACAGATATATTTTTCCTCCCATCGCCAATCCTTCCAGGTACATTATTCAGAAAAACAAAACAAAACCTATCATTATATAGTATTCACAAAGAATATGGAGTTATAATGTGTAAATTGACC
Source organism: Crypturellus undulatus (assembly GCA_013389825.1). Taxonomy (NCBI): domain Eukaryota; kingdom Metazoa; phylum Chordata; class Aves; order Tinamiformes; family Tinamidae; genus Crypturellus; species Crypturellus undulatus. Next base: position 115,011 of record VWPW01030100.1, on the reverse strand, counting down.
CCTTTTGGCTGACAATGCATATCATAGGAAGATTTGCAAATGTATAATGTCATTTTTGCCTGAATTTCCATCATGCATGTTTTCAAAATTGAAATAGCATTCTAAAAAAAGTCTCAGAATTATCAACTTTAGTTTAAATTAACCTAACAAAGCACTAGTAGGCCAGAAATATTATATTTAACATCTAGTCCAATATCTGCTTCCATTTCATAATTCCTATTGAGTAAGATCTAAAGAGACATTGTGGGATAACATTTCATAGGTGAATATCAGCAGCATGCTCAAAGAAGTCCTTTGTTTCTTTCATCATAAACTATTTAAAAGTGGAGAAAAAAACCACAAGTTCAATATTATGAATTCTATTCAAATCTCATTGCCTTTGAAGCTCATTTATCCATATATTAGTTCACAATGTATTGCATTGTGCACATGTGCACATTGTGCACATCTGTCTGCTTAGGACTGGGAAAACCTATAACCTGCCTGTGTCCTTAAGATGCAAAAAGGCGATAATTCACATGAGCAGAGTTGTAAGAAATTTTAAATTAAAGTCTAGCAAAAATTCTAAAATCATGCATTTAGGGGTTGGTATAGTGCCATAGTTTTTCATAGGGATCAGATTTGCCAGCCAAATGACATCGCAGTGCTCTCTGTCCTAAAGTCAGAGCACAACTTCACCATGAAGGAAAAATAATAAACCCCACAGAATTTCCATTTCAGGGTCTGACATAAGGTGCTGTCAAGCACAGAGCTCACTACTGTGACAATGGCAGCTGTTCCCTTTGGCAAAAAAACATCTGGGAAAATTATACAGAATGAGAGTTGTTATCTTTCTCACACACCATGATCTGGATGGAACAATGCCCAAAACATGAGCCATGTGGCTGAACGAAGCTTCTGGAGGCAGTAACCAGGGAAAAGTTAAAAGTTTAAGTCTGCTTTCCTTTTTTTTTTTTTTTTTTTTTTCTTTTCTTTTTTCTCAATTTGGACTTATCAAATGGCAAAGGCTGACAAGCTGGGAAGCAAAAATATAATTTTCTATGAGGAAAGATTGCTATAAGGAAAGAAAAGACTTATTCTATACACGAATGTACTTCATGTACTCAGTTTCCAGACTAAGGTCACCTAAAGCCTAAGGAAGTGACATAGATCTCTGAAAGGGAGTTCACTTTATACAGGCAACTTGCTCTCTCTGATCCACCCTGCAGAAACACCACCACCCAGTGCTGGGCGTGCAACAGTCATTCTTTTACAAGCAAATACACTCTGTGTGTACCTGTGTCTGGCTGTCCTATACACTGAATGAGAGAGCTCAGCAGCATGAGTACAGGTTAGTCCACACCTTAAAGGAACCCAGAGCTCTCTCTGATTTGAAGAAGTGAAATAAAGGTGAAAAGTGCCATTTGGTATATGCTAGTTTTAAGATATTTACTGTCCCAGATGAAATATCCTCTCTTTCGGCTGCAACATAGTTAGAATTTTCATATTACTACTCTTCAGCTAGGCAAAAAATGATTTGCCTGAACTGTTAAATCCTCAGGTGAGCACCTTTTTAATTTATTGTTCTTATCTGGATTGCAAAGGGTGTTTCCCATAAGTGTATATTGCCTACGACAAAGTTTAACACAAATGTTAAAAAGGTATTGACACAGTTCCCTCCAAAACAGCATCTCTGCTCCTTTCCCATCTCCTCTCCTGCCCCTACATCAGCTGCATAGTTGCAGCAATGCAGACATTTATGGACTGTATCCTTTTGAAGAGCAACTCAAAGTGGAGAGCCACTAGTATGATGAAGGGACTGGAGCATTTGTCACATGGGGAAAACCTAAGCGAGCTGGGCCTGCTAAGTCTGTAGAAAAGAAGGGTGAGAGGAGATTTGATCAACATGTTCAAGTACCTGAGAGGTGATTGTAGGGAAGATGGGGCCAGGCTCTTCTCCGTGGTGGCCGGTGACAGGACAAGAGGTAACGGGTGTAAGTTGAAACACAGGAAGTTCCATCTGCATGTGAGGAAGAACTTCTTTCCTGTGAGGGTGACAGCGCCCTGGAACAGGCTGCCCAGAGAGGCTGTGGAGTCTCCTTCTCTGGAGATCTTCCAGACCCGCCTGGATGCCACCCTGTGCCCCGTGCTCTGGGTGTCGCTGCTGGAGCAGGGCAGGTTGGACTAGATGATCTCTAGAGGTCCCTTCCAACCTCAACCATTCTGGGATTCTGTGAAACCAGCCAGCTCAGATGCTCACTCTGGCTTCCGATACATCTTGCACTGCACAAGGAGAAACATGGGGCAAAAGAACCTCCAAGAGATGTGCAACTTCTATTGGCACTTTTATTTTGCATATTCTTGCTCTTTTTGGTGTGTATGCATGTCAGAAGAGCGATACAATTACATATAGTACACATAAAACAAAATCATGATGACAGATTACTTGGTATTAATAAGGCCAATAAGAATATAGATATACATCAATCAAACCTATTATTAATACATAAAAGATGTGAAATGAGTGCTAAAGTCAGAATAGGCTCCATTTTTCATGTTTGATATGAATTCTATTGAGTAGAAATGTGAAATACATGAATATTAACAATTACATATCAATCTTTGCAATTAACAATTAAGGTGTTAGCAGTTAAAATGTTCAGGAAAAGACAGTAGCAAGAATAGTTTTTTGACCTTGCAGATCACTCTGTTCAACCTGAAAACCATGCCCCTGTCAGGCTACTATGGATCTGCAAGCAGAAAGAGCTATAAGTAGGAGGAAACCAAATGGGGCAGCTCTGCAAAGATCAAAGCAGCCCAACTCTCCATTATTCAGTTTATAAAGTATATGGGTTTTGACTTTAGGAAGCCTTAGCTTTGTGGTAAAAAAAGAGAAGAAAACTATAAAGAACCATTAAATAGAACTTTATAAATCATCACTCAGCACAGTAATTGAAAAAAGACTGATAAATACTAGTGTTACCAGTGCTTGTTATGATCCCAAAATTTTAATTGTATGGTCCTCTTTAGAAACTAAGCAGAAAATTGATTGCTCTCTAAAAATGGTTACTAAAGTTTAAAACAAATCTACAATTTCAAATAGAGAAATAAATATAACATGCCTATCATCCTAAGCATACCGTATTATTGCTGCAATATTCAAAATTAAAATAATCAGAGAAGAACAGGACAGAGATATTGCAAGCACTGAATTAATTTCAAACATAGAATATATGTAAACCGTCCAATGCATGTTTAGAGATTTCCAGGGCTAGTCATGTAGAAATTTTGGAAGACGACTACTTTCAGAACCCCTGAGCTCTGCATAGACTGAACATTTTGACTTATCCTTCCTAATAAACTAACTAGCTTATAATAAGAGTAGAGAGTAAGAGTAGTAAACATAGAGTAGTAGTAAAGTAGTAAAGAGTAGTAAACATATCATTCACATTAGCAGCTGTATTCTCATAACTTCTTTTCTGACAATTATTGTTATTATTATGCTTTGAGGAAGTCATTGCAGTTTGAGACTAATGAATAACACAACTAGAATAAGGTGATCAGAAACAAGTTCTGCATGGTTTCCCAAAAGTTACACTCTCGAAAAACTTTTATCACAAAATGGAAACCAGGTCATCTCAGTGTTTGGAGAACAACATGAGACTTACTTGCATACATATGCTGGATTTATTACACAGAAAATCAGATCCCGGAATAATATCTGTGAATAAAATATCTGTAACTGTCTTTTATAGCTATATATAGCATTCTGCACCAAAGAACTAATTAAACCATGAAGCTTTTCTACAATCTTGCTGGTGCTATCAGTTCTTTATAAATGAAAATAAGGAACAAAGCAACGGTGTGTTGGAAGTAGCAAATATAGGACTACCATTTTGGGTAATACTATTTCCCATAACATAAAACAGAATCAGATTCTTCATTTAGTTATTGTTTCTTTTTGCAAGAATGTAAAGATAAAAAAAAAAAGCATGAGCTAACATGAACACAGCAAACCCAGATCACACTAACTCTGAAATAGTGAGAAATCTCCAGCCATCAGGATCAACGAGGTAACAAGGTTAAAGGAAAGAAGAGATATTTCAATTTCATAGCCAGATTTAACTTTCACAAATTTTCTTTTCACCGTAAATTACTTATAATCTGCCCACCAGTGTATGCAGCATTTATCTGAGGAATAAAAAGAATTGCCATCCTTAATAAACTATTCCATGATCCCTTCCAATTTATTTCCACTGTGTTCACTGTGTTTACTGCACTGAAAATCATTCCACATTAAAGGCCACACCAGGGGAAAACTTAGCAAGGGCTTTGACACAATACATATGACAAGCTCTGTAAAACATTTCTCAAGTCTTTCCCCCCGGAGCATGGAAAAGTAAAATAAAAAGGAGGGAGTAACCAGTTACTTTATTAAATGAAACAAAAGAAAATGACCTAATATAGTGGTTATTGTACTCCAGTATATCTGTGATTTTTAGAGCCTGCAGAAGATACAAGTAATCCCTAGCTGAAGTGTATAGTTCTCAAAGTTTTTCTTTCGTATGTGTTCGTATTTATGAAACAAGCCCTAAGATTCAAAATTAAACTCAAGCTGACCCAGAAGCTGAAAGTTCTAAACGTGACTTTTTTCTTCTTGATTTCAATGTTGTAAGATGTAAGGAATTTGTTTGGTCAAATTTAGGCTTGGAAAATTTAGGCATTGAAATCTAAGGTGGACACTTCTACAATGGAGAAAATAGGGAAAGGTAAAATCCAAAAATTACAAATAATTCAGATGTCAAGCTTAGAATTAGATATCTGAGTAATAGATAGGTAAAGTTAAATAAAATATATCCTTCCCAAGATGATGTCACCTACCTAATGGAATCATAAAGCAGTTGCATCCAGAACTAATCAAATTAGTGCCTTATACAACAGAATTAAATCTATTAAAAAATTGCTTACTCTGTTCATATGTGACTTTCTAAAGCTGCATTTTCAGGGATATTTTAATGTCCCAGAAGTTCACAAAGACAACTTATTTCCAGTTTAGTATTTAGCAATTTCATGTGTTTGAAATTTCATCAGCAGTATTGCCAAAGCACGCTTCTTTCACAGTCATAGTGGATAACAAATGACAAGAGTTTCCAAACATGCCTCAGGTATGAATTGTACCTCATCAAAAAAGTTGGGCTTTTAAACTTGTTTTAGTAGGTTTTTTTTTTGTAGTTTTTTTTTGTTTTAGTAGGTTTTTTTTTGTTTTAGTAGTTCAAAAGACTTTCTAAGATTAGATTACCTGGGAAATTACATATATTATATATTTAATTGTCTTTCAATAAACCCTTCCATCTGGAAACAGGAAAGTCATTTAATTCCCAGGCACCATCAAAAGTTTCTCAAACTATCAGTGGTAAACACATTACAATTCAAGAGCTACCAGGGTAGCACAGAGATACTCATCTCAAAGGGCGATTTGGCCCCATTAAAATCTAAACCACCCCTTTGAATTGTTTATATCAGGGAAACTAGCGCAACTAAACTCCTGAAAACAGACCAACCTAAAGATAGGGAGATAAGTCCAGTCTCAGAAGCCAGTTTTGAAATAAATGTTATGATCACAAAGCGATCTATCACTGAAGAATGAAGGATGCCTATTGTTGTGCATAGAAAACTTTATCTACTGTTCTCTCCTGAAGATCTTATAGAAGTAGAGTGGTATTAACAAGATCAAAAGAAATGTACATATTTCTATTAAGCAAGAGACACAAAAAAAAAAACTTAATAATCATTTGGTATGATGGATGAATTTTATAATAGCTAAAACAAGTTTGTTAGGGTACTGAAAAAATTTATTGCATCATTAGTTTATACAAGATAATAACTTACTCTGCAAAAACTGCTTTCATAAAGAATTGTCATCATGAACTAGCAATCAAGGACAAATAAATGCATCCATTGAGTGTGCTTGCTAAAATGCCTCAAAATTGCATTAATAGCTTCAAATAGTCTGTCTAAAATATTATTTTTCATTCTGACTAATCCATTAATTCTGCATTTGCAGTAAAAAAAGAAGTATTATTTGTTACATTAAAACAGTTCTAAAAACGATGTCTCCTTGTAACTCTCCCTGTAAAAAAGAATACAGTGAGTTTTAATGTATTCCTACAAATTTATTTGCACTTTGTTGTATTAACACATAATCAGAACAAATTAATAAAGGGCAGTTCCCACCCTATTCTTGGCAATTTGGCTACAATCACAGAATTATAATTGTTTTGTTACAACACTTTCCTTGAATCTATTTGTCATACATTTATTATATAGGAAGAAATGCTAGTACGCCCTGGATGAGTGAGACAAGACTGATTCAAGATGTATGTTGCTAATAAAAGTTATTATACTAAGAGGATCCAACGCAGCTGACCAGAAATATATTACTTTACCCACTCTACAGAATTTGCTAGACCAGAAAAGAAATTACTGCTTAGTTTGTGCAGAGACGGCAATCGTTGCCTCATACTTTCCATACACTTTATTATATTCAGGCAGAATGCACACACTGAGAGGGGATGAAGAATTTTAGCTTGAAGTGAATTTCCAAAGGGTTAGCATGCACAAAGGGAAACGCCATTTTCATCCCTGGGGCTCAAAACATTTGCAAACATGAGCTTGCTATGAAGACAGAGAAATACATCTTATGCCAGAACTCTTGACAGACTACTAGGTTCTCCTTTCAATGAAAAGGAGAATAAGCTAAAATACCTCCTCTGCCATTACGTTGATCACCTCAGTCGTCTGAGAGGAAGAAAAGCAAAAATGACACATTTTCCGGTAGTAACTTTTGCATGATGCTCTCCACCACGTGCAGAATGTGCTTGCCACCATGCAGCCCCTGAGTTGAAGAGAGTTCCTGCAATGATTGTAATCAAACCAAAATAACCAACAGACACTAGCAACAATAAGGAGCAAAATAACATTGCATAAAGAACAATGTAATAATAAATATTAATGAAGAGAAGGAACAATACATTAAGGAATCTCACAAATTCAGATGTTGTTTGAATGGTTTGATGGTTATCTTAACATGTCATCAAACAACAAAGCTTGGTTTATACAAAAGTAAAGTTAAGGTTTTATCACCGTGCTGGAGGAAATGCAGTTCACAGATTCAAAACATTTATTTGATGTTCCCCATGTGCATACAAATAGTCATATGTCTGTGCCAGTGTATGTGCAGTGTATGCACACCTTCATTGTATGAAACACGTGATTTAAGTCACCTGTACACATGGGCTATTGCTGTCCTGGTTCTGCAAATACCTGAAAGGAGGTTGTAGTGAGGTGGATGTCAGTCTCTTTTCTAGAATAACTGCAAACAGAAAAAGAAGAAATTCCCTCACGTAGCACCAGGTGAGGTTCAAGTTAGACATTAGGAAGAATTTCTGCACGGAAAGCATAGTCAAGCATTGGAACAAACTGCCCAGGGAAGCGGTGAAGTCCCTGTCTCTGGCAGTGTTCAAGAAATGTGTAGATGAGGAATTTAAGGACATGGTTCAGCAGGTATGGTTACAGTTGAACTTGATGATCTTGAAGGTCTTTTTTAACCATAACATAATGGTGCTATGATTCACCTTTTTTAAAAAAACAGTTTCAGTAGCAAAAAAATAAAAACCTCCAAGCTTATGACTCTGAGTCTTGTAACTCAGTCTTAATGTCACAAACGATGAATCATCTACCCTAATTTTTATGGGCCTGTAAGTTAGTGTAATTTAGATGATGTCTAAACTTAGGAAGGTTCCATCTTTGACAGAAACAAGTTGATAATATTAGGCCAGTGCGTGACTATCCAAAGTATGCTCAGGAGAAACAGTTTTCTTTTCCCTGTATTTACCCCTGATTACACCACTATGGTAAAAGAGAAAAAAAAATAAAAAACAGAAAAACTCATAAGTTTTTAGAGCTGAAATATCAAATCATCAGAATTCATTTTTAAATAATGGAATTGCTGACACCACCCTACCCATAGCAGCATAACAGTACCATTATAATTATCATTATAAGAATGAATCTAACAGTGAGACAGAGTGGTGCACTCATTAATTTCCTTGCCTGATGCACATATAGCTCAGTCTAAAGGCCAAAAGTCATATCAATCTACTCCATAAATGTTTAGTTTAGTGAGATGCAATGTCATAAGGCGATGGTAGAGAAAAGCTTACGTGCTTAAATGGTGACCCTGAAGCAACAATTTGAAAATGTTAATATCCATTTAGATTAACTTTCTCTAATATTTTTTTAGCATGATGTTGATAAAAGAATCTGGACAAAATTCAATGCATCAGCAGCAGTGGATTTGTTATTTCTGTGTTTAGAAGATGCACTTGTATGGAGGGTATATGGAGCGTGTATGAGATGCACCCTTGTTATTTACTAAAACTTTCTATTACTTAGTGAATTTATTATGTTTTTATCTCCTAACTTTAGATTGTAATATCACTATGCAAGTATCTGATTTTTTTCCCTGAGAGTTTTACCTTGAAGTTCCCCTCTTGCTTCACGAATTTAGATTGTCCCAGAGCTTGTCTATTCAATCAAAGCATACTGTGAGACAACTGATACAATTTGAACAGCATTTGACTTGTTTTGTTTCATATCTTAATAATTATATTGCATAATGATCTATACTTTTTAACACAGTGGTAATGAATGAAGCGGTGGTCAAGCAGACTAGATACTTCTACACCTCAGGTTTTCAAGCGAGAAGTTTTCCAGGACACAGTAACATCTTTTGGTAAAGCGACTGATATAGCTATGGAGAAGCAATAACAAACCTCCCAGCCTTTAACTATAGCTTGTAACACCACCATGACATAAGATTATATTGTTTGAACAAAGATATAAACTGGAAAACTAGTTCAAATTAAGTACCAGTAGCAAAGATGGCAATCGGAATTGGCATTTTTCTAGACAACAATACCTTTTCTTATCTTCTGTTTCTGTATTTGTCTAAAGACTAGAATAACCTACTATTTCCCAGACCACCACTAAATGACTAGAGTTCCCAAGCTTGCAAAAGCTGAATTATTGTAAACAAAACTCAGTGGAAAACTGTAATCATTATTTATTTGTGAAGGAAAGCTATTGTTCTTGGGAGGACTGGAAATACCTGTCATTAATTACCCTTGCTTTTCCTGTTCTAGTATGCTTACATCTTAAAATACATGCACTTGCCAATTTATAAAACTGTGTTTTTCAATCTATTGAATGCTATTCAGTCTTTTCTTCTTTAATCTCCAGTGAGCTAACAGTGTTTAAAAGCTGAAATCACTTTGTTGATATGGATATAATTCCACAAAGAAAGACCATCCTGGCATGCTTTGGTATTGGTATAAGTCAGTTATGTGACAGAGAAGGCTATATGTAAAAGTTTCCTTAGAATTCAAAATCCAAAGCAAACAGTGAACACAGATATAGGTCCTAATAGAATCATAGAATCATAGAATGCCTAAGGTTGGAAGGGACCTCTAGAGGTCATCTAGTCCAACCCCCCTGCACACACAGGGCCACCTAGAGCACGTGGCACAGGACTGCATCCAAGCGGGTCTTGAAGATCTCCAGAGAAGGAGACTCCACAACCTCTCTGGGCAGCCTGTTCCAGGGCTCTGTCACCCTCACTGTCAAGAAGTTCTTCCTTAAGTTCCCGTGGAACTTTTTATGCTTCAATTTGTGGCCATTTCCTCTGGTTCTGTCAGTGACCACCAGTGAAAAGAGGCCATCCCCATCCTCCTCACTGCCTCCCTTGAGGCACTTATAGACACAGATCAGGTCCCCTCTCAGCCTCCTCTTCTCCAGGCTGAACAGGCCCAGCTCCCTCAGCCTCTCCTCATAGGGCAGATGTTCCAGGCCCCTGATCATCCTAGTTGCCCTGCGCTGGACTCTCTCCAGCAGCTCCACATCCCTCTTGTACTGGGGGGCCCAGAGCTGGACACAGTGCTCCAGATGTGGCCTCACCAGGGCTGAGTAGAGGGGTAAGATCACCTCCCTCGACCTGCTCCTTCTAATGCATCCCAGGATCCCACTGGTTTTCTTGGCCACAAGGGCACACTGCTGCCTCATGGTCAACCTGTCGTCCACCATGACACCCAGGTCCTTCTCTGCAGAGCTGCTCTCCAGCAGGTCGATCCCCAGCCTGTACTGGTGTCTGGGGTTATTTCTGCCCAGGTGCAGGACCGTGCACTTGGCCTTGTTGAATTTCATGAGGTTTTTGACCGCCGAGTTGTCTAGTCTGTCCAGGTCCCTCTGGATGGCAGCACAGCCCTCTGGAGTATCCACTACTCCTCCCAGCTTTGTATCATCTGCAAACTTGCTGAGGGAGCACTCTGTGCCTTCATCCAGGTCGTTGATGAATAAATTGAACAGGACTGGAATAAGTAAAAAAATTTAAAGTTATTTAAAAAAATATAAAAGATTATGTACTGCTATCAAACAGCTGTTGCTTTTTTTTGGATGATGTATGGCACTCACATCCTGCCTCCTCTTAGAGAATTCTCTCCCTATAGAGAATTCTTCTGCTATGCACAGAGAACCTGGGACAATGTATAAGGTACATTATACAAACTGAAATCCTTCCAAAAAGGATCCTTGTCCAAAGCAAAATTATTTGTCCTCCTCCTCAAGAAGACAACATGGGTGCACAGAAAAGGACCTCAAGTTGAGAGGTGCATCACTGCTATCTCTTCCTCAGAGCAAGCTGGGTTAGAGGCATTATAGATGGGTTTAGCCATTGGCTTGGATCTCCTTTGCACATCTGTCCCTGTGAGCCCCATCAGCCCAGGTGCTTGGACAACCCCTTGGGCAGGTAGCAGGGATGCAATCAAGTCTTCAATATGAAGTAGTGATCATTATAGAAAATTAATAGGGGGAAAGAGAGAATATTCCTCATATGCAAATCTGATAACAGCATTATATGATTAATGTTAGGTAGTTTGTTGCTTTTGTCTTGTTTCAGAGATGTCAGCACTGGCAAACAGGAACCACACAATAACAAATCAACCCTATTGCTGCTGAGTGTAATTAGGCACTAATATTTGAAAGAGACCGATATTACATTTTCCAGAAATAGCACTTTTTAGCATCATATTTTCAGAACTCATTGCAGTATGCTCAAGAACCTGACAGTGCAAAGACTGATCCAGATTCTCCAGTGAGTTCAACCCTAGATATGCCAAAATGGCATCTGAAACCCTGAGTAAACTAGAGATTATATATATACATATATATGCATATATACATACATAAATCCTTTTTAATGTAGGTAGAAATATTTTCTTCATCTCAAAAGTTCTCCTTTTTTCATTGAAGTGTTATAACTAAAAAAAAAAATATAAAACAAAAAGAAAATTTCTCTGTAATGTACTCATAATAGAAGCATAAAACTACTGCCCACCATAGGGTTATTTTCAAAATACTAATAGAATCTGAAATTAGGGATTTACATTGTAGATTGTTAGGTAACTACTGTATTAGACAATGCTGCCAGTGAAAAATGACAGTTTCTAACCATACCAAACTTATCTACATTTTTTGAGAGATTAAGTGAAAGGAGTTACTTCTCCAGACAAGTGAAACCATCCTCCTGCCTGGTAAGATAATCACACATCGGAGAGACGAGTTCTGTCACACCTAGTAGATGCTATTAGCTAAGGACTTTATTTGTAATTCAAATACAAACCCTCTTGAGTAACCAAATCTATTTTTAGGCATAAATACATGGAAGAGTTGGTCAAAGATCTTATTTATTATAATTCGTGTAAAGCACTAAAGAATTAGGAAAGCAAACTAATAAACAGCCATCTTAGATACAGATTTTGTTTCACTTTGGTGTTTATTTTGGATTTTCTTAGAAAAGAAATGGTAGTTGTTCTGCAAAATTTGACTCAGCTCCAGGCTGCTCACTGCAACTGCCTGGTACTCTTTTAGTTCACAGACCATAAGTACACTACCTGTTCCCTAGTACCTGGGGTGTTGGCTACAATGTGAATGTGCCACTGGGTTCTAACGAGAAGCTGAACAGAAGCAAATTGTGTTTAAGTATCAGGAATGGAATCTAGAAAATTAGATTACAGACCTGGTCAAACAGAAAGAGCAGCCAGTTTCTCAGAATAGTGGACAGGGCCCTTGGAGAGTAAAATCACTGTAATACCTATTTCTTCCATGGGGAAAAAAAATAAATTTTATGATTCAGTAGGCATTTTGTCAACAGGAAAAAAGAAGTGTGTTGCACTGGTTAAGGCTGAAAAAAAAATCTATAGCTTGAAAGGATTTGCAGTTGCAGCTTCTCTTTGAGTAATAATATAAAAATTCTGAAATAGGATACCAAAGGTCAGCATGGCAGTGCAGGTAAATAAGCATAAAAGTAGAAAACAGCTTTCTCCATATTAAAAATCACACAAGAGAAAATGATGACTTACTCTAGAATCATAATTGGTTTTTTTTCTGTGTTTTAATTAAATCGGTTGCTAAGATTCTTTCATTAAATTTAATAGTTCTGCTATAAAAAAAAGGAAATTAAAAGAACACTTTTTCTCCATAGTGGGAAAAAAAAGGAACTATGAAAGAATGATGATAGTACATGTAGGCAAGTCATGTGTGCAGAAGAGAACTATAGGGCAAAAAAATCCATAGTGTAGCCAGAAAACATTTTATAAATTACTACTTTCAAGAAAAAAATCCAAGAGACATACCCGTATAAAGAAAAACAGATTATAAGCAGACTGTTAGTTATGCAGTAATATAATCAAATTTAATGAAAAAAATCTAATTTATGATTTCAATTTTTCTGATTTTAGGCATTATTCCTGGGAAAATATAAACTTTAGAGATCAACTACTTTGTCATATCAAATCTTCATTATGATAACTCTATTTACATTTAAATCATTGAAACTCCATGAAGCATGAAGCATACCAAAATTAAACTAGTCCCTAAATAGAGCTTTTAAGTTACCAGATAGAACTTTCTTTTTTTAAAAAAATATTTATTTATTTATTTATAACTCCCATTGTGCTTTCAAATGCTTTCAGAGAATAATTCATATACTCCTCTTATGGCTAAATCCAGCTCTATAAAATTTGTTCAGTTTCCACAGAATGCCATGTAGAAGAGAGTAGAAAATGTATCTGTACTCCAAAGACATTTGATTCAAATACTGCTGAAGTTCTATTTTCCAGTTAAAAATCTTATAAGCTATTCTCTATCAGTTAGATGGCCAGTTTTATCTTTTTAAAGCAATACGCATAGAACCGGAAGAAAGCGAGCACATCTTGGCCAAAAAAATGACTGGTTGACAGCATTCAGATGTATCTTCAGTTGTAAACCTCCCTAAAATTCTCTTGTTGGTGTCACTGGTATAGGTAAATATGGGTGGTGAAGGGCTGTGTTTTCTGCACATTGTGAATTCAGTCTCTTTAGGTATTTTTAATCCTCAAAGATATATTCTGTGAAACACTTTCTCCACTTTAAAGGTTCTGCAAAATAGTTTTACGTCTGCTTTCTTCTAGGCCATTATCACATTTGAGAGACACAATATGGCACGTATTATGTACTCTTAATTCACAGTCAAAGGGAAGTTTGCTACATAAGGACAGCAGGAATTAAGTAGTTATAAAGTATTTTGATGGCTTAGTGACCAGAAATAAAGTAATGGAAAGAAAGCTCTGAAAATTTTTTTTGGTGCTTAAAATTAATTGCAAAAATAAACTGTTTTAAAATTAGGTGCTGTTGACTTTAAAAACAGTTTGCACCCTTGCTCAGAGCAAATTCTACGGACAGATTACAAAAAACATGAAAATAATAGGTTGACACAGTGTCAACCCCAGACTAATGATTGCACTTCTGGAATAATCTATTTAATTGTTGTTTATTATAATTAAAATCTCTTGGCATTCCTGAGTTGCAATTTCCATTTCCACATCAGCGAAGTTTTCTCTCATAGAGCAATTTGCCCAAAGCAACCAATGGTATTATAAGACACAATTAAACAAAGAACTTTACAAAGCTACACCTGGCACCCTTGAGGCAAAGTCTTTGCCAAAACACAAAACCTACATAAATAGAAACAAGGTGGTATGGGAGCATTGTTATACTTGAAAGCGAGTATTTTGGAATGCATATTAAGTACCTATTGTATGAAAGAATATTCATGAGTCAATATTATTCACCTAATGACCAAAACTTCTCTCACTGAGAAGACTGACAGCTAATTATAATTAACAAGACCAATAATTTTCCCATATCCATTTTCTAGATGTTAATGTAAACCAGATCGGCAATACAGATAGACATAACAAAAGAGTCTAAGAGAATTCATTTGCACCTGCTCAATACCAAAACATCCCAGAGGTCAGCATAAAATTCTGAGTTAATTTCAAGATTTTGATATGTTGAAATGACATCTGGCCTCAGTGGAACACAAGGGCAAACACAATAAAAATTTATACCACCAAAGAAATCTGTTTTTTTTTTTTTTTAAGAATTCTAAAGTAATTAATATCATTTTTACATAGTACATTGGTGGTGTTGAGGTTTAATATGAAATAAACACTTGAGTCAGGTTAATCTGATGCTAAGATGATTGGGTAATTTATTACAGCCTAAGAAGGACTTTGCTACTAGAACAGGAAATAAATGTTTTAAAACTTGGGGTAATTATTTTCAATCAGAGCTGCTTTCAAGGTCAAATGTTTAATACTAGCCATTATTTTCTCTCCGCTGGCTTTGGCAGGAGTTTCACATGTCTCATCCATAAATAATTAAAGGAGAAGTTACTGCTGTATCAGCTTACCCTTTGGAGAAAAACTTGAGTGTCCAAGGTAAAGACTGCATTCAGTTTTCAGTGTCCTCCATAAGACAGCAGTATACACTATCTGACCTAACAACTGGCTTCTGATTTCTTGCACAATAGTGCAAACATTTCTTAATAATCTTTATTTGAGTTTTTTTTTTAATTATATATTTTTTTTTTGGTTTGGGCCATACTTAGTCAAATCAGAAAATGGAGATTAATCATGGAACCATTCTTCATCAATGCAAACTGCCAACACAAAAGAAACTGAATGGAATTTATCCTGGTGGCAAGAAAGATTGAAGTAATATTTGACAGAGTATAGTTTTTGCCGATACAATAACTGTTTCAAATTATGGAATGTTGGAAAGAGAAAGTTCCAGGTTTGTTTTCAATTTACTCATAGTTATACAAAGGTCTATATCTAGTCATGCCCGTATGCTAGTTTGAACCCAAACTATAAACTAAAGAATGCAATGCTAGAATGAAAGAAGACCAAAAATGTAGGTATCAGAAAATTTATGAATTGCAAATTGCAGGGAAACCTGGGTGCCAGGAATAGATATTACTCTAAATTAGAAAAGGAAAATAGATACCTGCATGTATGTTTATGATGCAAAAAAAAAAAAGGCAGGGGAGTAAAGGGGAATAGTATATTCACTGGTTCAACTTTGATGAAAATATCATTTAGAGATGAAAAAACAAATTTTGTGAAACTTAATATGTATAATCCTTTAAAAAGTGTCTTTGGAAAATCTTTCACAGAAGTGCTTTTGCTAAGTCCCTGAGTCAGCAAAATAGGTAAGCAACTGCCAGATTTAAGCAATATGCACTCCTTACTGAAATGAAAGAAAATTACAGACAGAACTGTCTCCCAGGGGTCCTTATTCTTAAAAATCCACTTGTCCTCTTTGCTTGTTCTAAAATTACTCATTTAAGAAAAAAATGTTATTATACATATGAAATTGAATGACTAGTCAATGTCTCCATATTAATTTCAAATCCTGTGTTTTTTCAAGGTCAGCACTTCTCACTGAATTGCATTTAATGCATTATGTGATATTTGCCTACTCACAAAGTGACTATTTGGCTGCCTACACAACAAAATTACTGGAAGAAAAGGTATATCTAGTAGAAAAGTATAAACTGCATAAGCTTCTTTCCTATTTGCCTTTTGCAAAACCACAGGAAAAATATGAAAACCTTTCCTTTGATTGTGGTCACAAATGAATGATGTTCACATGTACAGACATCCTAATGGAGGCAATAGCTCTTCTGTTACACTGTAGTAGTCAGTTATTATTAACCATTAAACCAATTACTCATAACTGATTCATGAAAACTAATACTTGTACATAGTTCTGAAATGTTAAGTGCCTACTCTTTCACATTACAGTAGCCATTGTGGAATATTTGTGGGCACAAAGTTGTCTAGATTTGTAAAATGAAGCTCACATTAAAAATGTGTCTCTTGAGTAATTCTTCAGGATGCATTATGATTCCAGTCTTCAGGACAGGTCAAATACCCAAAGTTGGTATTTTTATATCTTTCCTCACTGAGACATGAGGCTTGCTTTGCCCCAGGAGAAAACAAAAACAAAAATTCATGCTCAGAATACTCCATATGTCATCCTTTAAACTATTTTCTTAATTTAGAACTAGGTCGTCAAATTATAGTGAAAGGTGTGTTTTGGTTGCAATGTCTACAAGGATATGGAGCTCCCTGAAGAAACTGCAAGCTGAAAGGCCTGCAGTTTTTCTCCTAATCCCTTCGAGTCTCTCTAGCCACAAAGTACATGACTTTTTTATCTTTCATGGGTGGCATAATGCAGGGACAAATATGCTAATGCACTCAATGAAGCAATACTTATATTGCTATTAGCAGAACTGGTGTACACAGATGTGTTAAATCTTTGTAATTTTCATAATGTCAACAGAAAAAAACTTATACAAACAGAATTATCTATGCAGAGGATCATGGCTTCCAACAATAAAACACTGTATCCCAGTGGATGGAAAAGACTGAGAAATAGTTGTGTTATGAGTCATACAGTGCACATCTTCATTCTATGATCATACCACTGTCTTGAAAAATAGGATCTCAGTAGGCTCTCTCATAATGTAACCATAATAGGCCATCAAAATAGAAATCAACTCGCAAATAAACTGTGCATAGTCTCTTGGGTTTTCTTTGCTCACTAGTTTCCAGATTTTCTTACTGCTCCAGCTCTGCTGAGAAATTGCAAACCAAGGACCAGGATCAGCAGAATAAAATTAAATGTTCATATGAGAAGCCTACATCTTCACTGACTCAGGTAGGTGTTTTCTTGACCAAAAATCTGCCTTACAACTTCAATAGATCATAGGGGAGGGCTGGCGGGGAAGACTCTGTGTTACTCTATGTTCCTCTCCCCTACTAACAAGTATGTACCTAGTTGTTAGCATGTCTGTAGTCTCCTTAGTACAATGGCACCTCTCCAGTCCCTCAGAAGGGAAATGGTTTTGTCAGTGCTTTCCAATTTCAAGCTTCTCTTTTTTTTTTTTTCTAATCCCAGATGTCATATCTTTCCAGTGCCATGGAAGAGTAGAATATTTTTACATCATATTTTAGCAGATGGAATCCATTCCAGCCAAATTCATCACTGCCAGATGGCTGACCCTTATTTACTGTTGAAAAGTTAGACACAGAGATAAACTTCAGTCAGCTAAAACATCCAAATGTTCTGCATGAAAATGGTAGGGTAGTTATACCCTCATCATTTCCACCAGCTCCAACAGATCATCAACTTCCACCAGGCCAAACACTAACAATAAATCAATGGACCTTCAAATAAGATTGTAACGTCTTCTGAATTGGATCAGAAGACCAGCCAACAAAGGATTCAGGCCTTTGAGAATGCACGGCATATGGTTATACTAAGTTAACTTTCAATGGCAATAATCCTATATTTAAAGTTAATCCATTTTTCAGTGCTTACAGGATAAAAACTAAGCACCATGTGCAACAGATGGGATCAAAGTTTTTGAAGGTGATATAGGAGAGGAAATAAATAATATCTTGTATACATCATATATTGGCTACTCTCTTAGTTTAGGAACAAAAATAAGTTCTGGAACTACAAAACTTAAGTGAACCAAAAATTTCCATATCCAGGTAAAGATGATCACCAAAATCTTATCAAATGATTCAAAATAAAATTGCCTGACCTGTTTACCGGTTCTAATCTGTTTTATATTTAATTGCTTAGTAATTGTGTGCTACTTCTGAAAAAGGTTTAGGGGTTCATATAAAGATACTTCGAGAGAGTAACAAGAAATATGCAATGAAGGTTAGAGCCCAGGAAAGTAACAATGAGCTGATAATTTCTGGGCCTGATGGATGCAAAAACTGAAATATAACATGACATGTAAGTGATTATTTAATCAACGTAAACTATGCAGTGTAACAAAAAAGTAAAGGAATGTTGCACTGCAGTTGCCTGGAAGAGTTCTGAATAAGCAGATATGTCTAAAAATAACATACCAATGACAAAAAGTTGTAGTGTCAACGGGAGTCTTATCATTTACTTCATCCCGTAGGATCCTGCTTCTAAACTCTCTTCCTGCCTGTGGACTCCCACGCACATCCTACCAATAATTTACTTACCTGCTCCATTCAATTTCACACAAAAATATTTCTCAGAATCCCATATACTATGCAACATAATTTTTAAACTCTCAGCTCCTCTTCCATCTCATGCGAGCATATACACATAGTGTAATGACTTGTTTGCTGTAATTTTTCATGAATGCATTTAAAAGTGAAAATTTAAATTTATCTTCAAGAATGAAACCAAAATTCAGCATTTTAATTCCCAGTTTATCAATATGTGCCTATATATTAGAAAGAATTAAAATTTACAGGGAGCCTAAACGTATATGCTCCACCAGTAATGCAAGCATTAGATAACTGCTGGGGAAGATGCATCCTCTGTGCTTTTGATATTTAATCCACTGCAGGCTTTCTGACACCTTTTCTGCAACATCAGGTGGAGGACCCTGGCTTGGACAAGGCACTGGTCTTACAGACAGTGTATTTTCCTAAACAACATGGTATAGAGATACCATAAAGGGAAACAGCTATTGTGAGGATTTCATGCGCATTTTACACCTTTTTCAGAAATGCACAGTAACAACTTCAGTCACAAACAGAACATAAATTAGGATTAAACATCTGATCTAATAAGACCATTTTTGACTTCAAAAAATATTAGAAACAACATGCAGTATTTCACATACATACATTTGATGTATTGGCATGCAGTATTTCACATACATACATTTGGTGTATTGGCCCATAATGGCCCATAATGACCCAATTATTATTCAGAAGGACTCTCAGTGAAACCTAATACAATCAAATTAAAATGCCTCCTTAGTTTCCAACCTTTTTAAGACTAAGCTGTGAGTTTAGAAGTAAAAAATTTCTCTCTCTTATTTTCTGAGCCTCTTATCCATTATTCCTTCTGCTAAAAACCCAGACTAGGGACATCTAAGGAAAGGCAGCCAGAACTCCGTATACAAACAATGTGCTGTCTGACAGAAGAAACTGAAAGACTCCCAGAGTATGAAAAATGTACTTTCTTTTTTTAACTCTCCTACAAAGTTACAATTCCAGGACAGTTAGAGGGAACATAAGCTATCCTACTCACTCCTGGCTGTGCTTCCCATGTTCCTTCCTCTTTTTTATCTACTGCTATTTCCTACAAGTGCCATGCAAATAAAATTTTACACCAGGCTATAGGCACATATGCTTCAAATTTAGGATGGGTACTGGCATCAGGCTAAATGATACTTTCAGATCTATTAATAAATATATATTTATAAATAGCTAGAAATGTAGAGATCTACAGAAATATGGATCTTTCACTCTTTCTGCACACATTCCAACACCCAACACATAATTTATATGCATGTGCTTTTTATATACAGAAACATCCCTCAAAGCAGCTCAGGAGGGAAGGTAGCAGTATTTCATTTTAGCTTTAATTCAAGATTTAATTGGTTTCTACTTTATTAACTGACAAACAGTAAGCAAGCTCTGACGCCTCAGCACCATGCATAGACTTCTGTTATTTGAGGTGTATGTTCAGCTAAATTCCTTGGGAATTTTCCAGGAAAAAGAAAAAAAAAAGTGGCACAAATAGGCAAGGAGAGGTAAGCAAGGCGGCCAACATACAGAACCTAGCCTGGCTTCCTCTGAATCTGTGGCTACAGATAGTGCCTCAGGTGTTAGCCCTCGGGACATTTGATGAGAGCCTGCCCAGTTCTCAGCTCCCTCTTAGCCTTCACACACCAGTACTCCAGCATTTCCCAAGGGTTTTCAGTGCTCCTGCTGCTCCTGTACAGACAGCGTAGCTTTGGCACATTCAAGTGTTTGCACACTTGGTTATTTTTCTGCAGCAATGCCAAACATTTTCCTGAGAAACCTAAGAAGAAAGAAACAATGATATTCAGAAGCATCCAGCCCACCAAAACCCATGCAGAGCCTGATGCACTCTAAAACCTGGCAACTACCAAGACCTGCAACAAGAAATTGATATCTCTGATGTAAAAGTTTTAAAATCTCTTATGATGAAGAGGATCAGGATACTTATACATAGCATCTATCTCTGTACTAGGGCAAAATATATCTGCTCCTGTTAAATAGTTGAAGGTTTACTTTGGAAGAGTTAATTATACTTGCATGTATTTTGTACTAACCTATTTAAACTGAACTGTTCAAGAAGACCTAAAGAAACATGGGAATGCAGCCACGAATCAGTAACAAACAATTAAAAATAAACTTCCACAGGTAATACTCTCCATTATAGTTGCTTGTTCAAAGAATCCAGCATATTCTAGAATGGAAATGTAAAGCAAACACAATCAACACACTATTTCAAAAATCTGAATGAACATGGTAAAAAGATTTTTCTTGTTCTTTTTCCTTTGACTTGAGCAAATCAAATGAATTCAATATATAGAAGTATATAGAATACTAGAATGATAGCAGACTAGAGGAGTGCTAGAATAGAAATCTTTATGTCTGTGATGTTGCAACACCAGTGAGTATTTTTTATCTCATCTAAGATACACAAAGGTATCCATATCTGCCAAGCTAGAAGTTTCTCAAGTGTAATAATATAGAAATGCAGAATCAAGCCATTCAGCTATGCTAAAGAAAATACTTTAATTATCAAAGAAAGATATTTCAGATCTTTCTTTAAACTGAAATGGATGTCTAGGACAGGATTAGACACATAAAATAAACCATTTTCATTTCATTTCTAGGGAGAGCTACCCAGAGCTAAGATATTCAGTATTATTCAAAATGAAATGACGTGTAATATTCTCTTTTACTTGCTGGCTATAAAACACTAACTTGTAAAGTTTAAGTAATAACAATGAATCTTTTTTTTTTTTTTTTTTTAATGGTGTGTGTAACTGTACAAAGAATTTCAATGCCTAACTTCATCTTAAATAAATTTAGATTTTCAATAAGGAAATGACTGCTATCCACGACAAATAACAGCAACTAGTACAAGCATCAGCCTTCGGCTAACTTATTTCTAAAAGTAGTTTAAGCCAGGATTTCATTTTCATTGCTTATTTTATCAGACAGCTTTTTACTACAACACTTCAGTGCTCTGTGGAATATATTTTCACAGTAAAGGATTGCTAGATCAAGCTTATGTTTAACACTCACACATTTCAAGATGCATATTTATCAAAATAAATGTGGCAATAGCATCCATTTGCAAACTTTAGTAAACAATTCACTCTGAAAAGGGAGAAAATTACATAGAAACCCACATTTCCAAAATGAAGGTTGCAAGGCCAGTCAGAATGAGTTTAAATTGATTATCAAATGAGATTCAGAAAATTGTAAATTGACTTCACCTATTATTTTTATATGCAGTAGTAAAGTATGCACCAATGCTATACAGGAAATTAAAACAGGAGTACTGACTTGGGACAATTTCTTCATGGAGGCAGGTCTACACATTTTTCTCTAATAGTTAACCCACACTTTTTCACATGTTAATTTCCTATTTCTTACTGAGGAACTTCAATCTGTGTGGTTTATTCTTCCATCAAAATTAAAAGATAATCTCTTCATAGAGTAAAAAAGATCTGCACAGCTCCTCCCTCCACCCTTAAATTATCTTTGCCTATGTCTCCATTAACAAGAGCATCATAGTGGAAATGGGTCCATAGAGCAAAACATTTGGTACTGAGACATAGTGATGACATCCTCTATATTTTGGAGGATTTTCTTTAGACTAGATCTATTCTTGTCATGTCTACTGAAAGGCATTAGTATTTGGGTACATTAAGAGAAATCCTGAAACGCCTCTTTTGATTTTGTTTTGTACAAAAGGTCTACACATCACGCACTCCAAGACTGCTGCAAGATGTTTAGGAGAGCACAGCTTGTGGAGATGACTAGGAAATTCACTTCAGAAGATCTCTAGCCTACCTCAGATTAAAATGGTAATGCAGATGTACCCTATAACTGCTCTGTCTTCCTCTTTCCTGAAATAATCCTCTCTCGAATCGATTACAGCTTTCTCTCCTTGTGGTTGTAGCTTGTTCTTTTGATGGAAGGAAAAGCTACAGTCAAGTCACTATAATCAATTGTCAGGACTCTGCTTGTCTCCACACAGCTCCACTTTAAGTTTTTAAGGTACTTGATAAGGTAATTATAATTTCAACTGAGAATATATGACTGTCCTTCCAACTCTTAGGAATCTTACCTATCAAGTACGTAAAAGATGAATAAAAAGTCCTAAAATCTTTAATCTGATTTTTATAACCATTTATGATTATAAAATGCTTCTGATTGCGTTAGCTCTTTCTCTTTTTTGAGGTACCTGTTTCAATGTACCTTCTTCTCAAGTTCCCTTTAATAGAGACTCAAGAGTTATTCCTTATTTTATGATGTTCAGCCCACTAGAGCATATAATGCTCTCCATAACCTTCCTCCACTTCCCATGGTGTCCCCATCACAGTCCACTTCTTTCTAGGTGACTAACCCTCTGCTTTCTTAAAAAAGGACCTCTTTGCATTCACCTTCATACATTCATTCTTCCTGCAAACTACAATACCCTGAACAGCTGTTTTTGAAGACTGAGTTCAAAAGCATCATAGTAGCCTTTTGTAGTCACTCATCATTTCTAGATACGTAGCATCTTCTGGGAAAAAATGTTAAAATTACTTCACTTATATCACATTTTGGACTTGTTCGTTTTAAACGAAAATGCCATGATTGTTACAGGAACCTGTAATCCTGTTCAAAATGCATGCAGAAAAGATATAATTCACTATTAAAAGCTACACAATATTAAAGTCAATTCTACCTATTATATATCTATTCAATTTTGTAAGTTAAATCCCTATTATGAAATCCCACTGCAGTCCTAGGCAATAAAACACATTGTGCAGCATGTATAACTTCTGTGTTTATTAGCCCGAGAGAAACAGAATTGCTTATTGCAATCATCAAAAAAGTTTCTACATCTTTTCTCCTGCTGTCATAGAATCATAGAATCGTTAAGGCTGGAAAGGACCTTTAGAAATCATCTAGTCCAACCACATGCAGGTTCTCCTAGAGCACGTAGCATAGGACTGCATCCAAGCAGGCCTTGAAGATGTCCAGAGAAGGAGACTCCACAATCTCTCTGGGCAGCCTGTTCCAGTGCTCTGTCACCCTCACTATCAGGAAAATTCTGCTTAAGTTCATTACCTCTAGCTCGTTCTGTCCACCACTGAAAAGAGGCTGACCCCATCTTCCTCACTCCCTCCCTTGAGGTACTTGTACACACTGACCAGGTCCCCTCTCAGCCTTCTGTTCTCCAGCCTGAACAGGCCCAGCTCCCTCAGCCTCTCCTCATAGGGCAGATATTCCAGGCCCCTGATCATCCTAGTCGCCCTGCGCTGGACTCTCTCCAGCAGCTCCACATCCCTCTTGTACTGTGAGGCCCAGAACTGGACACAGTGCTCCAGACGTGGTCTCACCAGGGCTGAGTAGAGGGGCAGGATCACCTCCCTCGACCTGCTGTAGACGCTCCTCTTAATGCACCCCAGGATGCCATTGGCCTTCTTGGCCACGAGGGCACACTGCTGCCTCATGGTCAACCTGTCGTCCACCAGGATGCCCAGGTCCCTCTCTGCAGAGCTGCTCTCCAGAAGGTTGGTCCCCAGCCCGTACTGGTGTCTGGGGTTACTCCTCCCCAGGTGCAGGACTGTGCACTTGGCCTTGTTGAATTTCATAAGGTTTCTCACCGCCCAGGTGTCCAGTCTGTGCAGGTCCCCCTGGATGGCAGCACAGCCCTCTGGGGTATCACTACTCCTCTCAGTTTGGTATCATCAGCAAACTTGCTGAGGGAGCACTCTGTGCCTTCATCCAGGTCATTGATGAATAAATTGAATAAGACTGGACTGACCCCTGGGGGGATACCACTAACCACAGGCCTCCAACTAGACTGTGCATCACTGATCACCACCCTCTGGGCTCTGCCATCCAGTTGCTAATCCACCTCAGCGTCCCCTCACCTATCCCACACTTCCAGAGCTTGCCCAAGAGGATGCTGGAGGGACAGTGTTAAAAGCCTTGGTGAAGTCAAGATAGATGACATCCACCACTGTCCCCTCATCTACCCAGCCAGCCATTCCACCACAGAAGGCTATCAGGTTAGTCATTTCTCCTTAGTGAATCCATGCTGACTACTCTTGAGCACCTCCTTATCCTCCACATGCTCAGAGACAACAGCCAGGATGAGCTGTTCCATGACTTTTCCAGGGAGGGAGGTGAGGCTGACTGGCCTGTAGTTGCCTGGGTCCTCCTCGCCATTTTTGAAGACTGGTGTGCAATTGACTTTCTTCTAGTCCTCTGGCACCACTCCCATTCTCCAGTACCTTTCAAAGATGATGGAGAATGGCTTAGCAATAACACCCACCAGCTCCCTTAGCGTTCTTGAGTGCATCCTCAGGGCCCATGTGGATGTCAAGTTTCCCTAAGTGTTCTCTGACCCAATCTTCCTCTACCCAGGACAAGTCTTCCTCTCTCCAGGCACCTTCGCTGGTTTCTAGAGTCTGGGGTCTCAGAGGGCTTCCCTTGGTAAACACTGAAGCAAAGGTGGCATTCAGTAGCTCTGCTTTTTCTGTGTCTTCCGTAATGAGGGTACCCACCTCACTCACCAGCAGACCCACGTTTTCCCTAATCTTACTTTTCCCATGGATATATTTGAAAAAGCTCTTCTTTTTATTTTTAACATCCCTTGCCAGATTTAGTTCCAAATGTGCCTTAGCTTTCCTTGTTGCATCTCTGCATTCCCTGACAACATTCCTGTATTCCTCCCAAGGAGCCTGTCCTTTTTTCCACTCTCTATTTGTGTTTGAGTTTTGCCAGTAGCTCCTTGCTGATCCACACAGGCCTCCTGCCCCTCCTGCCTGACTTCTTACTCAAAGGGATGCACTGCTCCTGAGCATGGAGGAAGTGCTGCTTGAGTATTGACCAGCTCTCTTGGACCACCCTTCCTTCTAGCATCCTAGCCCATGGCATTCTTCTGAGGAGGTCTCTGAAGAGGTCAGAGTTGGCCCTCCTGAAGTCCATGGTTGCAAGGCTACTTACAGCCCTGCTTCCTCCTCCTCATTGAATCCTAAACTGAACCAGCTCATGATCACTGCAGCCGAGGCTACCCTCCACCTTCACATGTCCAACAAGTCCGTCGCTATTTGTTAATACAAGGTCCAGTAGCATACCTCTCCTTGTTCACTGTATTAAAAAGTTATCATCAACACACTGCAGAAATCTACAGGATTGTGTGTGCCTGGCTGTGTTGTCTTTCCAGTAGATGTCAGGGTGGTTGAAGTCCCCTGTGAAAATCAGGGTCTGTGACCATGAGGCTACTTCCAGCTGTCCGTAGAAGGCTTCTCATCAACTTCCTCATCCTGATTCTCTCCCCAGGAGCATCTAAATTCCAGCAAAATGAGCCCTCTGTAGAACGACATGCATGTTTTTTCTAGCCATTTACCATCCATTGCTTCTGTGCTATCTCCTTCCAGATTTCTCCTGTACTGGGAGATTTTGCCAAGTCACTCCTGGTCTCTCACAGGCTTCTTACAGTGGCTGCTAAGCTGCATTTTGCTTTGGACATCCCTGTCAACTGAGGTGTTGCATTGTTAAAGCATGTTCAGAAAATTTTACCGTGAACTCTTCAGCACACAATCCCATTTGGCATGTGAGAGACTCTGTATGATCTTTAAAACATAACAGTGTAAATACTGTATTTCTTCTCCTCAAGAAAGGCAGCATTGGACTAACTGTATTGTTAGAGTGCATATCACATTGCTAGGTATATGCTTAGATTCATTTATCTATGTCTTTTTGATTGCCTGACAAAGAAGATTAACCTCGCTGTTCTTTCCATATATCGATCTGATCATGTTAAAGCCATATCTGACAAAAGCAGAAAATTTAACTTGAATAGTTTTGTCATATATTTTTTTTTCTAAGGAGGAGAAAGGATACAAACAAGTAAAAATGAGGATATTTTCTGACAAGAGTATAAACAATTATTCACATTTTCAGAAGCAACATGTGGTGAAGAAAAACATGTAAATCTTGAAAAAAAATAATGCCAAATACAAAACCAAATAATTTAGCACATTTTAGATCATGTGTGTGATAAAGCTATTTTTCTAGACAGACAATGTGTGATATTCTTGTCATGGTTCTTAGTCTAAATAATTTCAGTAGGTCACCATTCAGCATGTACCCTGGAGCAGGGCTCTTACTGAAGTGTTTAAGATGTTCTACTACACAGAAAATATTTCCTCTTGTCCAGTATTTTCCCCTGATGAAGCAAAAGATTAATAGGATTAGATGATTTTCCATTGAATCATTTTGTCTGGATGCATTATTCAACCTCTTCACAGTCTGTGAGCTTTTTATTGTTTTCTTTAAAACATTTCTGCTTTCATTATTTTACCTTTGATCAGCTTTCAATCTCCCTGTGCTCTACCACCCCTTCTTAACCCCTTTAAGAATGATATTGCTTTGAAAGCACCTGAAGACATTCTAAGCATTTTGTGTCTCACATTGGTTTCTGCTTGAGGGCAAAAGATTAAATATATACCCAACTGACAAGTCCCTTACTTTCCGCCCAACACATAACCCTATTATAAAAGCAGCTTTTAAGACGTTGCTCTTAGCAATACACCATTTTGGGATATTCCTGATTTCTTCCTAACTCATTTCTGTTTTATGTTTTTTAAGATTAATTCTCATAGTGGGATTCAAAGGCATCAGCTGTTAAAGAGTAAGAGTAGCATAACATCCACTTGCAGACAAAGGAGGCAATAATTTTATTTGCTACAAAGAGACTTCTTCATTAAGGTTGCCAAATATACTGAGCAGGCAAAAATTTCTCCTCATTGGAGGTGGAAGATCTGGGAGGGAGCTCTTGTTCATAAGTCTCACAGCTGTGTGAGCACAACAAAATAACTCAGCTAATGCTCCCTTGGAAGCAAAAGCAGAGCCTTAACTGTGCCTAACTTCTAACCTGGAATAGATTCTTGAGGAGATAATTGCATCAAAATCAGGTGAGTTTAACTCCTCACACAGAGATTTACTGTGCATAGACTTGCCAAATTTGTACACACACATCTATTAATCCCGCTTCCTATAGCTGCAAAGGCTTCACTGTGCGTGGTGTGCATCCTGCCCTCTGGCCAACTACAATCTTTATCAGCCCAGCCTGCATCCTCATGCAAATGTGTGATGTAAATCCCAGAATGCCTGACTCAAACTCAAACCATTGCCAAGACTAACTGTGTAACTTTGGCAATGTTAAATTGTTTCCCATTCTCCCATTTCCACTCATGCAAAATGACAGGTGATTTTAGGCATTTACATTAACCAGAATTTGTAAAGGTCTTCAAGATATTCAGATAAAAGCTGCTGTGCTCTGCACTGCTTCACACAATGAGCGTAATGCACAAACAGCGATTAAAAATATGTTCTGCTTTCATTTGGCCATGCTGTTGTCTGTCTGATTTGGGGTTACTTATGTGAGCTAATTGCTTTTATGCATGGGAGCACACACATACACATTTATAAAATAGAAGTAATTAAAACTGTCTTCTCTCTCTTTCTCCTTCCTACCAACATGCTGTCAGATGCTTCTGTGTGATCTTTGGTACAAAAGAAGTAAGCGCTTCTCTGTGTGCCAGATCTCTGTTATTGTATCTCAGTGATAATGCTGTATCTTGTCTTTACTGTACTATGGATATGATATTGGCCAGCCAATTCCTTGCCAGAGCAAGGAAGTCTAGGATTTTTCTAGAAACAGTTTCCCTCCTATCATGCTGATGGCAACACTTTCTGCAAGAAGAGCTGAGATCCCTAATAACTCTAGTTGATATAACTGATTCAAGACCAGCAACTTCTTTCTTACAGGCTTTGCTGTTCTGATACTTGGCTCAAATTTAAAATTAAAATTAAAATCTCGTAAAATTCCCATTGAAAAAAGTATTCACACCTAACTCCAGAGTATTTTGATGGAAGGTTGTCCTGCAACCTGCAAGACTCAGCAAATCCCACCCCTATGCTGGCCTAACTGTTGCCTAGGTCGAGGAGAGCAGAAACAGGAATCTCTGCTTTCTGGGCAAGCTACACTTTCCCAATCTAAACCTTTGTGGCTTTGAAGTGTTTTCATGGAAGAATTAATACTTTTAAACCATGAAAGTAAGTGTCTTGGGTCAATCCCAAACCAAAATCTTTTACTTCACTCATACTGATGCTACTATGGATATAACCACGTATGGATGCTGTAAATAGACTGTTGGTGATGAGAAGAAACCTGAAGCCTTTTTCCCAGTGCAGATACTCCAGTTACAGATCACCTAACACTTCTCATAATGTACCTCTCCATACTTCAAGTAACAACATACAACCTTCTATGAGCATCTTCCCTGTTGCCAGCACAAGACCATTTTAAGCCATGCTGATGCACTTCATAACCCCAGTAAATCTGGTATTAAGAGTCAGATGAATAAGGCTGTTTCAGAGTCTAATTCCTGTTTCAATTATTTATTTCAGCGATGTGAATCAACAGTAGGCATCTAGAGGGCTTTGTGAATTTACTATTAAATATTTACTTTTCATCAAACATAAATAAGGCAGAATCTGACTGTAATCGATAGGCTAGAAATCTTGAACATTGTGCTAAGGCTAAGTCTACTGCCAATCATCACAGTTACAAGAAAGGCATCTCTTAAAAATGACTCCTTTGATCATACATGCAGAACTCTTTCTGCTACTTGATTAGGCAGGAATAGTCAGTCTTTACCTTAGTTCCTTTATCTTCATTTGCACAAATAGCAGCCATTAACCAAGGAGTGAATTCAATCAGCTTGTCTCCAATGGGAGATAAAGTGGAAACCATCTGCTAGTTCTTAAAAGCAATGAGGCAAATTTTATTACAGAGTGATTTGGTTACTCTTGCCCTTGTTCAGCTCACACATTGAAGACATTGAAGTCCAAGTCAGGTCTTACCTAAGGTCCATGATAAGACCATGTTTTTGCCCAGTGCACTACTTGTAAATATGTTTAAAAAAATCTTGCAGCTACTACTCTAAGCTGCTGCTTAGAAATGGC
The DNA here is from genome assembly GCA_013389825.1 of Crypturellus undulatus. Classification (NCBI taxonomy): domain Eukaryota; kingdom Metazoa; phylum Chordata; class Aves; order Tinamiformes; family Tinamidae; genus Crypturellus; species Crypturellus undulatus. Next base: position 85,504 of record VWPW01030100.1, on the reverse strand, counting down.
ATACAAGTCTTGCAGCTCAGGATTAATGTATAATGACAGAGTTCGCATAAGAGGCTTACAATGCATTCGTTTTGTTTTGCTTTGTTCTATCTCATATGGACACCAATTTCCTTCGCAAAAAGTGTTTTAAAAATTAAAAGCTAACATGAAAATTGCACATAATTTACTGGGATGAATTCTAGTTTTACAAAAATATAGCACAAGCAATGTCATGTGTAACAGAAGCTGGATATTTTCACTGTGTTCACCATAGCGAACTATATTTTAAATAAACCCATATGTTAATCCTAAATCAAACTCCCCAGATACTGATGCTGGCATCAGTATCAACGCCCTTAATACTAATGCTGCCTTTTGACAAAATCCAGTCAAAGAGCTCAGAACTTCCTTCTAACAGTAAGTTTTTGGGCAGAGCCCATTAACATCCTGAATTCTCATAAAAATTCTTTTCCACACACGCACCCAAAACAGTAGATGAATTTAACTTTCACTGTGATACTATTAATAAGGTTTATAACACTTTCATTACTCTCAGGCAGATTAGATAATGAAAGTTATCAATTTGGAGATCGTGCAAAAATATCACATTATCATGCACATCCTCTTCCAATAGCAGGCTAGAGATGGTGGAGTTGAAGTGTAGCTGCTTGAATGTCAAGAGGTCTACAAATCTTTCTGCTCATTAACCTGAAATATAAGCTTCGGGTCAGGTGTCCGCCACAGCTCTATTGCCATAACAACAGGTATTAAGTAGTTTATTTGCTTCTGGCTGCACACCTGGGAAGGACTGGAGGAATATCTGTAGATGGGCTATAATAAAAATAAGTATTGGGGGCATGACCCCTAGGGGTTAATATACCAAAGAACTGGAAATCTGAACATACTAGGAGGACTGTACAAATGTATCTACTGAAATGTTCTGAAACAAGTGCTGAGCATATTGCTGGTGCTAAATAATTTCTACTTATAAGTAGCTGCTTCTTTCTCTGCAAGAGTTATTTCAAGATTGAGCCTAAGATCAGATATTTCCCTTGTTTCACCAACTTCATCATTCCAATCAAACTTGGAAACTTAATGTTTTTATAATAAACTCAATGAAAACAACACTGTTTACCCTCTTTTCTGAGTGGAATGGTTGTTTTAAATCATCATCCCTTCTTATTTTTCACAGTGATACTACAGTGATAGTGTTTGAAAATTCTGTCCAAGTAGTCCCAACAAAGAAATACATTTCAAACTCCTAGCTGTCAGGGTCTTTGTAATATTATGACATTCCTTAGCATTTAGATTTATGGGAACTGTCTGAATCTCTGTAACAGTAATTAACTGGAAGTCTTAGGGGGGTCTCCCTCTGCTTTCTCTTCAATGTATGACATAAGTAATTACTGCATTGGGTCAACTGCTCTTGAGAATAGATTACTTAAATAGAGCTTCATTTCAATTTTACACAATGCCATTTTATTTTTGTCATCTCCAATGGTTCAGAGGTTAAAACAATAATAATAAAAAAAATAATAAAACTATTGTAAAAAACAGAATTAACTCAAGCATCTTAAGAAGTTATTTGATAGTAATGGAACACTTCCATCATTTTTTCTGGACCAAAGAAAAGTAAAGGAAATGCAGATTAATTTATTAGAATGAGTCAATTCTTGTAGGGATTTTAAATAATAGGCTTATACAAATTTTAAAAAATGAAATCTGTAATTTTATTAACGGTAAGGGATATTCTTGAGTGAAGATTTTAACCAATGGACACATATTTTTTTTGGAGGGGGGTGGGAAAGGGGAGAGAGTGTTTAGAATTAAAAATCAGTCAGGTCCAAAACAAGCAACTCCATTAATAAAAAAATAAAATTAAAATGGCATCTGTTTTAAAATATGGATCAAATACACTGCTGGCAACACATTTAATGTCTATAAAATATGGGAGGTAGCATGCGCTTGTAATTTAAATATGGATTAACAAAGGCCCCAAGCTTAGTATTTTTATAGTACAATCTCATATTTCCAATAATCAAAGCAGACTGCCCTGCAGTAGTCTCAATCTAGGGAAAAAATAAAATCCTATTTCACTCAAGAAGATACAAGGTACTCTGTTATGCTTTCTTTTTCTTAATTTGTGCAGAGCAATAAGAAAAAATATAGCAGCATAATGCTGGATAAAAAAAAATCAAAAAAGTTAATTTTAGTCGTTTGAAACAATGAAATCAGAGGAACTTAATTTTATGCAGAGAAAGAATTCAACACATGTGGCCACTAAGAATACATAGAGAGGTGAATGTATATTTTAAGATTCCAGGTTTGCAAGTTTTGGAAGGCAAATTAATCACTCTACCCCAAGGGATGAATTAGGTGCTTAATAATCTTAGAAATCTCTGACTACATGGTGCATGTAGGGCACAAAGTTACTGATAATGTCTATGGAGCCAGAACTCTCTTCAGGTTTCAAGTTTAAATAAACCATTCTAGGCATTCATCTGTAAAAGAAAAAAAAAAAAAAAAAAGGTTTGAGTTGTTACAGAGCATTACATTAGTGTATCTGGCCAGTGTTTCAGCAATATCAAATATCTCTTAGAAACTCCTTTCTGGAATATCTTATCCTCCCTCATTAATGAAAAATGAAAATGAAAAATAATAAAATAAAAAAAAGGTTGAGTTAAAATACTTCATTGACTTCAGCAGTCTTTCATTCCCGTTGACAAATATTTGTCTTACGTTGTTTTGCTATGAAGGTTATGGATTATTTGTAAAAATGTGGGAGGGTAACAAGGAACTGTTTCCTCTTCTGTGTTTATGGTAAAACTCTTATACATGAATAGATTCTTCAGATTTTTCCACATCTAAGAAACTTCACATATTACTAATTCATTTTCTGCCATTGTTTATTTATATATATTTTTTATGATTTCAGACTTTCTTACCAGGCTTGTTCCATTACAAATAACCTTTTTGAAAGGGAAATGTAAACTCATAAGTAAAGAGGAAATACATCTAAGAAAAAACAGATTAAAATAAGATTAAAAGGAACTCCCTAAATATTTTAAAGCTAGCTTTGATTTTAGCAAAGAATAAATAAATAAGTAAATCCTTACTTTCTTTCCTTGCTTCTCAGATTTATGTATTTAACATGACAATGAGAGGAAAAAATGATGCATCCAATATGTTCCTCAGGTACTAGAATGGAGGACTAAACTCCATTAATACATTTAAACCCATCATTCTACTGAATTCCTGTGTCATTAGTACTTTGTTTTATAGTTATTTCAGGGTAGGTTATTGAAGGATGAGCAGGGAGAGGTGGAGGCTTTATTTCCACCTGGAGACCACCTATAGACCCTCTATGTGGACCACAATAGGTCTTTGATGGCTAAAGGTATCGTAAATGGTCCTAAACCCAAATGCTATTTGGATAGATATCTCAGAAATGGTAATATTCTTTAAACATTTCTGAGATATCTGTCCTAATAGCATTTGGGTAATATTCTTTATTGGTAATTTACCTTCTATTGGTAATATTCTTTAAACAATAGAATTTCTGACTTTTCATATAACAAATAAGCAATTTCAAATATCTGTGAGGATCTCAAGTAACTATGACAAAAATAGGTTATGCTGTTTAAATATTACCCTAAAAGATAGCCAATAGAAACTGAGTTATCATAGACTTAGAGGACTGAAAGGACCTCATAAGGTCAGCTAAACTATTATGCTAAGTTAGGATCATTTACATTTATTTACTTTTTTTTTTCATTTTTACATGTATTAACATTTACATTTATCATTTAAGGAAGATGTTTTCCTTCATAATATCAATAGAATTTTCTTAACTCATCACATCAGTAGATTTCTTTTTTTGCATATTTAAAATAATTAAAAAAAAAACCCTAAAACTAGAAATTGATAACCTCGTTTTTAGCACTGAGAGTGAAATCTTGGCCTACATTTTTGAGGCAACAACAGACTGGCTCACTATGTGGGGAGGATAATCTATCCCTGTTCTGTTAAACAGATGCTGCAAAACAGTTTTGCAGAACCTGCATAACTTTGATGAAACATCACTTAACCACAGACCAAGGCTCAAAAAGAAATTGTGGCAAGGTAATCAAAATGTTCCAAAGCAGCAGATCTTATGTCTCTGCTAGAATTAAACACTGCTCAAACACTACTCTCTCCTGGCCTCTCAAATACCTTTCCAGGGAGGTATTTGTTACCTGTTGACTGCATGGCAGAGCAGACTTTCTTCTCTCAACAAATAAGACTGGAAAAATGCAACAAGGTAGGGGATATATAAAATAGAATATGCTTTAGTGTCTATCTGAGAAAATCATGTTTCAATTCATTGTTTATTAGAATGCATCAATGATGTATAAGCAAAGAAACACTAAAACAGGTGTTTAACTGTAAACTGGAGCTCATATTCCACATACCTAAATACTGAATAGCTAAGAATTTCAAATTCATTTTCCTGAAATGGTAACACTATTTGTATAATAAATCACTGAAACTGTCTATCTAAACTAAGTAATTTCACATAGAATTCATTAGATTACTAATCCAAACTGGTCACTCAGGTTGTTTCTACAGGCAATGATCAACAGAACCTTCCTCTCATGATGGAGGTAATTGGTCTCATCCTACAATTGTTGTCATAATTTAAGAACTCTTCTGTGATCTATTTCTTTCCAAGGTGTATAAAGGAATCCAAGCACAATTAGCTCAAAATCAGACATCTAACAGTCTTCAAACATTTGCAATTTCTGAGTCAGGCAAGACCCAAAACTCATGCAAGGAGCTTAATCACCATGAGATGATAGATAAATATGTAACTCAGGATAAAATGAACAAGTTCATCAGCACTCAACTGCTCAATCCATGTCTACTCTCCTAATCATCCTTCCTACACACCCTTCAGTTCTTTATTTGGGCAATTTTTCAATCAACACCAATGGGAATTTTTCACATGGAGGGACTGAAAGATTTTGTCTTCTGTGAAACAACTCAACATTGCTTCTCTTGTACCAAAATCAAACTGTCACCATTTGTACACAGAACAGCCTGTTGCATTTTAGCAGTAATTACAATTTCTCCTTGCTGAAAGCCAGACATTTTTTTTATCTCAAGACAGCATGTGTAGCGTAATAAAGGGTTTTTTCTGTTTTTTTCATTATAGTATACACTATCTCTGTGTTTTAACATAACAAAATATGAAACTGTGATGTTAACATAAAGCTAATTTCTAGTGGCATTTCTGTAATTATAGCAAGAATTGTGATAGGGTTTATATTATTCTAGGTAGTTTCATTTATGGGAATCTATGACTGAATATCTTCACAAAAAAAAAACTTAAGAAAATGAATTATGAAAGAAAGCATAAAAAAGTTTACAAAGAATCACAATATTACTCTCATTTTCTGTCATTTATGAGCTAATAGAATATATGTATCACAAGACAAACTTTGTAAAGTCTATCTGTCTAAAAATCTATTTTTCAATGCAAGATGAGGATAAAAGTCACAAGGCTGATATCAAACATTTTAACAATAAGTAAGCAGGTCAAGAGAAACTCCCAGAATATAAGGTACCTCCTAGTTAATTATGCAAAAATCTTTTTGGTTTGTGTTAAGTAGTATTGCAATTCAGTATCCAGGATCTTGATATCCCAAACATTTAAATTCACACACACACAAAAAAAAAGCTGGGCCGAGTGCTGAGATTGAAGTCCAGTGTGTTTGTAATTCAGAACCTCAACCTTAAGTAAATCACTTCTGCCAGAAACTTAGCTCAAAAAATGTGATGCACTTGATATTTGAAGATTCCTCATCTACTTGTTGCTGGACTTTTGAGAAGAGATTAGATATGGTACACTTCAATATAAAAGAGACCCTGGGATGAAAACCACTTGGATTGCTGTCTTCCCTGAAAACAAAACAAAAACCCTTTCAGTAATTAAAGTTTTTTTGTTTTGCTTTGTTTTTTTTATTTTTTTTTGTCCCCAAACAGCAGAAGTAAAATTAAACAATCCTCACAAGAAAAGATGTGCATCACAGGTATCCTTGTATTTCTACACAGACTCTGTGAGCTTTTTCAAGTGTGCAGTGAACAGATGGAGATAGTTACAAGCTTTTCAAAACAGTGTTTACTGCAAACTTTCAGGCAATCTGTCATGGTTTTTGTATTCCCAGGGCCTTTTTAAGTCCTTGAAAAGGGACCAAAAATGGCGCTTACTAATCCACATCTACCTAACTAACTCACAAACAAACTTTCATACTCAGTATCAAAAAGATATTTAAAAAGATGAAGAAAATTATAAAATCCTCTCAAACACATCAAGTCACTTTTGAAAACAGAGTTGTATTTATGTTAATAGAAGCCAGACATTGTAATAAAGATTGCTGCTTCTCCTAGAAAACAAGGCATATATTTTCTTCCAGCTAATGACAGGACCTGTTGAATACCGCAATAGAATAACATGCAAAACTATAAGCTCAGTTACCTGCTGTTTTGTCAATGAGAACACTCTCTGAACCAGCTGAGACCTGTATTAGTTCCAAATTGTCCAAGCTAAGGAGCAAAAACTGTTGTGCCCTTGTTACCAACATACTCATTTTGCCTATACTAAGTTTTCAGACAAGCTTAGATGGTGGCTCTTTGTCTATATATCAATACAAGTTTTCTCCTGACATTTTTCATTGCAATAATCAAGCAAGAAATTAAACATCTCCCTCAGTGGCACTCACTCCGTATATTTTTCTAGCCCTGATATTTCCTGTAAATGGTATTAGCTGCCTTTTCCTTTAATAATAATTAAAGAAAAAACCCTCCAGAAATTACTCACTTCAGATTCTTGACTTTTATTGTCTATAAGAACATGAATCCAAACCCAGAAAAGTACCTCAAATAGGGTATGATCAATATCCCATATGTCTTCAGATTTTCATGAAAAGGAGCAAAATGTAGCCTAAATTCATTTCCAGGAGAGGGTCAGAAATTTCCTTAATTCATTTTCTCCAGATGATTTCACTAATGAAACCAACATATCTGTCAGCAAGCCTTGCTCTCTCTCCTCGGGGTCTGCTCTGGCTCCTGCTAGTTGTAAATTGCTGAAAGGAAAGAATAAAAATTAAGGAGAATTCTGACATAAGGTTAATATCATTATTGATATCCCCTATTGTCACTACTTCCTAAAAGGACAGGGGTGGAAAAAAAAGGGCCATTAGCTGGAGATGTTCGTTTGTTTAAGCAGCAACAAAAAGAAAATATCTACGGGTACACGGACAAATCATTAATATATATATGTATCACAAATGATTTTATTATTAAACATAAAAACAACAAAAATGCTCTCAGCACACTTGAGGGCAAGTGACTGTCTGCCAACTGGAAGCAAAAGATGCAAATCTTGAAATCCACAAAAATATCTCATGAACATCTCTGTGTCACCTACAGTCACAAAACTGTATGTGCTCAAGAACTTTGCTATAAGCTACATGATGCATCATAGATAGACTTTATTTTTCATTTATTCATATTTACATGAGCACAATAAATAAATAAATAACGGCAGTTGCTTTTTTCATTCCATTCAATCCGATGCCCAAGGAGAACATAACAGAGATCGGAGAATCTCTGTTCAGAAAACAAAAAGCGAGCCAGTTTGCACACTAAGTAGGTGATGAAAGTCAAACTTCCTCACCAATTATTTCTAAAGCTCATGGGGATACAGTGGGCTTTTCTGCTAATGACAGAATATCATGTGGGCAAATCTTTCCTACTGGCTCAAGGGTGAATTCCCTATAATAGTGGAGCTACCAAAAACATAAGGAAACAGCATGTGTGGTCTTGACAGTCTTTCAATTCACCGGTCCCAAAGGGCTAAGTGATTGACTATCCAAAGTCTTTGAAATTTCCCTGGTAATTCAAAATGTAAGAAGCAGAGTAGACTGAAAAATCATACTGATTCATTCTGGGAAGCCACCAATAGATATTCAAAATGCTCATGCACTGAGACAGCACAATTGCAGGTGGAGCAGCAGTGATAGCTATTCAGCAGGGATTACAAGGCTCACTCTGGAGATTTTGCTTTTCCAAAGGATCAGTAAAAATCACTAATTATGCATTAAGTTACCTGGTAGGTTGATAGAATTCATATTTTCATGCACAGTTTTTACAGCTCTAGCAGCAATAATCCATCTAGCATAGAAAGGTCATGCAAAAGCTTGGCAGTTTGCTGCTATTTTGCTTGGCTTTGTGCTTTAAGCGGCTTTTTAGACCTCAGTGGAACTACACTGTTATCCAAAGCATGTGAAACTGTTCAAAAATCAGTTCAAAATTAAACCATCTGCAACCATAAGAGTGCTACAGGCAGCTGTGGATTTCTATTGCTTGACGGTGGTCAGCATGATAAATTTCAAATGGACACTTGTTTCCCAAATGGTAAATGTACAAGTACAGTTAGGGCTACCAAATGTGTAATACACTATAAAGATATTTAAGCCATCATGTTACCAAATATTTTTTTCCTGAATCCTAGAAACTAAGCTCTACAAAAATGATTCCTTACTTGAACTAATAAAATCTGTCTTCTCTCCATTTTTTTCATTGTATCTGTCTGAAGCAATTCAAATTAAGCTCTGCCTATTGATTGCCAGCACTGAAAAAAGGAGATTGCAGAAATAGAGTGATTGCTGATGCAAGCAGAGAAAGCAGAGCATGACTGTGTCTGCAGGCCCTCTGCACAGCACACATTTCTGTACAGTTCTGTACAGTGTATTCCAAAGATCTCCACTTGGCCAGCTCAAATGGTAAACAGGCATGACACCTATCCAATCCTGCATGCCTATATCCTAGCTCTATCCAATATTGCATGCACATCCATCTCCATGGAATGACAGAGATAACTCTAGCACTCTAGCAGTATTTCAGAACCTGGCTATTTCTTATGCTGTTTTTAATGAATTTTGATGAACATTTATCCGATTTGTTATGAAACTCTTCCTGATGCAAGTCACAATACTCTAGGCAGAATCAATCTACTTATCAGCTCCAAAAAATGGCAATAATGAGAAGTTTGTAAAGAACATCTGAGAACGTTATGCATTTTCAGATCTTGATGCTTAGCTTGAGGAAAAGAGATATGATTTAATACATATTGTAACACAGATGAAAAAAAGACATCACACTCTGGTCATCTATTGAAGACTCAGGGGGAAAGAAAAAAAGCAAGGAAAACCTTTTAGAGTTCTGTATGACTCTACTTTTTTATACTTTTCTCCTTCTGTGATTGAGAAGACTGAAAAGAGCATCCTCAACTATTGAGTTTCCCTGCTTGTATGTAAGTGCTGTTCATAAACCATAAAATACGTTTATATTTTATTTACCACGTACAATACCTGTATTCTACTTCCTTTGCCTGCCTTTGTGGTATAAGATTTCTAGAAGATCCTTAATAATATCAGTACCCTCATCTTGCAAAAAGAAAAAAAAATGTTTGCACCAGCATTGGTCAGGCTCTGAAGTCATTTATTCAGTAAAAGCACTACCTTATTTCTGCCTGGAAAAAAGAAATATGGGAATATGACAACAGCTCCAGTACATGAGCCACTGATACACATAATTTTTTCAGATCTAAGAAAATATAAATTTGTTCTAGAACTGGTATACTTATTCCTCCATGAAAAAATAATCTTTAGAAAAAAAAAAAAAAAGAAGACTGAGGAATCTATGTTTAGTACTTTTCCTCACAACAAAAGTTTTGCATCCTGTCTCAGGTAGAAAGAACATCATTTTTCTCAGGAAGTTTTCTCAGATGTTTAATCTGTTTTTATACTCCTCTGTTCTCATTCACTTCTACAACAGGTGAAATTCTTTGAAAATTTTACCACTTATCAAAATAAACCAATATCATATTTTTCTGATCAGGCTTTACATTTACATTTGCTGTATTGTTTTATTTTTCATCAGTTTTTCTCTGTAAAGTTCTCTAAAGCATTTCAGTTAAGGTCAGAATTTAAATACATAAACTGATTAAATGTCAATTCACCTAGATTAACTATACGTCAAAGGATTTTTGAAAGATGTATCAACAGAATGTTTTTTACAGGTTTTAAAATAGCAACTTTGGGGAAGTGAGAAGAAAAACTGCAGGTCCAAATTCAAATCCTCATTTGATCTACCAAAAAAAAAAAGAAAAAAAAATAAGAGTTCAAGAAAGCTGAAAATTAGGAAAAGAACTTACAAAACTGGAAAAGTTATTTCCATTCATTTTGCCTTTTAAATCTATGAAATATTTCTCCTTATGTCAAAGCCATCTCTTCCTTAAAGTGCTATTCTCCAAAACAAAGTGGGCTCTGGGGTACAACAAAATCAAATGCTCAAATGCTGGTGAATATAATTTGAAATGCAGTATAATAAAGCATGTCCCTTGGAATGCAAAACCCAAAGATTCTAATTTGGACCATGTCTCTGTTTTAAGCATACCTTATCTGCAGGATGCAAAAGAGTAAATCACCTTGTACATTTGTTTTTTTTTTTTTAACTGAAAGGCTATGTCTATTAGCAATCCTCTCTTTTTAAGCACAAATATAAGGGAAAAGAGGGGCAGCTAGCAAATTCAGTTACCACATCCAGCATCCTGGAAACAACAAAGGCCTGGCTGTGTAAGAAACAATAAAAGGACATCTGAGTTGTTTTTAAACTAGGCTCTGTTTTGTCTTGACATCACTCATATTTACAAAAATTCAACCGATTCTTTTTTTAAGCAAAAATATCTTCCACAGTTAATGCACGGCATTGCTCAGAGGAAATTGGAGTGTTCACCCAGCCAGACCCATAGTCAAATGAACTGTGTTTGTTTATGAACACTGCTATAACAGAAAGGAAGCTGGAATAGGATTGCCTATTCCATACCTGTAGACACTCTAATAAAACAAAGAAAGCTAACTGATGTATGTTTTGCTTATATTTTTACATATATAATTAATGTTGTTTGCATGGGACCTGTTTTGGCAAGGTCTCAGAAATAAAGTTAAGCTGATGCACATGCAGGAATATATACTGAGGACACTTTTAATTAGTAGAAATATGGAAACAATAACCAAACAGATTCTCAATTTCCCTGAGAAGGACACCCAGCAGCATTCAGTACCAGTCTCTGGTAATGGGTATTCCAAAATAGTAATACTAAAACAAATATCTTTATTTTAAGAAATTAAGCATGACCATTCTTGGCAATAACATGATAGCACTGGTCAATTAGCTCTGTGGTAATTTAAGAAAGTAAAAGAGTTCCGGGGTAAAAAAAAAAAAAGAAAAAGAAGTACTCGCCTTCCAATAATCTCTGCTTCTATAAACAGCTATAGTTTAAGAGCATCCAAACAACTACACCTGTTTCTACCTCCTCCATCTGCCTAGAAGAGATATTGGCTCCACCTTATATGTCAAATAACAGTCAGACATATGAGTATTATTAACCATGTTCTTATATTCCATTTCTTTTTCCCTTGTACACTGGAAAAAAAAGTAGAAAAAATAGCACACAGCAGCAATCACAACAATTTATTTGGAAAAAAAACATAAAAATATTTATGCAATATTTCCTTTAGAAAAGTAAAATCAACCATGAAGCTGTACTAACTAACTAGCATACGTCAGGAAAATGTGCATCATGACCATACAAGAGGAAAAGAATCCCAAAAAAAGAGATGCTTTCCATTAAGTTTAGAACTTAATCCCTGAATGCTTTACTTATCCATCCATGCAATTCTTGTGAATATATCCCCACTGGAACTTTTACACAAGTTAAAACTATTTGTGTAAGTTGTGATAGCAAGATCAGGCTTTTAGCGAGCAGAGTAACTGATTACTCTTAGTACAACTTTCCCATGATGAAAGTGCTGGCGCAGAGGATTCTAACCCCTACATATAGACATAAATAAAGAACTAATACAGAATTTTTTTCTTGAGCGTCCATGCTGGACTTTCACCTGCTGCACGTAAACAAAGCAGTAAAGGGCCTCCTTACTCAAGCCCTCAAACAGCACAGGATTTCCACCACATTATGCCATGTTTTGGGTTGATACCAAACGTGCAGTTCACCGTGCTGTTTTTCCAACAACAGGCAGCCCGTCTACTCCTTGGATTTACCTGTCACAAGGAGCTTCTCTTTACTGACGTGCCACCCATGACTGCTCCTTACAGCAATGTTACAGCTAAGCTGACCAAGCTCTGCCCAAAGAGACTCCCTTCTCTTGTACCTATGCTGACACTCATCTGACCCCGCCGTTAGCCAGTTCAGGACCCTAAACAAACAGGGAAGGGTTTGTTTTGACTTGGTTGCTTGGAGGGTTACTTTTCCTCTTGATTTAGCTCCCAGAATCAATCCTCCCCAAGAAATTGAAAGTGGAGACAGAGCAACCTGTCCATTAGCTCAGCAGTTGGTTTATATGTTTAGCAACCTGGCCGTTAATCATGGCATTTGCTTGTTTGTAGGGCTGTGCTCAGAGCCACATCACTGAAAATGATAAAAACAGGAGAACAGAGAATGAGCTCTAGACCACTTGACTTATACATTTCAGAGCAAAACCATATAAACTGCTGAATCAACACAGTAAAGGAGACAATGAAATATGAGAGGCAGAAGAGGGCGAAATAGCTACAGACAAAAGGGATAGGACCTTCCAAGGCTAGGTTTGCTGTCAGAAATCACAATGTGACACCTCAATTAAGTGTTTTTTTTCCCCATCTTGCCATTACTTATTTTTTTCCCATCTTTCCATAACTTATTATGAAAATGCCATATATTCCATTCTCAGTCTGTGCATCAGGAGATTCACTTCATGTTTGTGCATGCCCTGTGCATACAAGTGAAACCCTGAAGATATAAAAAAGGATTTCCAGTGAAATTCCTCCACTGTTTCCCCTTCCTTGTATTTTCTTGGAGAGGAGTCACTCGCGCTCCAAGTAGTCCCTTACACCAGACAATCTAGGTGCGCAACATTAAGTGCACTTCACCTGAAGAACAGATGCTACCATCAAATGTCAGTAGGGCTTAGGTACCTAAATGGCCTAGATGTATTTTGAAAGGTAACCTTACAAATTCACTAGATCCTGTAAAAGCAGCAGAGTTGACTCAGACTGTGCTTACACTGGAAATGAAAGAAAAATCATCATGGCATTCTTTACTCTGTGAATAACACAAACTCAAACTAATCCTATATACAAGAAAGAAGTGCAAGAAAGATTTACCTTTTGAATTATGTTTTAATTATGGATCTGACTATTAATGGAAATTAAAGTAGCAGAAGTACCAGTGTTTTAGCCCAGATCCAGTTTGGGTTGCGGGTTACAGAATGTTCTAACCGATAGAATCTACTTATTGTTTTTCCCATGGTTTAAGTTTATTCCCTAATTTCCTGTATTATTGCTTAAAGTTATTCTGTTTGGGAATGCACAAGGTGGGAGAAAGTAGTAAGAAGGCTTTATTTCTGTGTAGATGCAAGTCATGTGAGCCTCAGAAGAACCTATTATGAGTTTGAAACTTCAGTATCATTATTTATTAGTTCCTTTGCTAATTTTGCTAGATATATGAAAAAAAAACAGGAGGAAAAATGACATATGTATATTCAGTTCTCAGAAGAAATCTACACAGATTCAATTGCAATTCCAGTCCTAATATTTTATTTCCCTCAGCAATCAAGGCCTCCTAAGCAAGTTATCCTAAGTTCATCAGTTTCTAGTATAGGCAGAAGACGGATGGATCTTTTGAGAGGGCTGAAAAAGGAGACCTCACCTAGCTAATTGGAGGTAGATTGCCTACCTACGCACACAGGGAGAGTTCAGAGCAAATATTTTCTTTTGCCTGTTAAACCTGAATCCGAACCCAGTGTCTGTTGTAAATACATAAATAAATAATAATAATAATAAAGGGGGGAATATCCCTGAAACTCACAGTCTCTCTAAATTCAGCATAACAAATAGAATCCAGTCCTGGAGAGAGATCCAGTGTAAGTACATCTGAATATGCCAGGTGATTTCACATACTCTGATTCTTAGGTTGTTACAGGCTCCTTCTTAATTTTCTTTGACTTTTAATTGATGTTCTAGAATTTCTTGGCCCCACCAATACTCCCTCTTTACAAGCTGTCAAATCATGGCTCAAGTAATGAATAATATTCAAAATCTATGCAGAATTTTACATTATTACTACATTATTACATTATTACATTATTATTACTAGCAGCTAGCTAAAAAATAATATACCCTTAGCTGTGCGAGAGGCAATGAGACATACAGCCTTGCCTGCTACTTAATTTTGAAATACAAAACAGAAAGTTATCAGTAATCACTAAGAAATAGTGTAAAATGAAGAGTAACCCCCAGATCAGAAACCACCCCGGCAAACGCCCATTTCATAAAATGACCACATTCACTAGCTGTCCAACTCCTGTTTTTCCACCCCTGCATCTCACACTGTTAGCTGCCTAACCACCAACTTGAGGTTTCGAGATGCGGTAGGTATCACTATTTAACTGATTATTTCCTTCCCCTGACTACATAGCTCACCTGAAACCTCGTTGAACACATCCAAGTCGCTAAGCAAGCTGAAAAGTATCCCAGTCTACAGAAAAGAAGTAAATGGCTCTTTGCTACTTAAGTAAGCTGAACCTTTTACCAAGGCTCTTCTTTCCAAATCAGAATACACGGGTGCCCAAACAAGATGTGTAAGAAGCAAGAATGCATTCAAAGACACCTCTCTCCCACTGTGCAGGGATTCAGGATAAGAGACAACTGAGCAGACCTGGAAGCTGACTGCTGCCAGAAGAAAGTCTTCCTGCCCTCACAGCTCTCACTCTCCAGACTCATCTGACCCTTCAGGGAGTCTGCGTAGATCACTGAACAGACAAAGTCATCCCATTTTTCTAGGCTAATTTCAGATATTCTTTTAATATACACTTTTTACATATTCCCTTTTAATATATTCCCTTTTAATTTACTCTTTCAGTATTCTCTTTACCTTTTGATTATTCTTTTTTTTCCTTTCTACATATATACATTCACGCAGCTTTAAATTCAAATAGACAGATAACTTAGTTATCAAAATACTGACAAATTTATTTGTAAATGATGGATATATAACTAATACCTAATAACTTTGTATTTTTTTATGAATGTATAGTAAGAAAAAAAAGTGAAATCAGTTTCCTCTGTGACTAAATTGATTCAAGGGAGCAGTGCTTCCTAGTAAAAATGTTTTGTCAGAAAATGTCTGACCAGCTATATTCATAGCCTATTAAATCATTACATATTCTCCAGGGATCTGTCCTAGTCTCAAGCTCAAACAAACCCTTTCAGTGTCATTCTGTGTGTGTGTTGCTTTGCAGAATAGGAAAATCGCTATTTTTAGGGCAGCACTTAAGTCTAACACTTAAGTATCATTTTTTAAAACCATGCAGGTTATGTAAACACTCATATGTCACATGTAAGTCCTTTATAAATTGTCAGCTACTTAATATAAAGCTTTGAAATCAGTAACAGCAGTTGCACACACATGGAAAAGGACTGCTCCCCTTTGGTAACTGATACCTTCTACAAGCAGGTACTTCACACTTCCCAGCAAAGCAAAACACGTCCCTTCACCACTGGCACTAGTTAGTGTCTGTCTGTGAGCACATAACTGAATGTCATGTCATTAACAGCACTGTGTTTTGGGAGGTCTTTGTTTTTATGTGCATTTAACTACTTTCTTTGAATCCACTAATTTACAGCTACATTCTCTCCAGATGGAAACATTTAATCTAATCTATGCCCCATTTTCTACACTGCTCCTGACAAGGCTTTCAGGGAGTTCAAGGGAGAGGAGGGGGAAGGGGGAAAGTGTTTTTGAAGGCTCTGTGAATGATTAAAGTCTCTGTAACCCCAGAAGGAGCAGGGAAATGTTTCGCATCCTGCTCAGCCTCGTTATTACAAAGCAAACAGAAGAAACAAACTCCTTTCTTTTACACTCCTTTAGGTTCAGCACAATCCATGCAGAAGCCTTGTGACTGACAAGAGCAGCAGTGGGCTCAATACTCAGCGCACAATTTTTTCAAAAAAAAGTGTATTCCATCACTGCGATCAGAGTGCAGGAACTGAAACCAAGGCTGCCTCGTTCCCTTTTGTTGATTCGTGTCTTGGGGCTATACAGCCACCTCTAGCAGTGGGCAGCTGTACAGTGGCAAGGCCCCAATGCCAGGAAAACAGCACCCTCTCCAGGTCAGCCAGACCCACAAGCAGTTCTCAACACGTACCTGAAAGGCGGTATCTGCATGTGCGAAGCTCCATAGTCTCCATAGAAACAGAAACCTCCGGCTTTCTTGTGGGTGCTCTATCCACAGGATTTACTAGGGAAGGGGAAAAGATATACATATATAGCATTTCCTCATCTCTGAGCAGCACTTTTAAGGACAAGTCTGGGACAGTTTGGGAATATGCGGGAAAGCTCCAAAGTACAAGTCCAAATGATATTTCACATCTCCACTTGCACTTGCTGCTAATGAATAGTCATCATACTGAACATCGTAAATTCCATTTGGAGTCATTTATCCGTCTTTACTTGGGTGCTACTGAGGGGCAGTAGGCATCTAAATCGCTCTTCAAATTATTGCCTTGGACTCAGACTCCCAGGCAAGGTCTGTGTGTAGTGATGCTGAGTTTAACTCTTCTAGGGGATCTTGCTGATCGAAAGAATAATGTGACCTTTTAAAAAAAGACTGTCTCCAAAGCACAGATTCAAGGGACTTGATAATTAATATAACATATTATTAGACCAGTTACACTCAAGAAGACTTAAAGTATTGGGATTCTATACGGGAGATTAAATCAATAGTTAAGAACCAACGATTAAATCAACTAACTCTGCTGTGGGCATTCTCAGAGTCCACATCTCAAGGTGGACATAGTAGAGTTACAAAAGACACAGAGAAGGACAACTAAAATGACTGAGGGGATAGAAAGCAGCTGCCATTTGTAGAAAGGCTAAACAGCAAAAGTTTGGAGAGGAGATGTCAAAGGGGAGACATTTGCAAAATCATACCAAGAGTGGATAAAGTGGGTAAAGAACTATTCTTCATAGTTTAAAAAAGTTTAAGAAAGTGTCCACTTCTGATGTGTAGGATCCTTTACAAAATAATCAGCTCAAGGCTGAAACCTGATGCATTCAAAAAGAACAGAAGAGATAAGAGGCATGTAACATCCTTTAAAAAAATGTAAAATAATATACTGTAAGATATGGAGACAGCTTTATATGTTATTTAGTATATTAAATTTTATTCTTGCTTTAAAAAAACAGAACATAAAATTGGTGTGTTGCTTACTGGAAGTGGTGTTGCACTTTAACAGCTTAAGCCACAGTGTATGAATGATAAACAAAGCATCATCCATAAGAAAGATCATCTGAGGCTAATGTGAAGTTCATAGCTTCTTGATGGTTGCAGAAAGGAATAAACAAACTAAACTAAGAAAGGGCAAAAAGAAATCAGCCCTTCTCATTACAGATAGCTGCTTTCTTTTTTTTTTTTAAAGTGGTCAGTGACATTTTTGCTCTTTCATTTTCTGATGCCTTGCACTTTGATCCTAACAAACATAATCATCAGTATCCTAACCTGACATGCAATGTGTTAAGCTCTGTATTTGTTTTTTCTCCCTCCTGTTGGCTAAAACCCTACAGAGGCCAATTATATTGTCTATGCCAGGATCAAGTCTATCTTTTCGTATGGTGATGGTTATAAACACCCAATTATACTTAGAATAAGGACTGTTTTGTGAAGTTGTGTTTTCACTTTACTTGAATTGTTTTTTGAGTGGAACCACATTGTAGCTTGCAATGTAGATACTTTCTCAGGAGTATTATTATTAACTGCAGGAAGACACCTGTGTTGTGCTTCCTTCTCTAATCACAAAAGGTCAAATAATTCACCATATATGAGTTTTTCAGTTCTTGTCATTTTTTGGCATTATGATTAAGTATGAACTATGATTCATTCATTAAAGCCATTATATAAATAATAAATATAGCAGTTTGTCAGTGTTTGATAAAGCTGGTAAAAAAGTCTTTTTGGAAAAATTTAAAACAGAGCACATATTGCTCTTTGACAAAGCATATTGACTTTCCATCCACACATGAAAACAACTGCATTTTAGGCAATTTCAATGTTAAAAAGAACTCAGTTTTCAAGAAAAGACTGAATCACTGCTAGAGCAGAAAAGAGGAAATTGAATACTTCAGTAAAGAACAATTAAGGTTAAAGAGACATCCTTGATAGTGTATAGTGATAGATTAACAGTCTTATATCTTTTACACATGCCATTTATTTCCATAATAAGAGAGTTCCAGAAATTAAGGCAATGTTTTAAAGTAAAGCCAAACAGTTTTTGACATTTATAGGAGTAGTTATGCTTAGGCTTCTACATAGATATACATATGACATTTTTTTTAAATGAGACAGAAGATTACAATCTTTTAGTAATAAAAAGAAAATATTCCCAAGAATGTTTTAAATACTAGTTGAAGAAAATTGGTCTGGAGAATCTTTGTTTATCTATACTTCCCTACTTGACCAAAAAACCATATATATTAAAGTCAACTTATGTAACAATACATGTTTGTGTAGCAGCGGGCAGTGACTATGGAAATAGTTTCTCAGGAGGGCAATTGAAAGTGGTTGAGCAGCTGGGCCTCACACAAAAGCCCACATGCTGTATAATATCCACAGCGAAACAGAGACTTCAGGTCATCTGTATAAGGTTAAAAATCATGCAACTGAGGATTTGGAGAAAAATCAGACCAGAATTTCCAGGCATTTCCAAGACCCTTCTTCTATTAGGTCCTAAACTCTACTTTGTTTATGAGAAGAAAAGTAAAGGATGGCCTCCAACTACTGAAAGTAACCTCCTGAAATATTCTTTCAAGCTTTGGCATGGGTTGTATAGCACAGCAACTGAGGGGCCCAGCAAGACCCAAAGACTTCTGAGTGGATAACTGAAAAATGTGCAAGCCCCAAGTTCAATGGAAAAATTCACAATTGCAGTAGTGATAAGAAACAAGACAAAATAACTTCATCACTAAACTTTTGAGTCAACTTAGAAATGGAGCCTTTATTCATATATTCTTCCTTTCCCTTGTCCAAAGGCAGAATAGCTTATGTTATCCCGCACTGAAAATATGCAGAAAATAGTAGAAGAGGTTGAATGACTTTGGCCAACCTGGTGTGAAAAGACTTTCATAATGTAACAGTGCAGTGAGTCCTGCTTTCTGCTTTTGTCTTTATTCATGTCCTTTAACAGTAAAAGATAATTAAATACTGAACACGAGGTGCAAAAGAACAAAACATCTACAAAGTGGAATGAAAGATTTATTACAAAGACTTACAAAGATAGATCTTTGAGCACAGGCATCCTTGAGCACTCTTGCAAAGAGTAAAAGGGCAGGATGTTAAGCCATAAATCTCAAATGGCTATTATATTCTACTAAAAGATGCCAAGACACCTGCTGATGTAGTTTGATTAAACTGAGCTTTCGTGGCCTTCATAAGGATAAACAGTCCAATCAAGGACTGGATGTTAGTATACTTGCAATTTCTTTGCAGAGGTTGTCAAGACAAGACAAAAAGGACATTTTCCAGTACTTAAAAGCAGAGACTCTTGAGTTTGAACAACCAGCAGCTCACTCCATCCACATATATGAAAAATCTTTGGAAAGGAAACACATGTTCCCCCCACCAGCTCTTTAAACTGAAATTCCCTCCACAAAGATTTGCAGAAATGAGCATTATTTTGTGTACAAATTCCCTGTCTAAAGTATGCAATTATAATTGTCCTACGCGTGTGCAATGGATTTTCAGACAGACTATCAGTCATACATGTACAGTGCACTCCCAGAAGGGTTAGGTCCAGGGCTTATGACAGATCAAATCTACTAATACACACACTCAGCCATGCAGCAGGAGGAGAGCTGTGGCAGACAGACCTCAAGTACTTGCATCAGCCTCTCCCTCCTGCATTGCATTGTGCTCAGGCACTGGATTGTTGGTGCCCAATTGCTTTCAGTTCTGGTTTTTTTTTTCCTACTGAGATGTTACCTTTCTTCCTTCCTCCTTTCCCAGAACTGTTTTCCCTTTGATATGCCATCAGCATCTACCCTTCTTCACTGTAGGAGGTCTTCTCTGAGTGAGCTGGGTCTGATTATACAGCTCTTAGATCTCTTTCTGCTCCCACCAGCTCTGGAGGAGATAGGTGGTTAATTGGAGCCAGCTGCTTGGCGGTTTTTCCACCTGTGTGGTAGTTCACTCTGTCACAATGAGAGATGAGAGTGGGAATAGGACATAAAAAATCCTTGGAAGTGAAGACAAGAGGCTTATGTTTGATATACAGAAGGAAAGGCATGTGGAGGGAGTCAGAGAGGGACTATGTGGTCAGAGGGGCAGAACAGGAGAAAGAGCTTTGCTGCAGTGCAATGCAGGGGCAAGGCTGCCTTCCTCAAGGAAGAGGATGTTGCAATAACGGAGAGTTGAGGTGTTCAGAGCACCACAGTGTGTTTTAGCTCTGAGAAGGGATACGAAAATCCTTAACTGAGAAACAGTGTTCAGGATACATCAGTGAAATTTAGGCAGATGATTAAATGTGAGGGTCAGGAAGGACTGGTAAGTTCTGTGCATTTACCACACATGACTAAAAATTCACCAATAATAATGAAACTGCTGTTAAGTGACAGATTGATGGTGTTATGAACACAAAGCTTAAACTTTTTCCGCCTCCTTTTTATCTGCCCATTCATCTACCTCTCTACTTTTTAGCCTCCACTTCTAAACTCTGCAGTCCATGGTCAAGCAGCAAGATCAAAATGAGAAACAGATTTATTAAAAATTCTGGTTTTAACAGAATTTCCTTAGAATTTCAATTAAAAAAAAATAGATGCAATCCTCATTTTTTTCACATCAAAATATGAAATATTACACAGTCTTACCTAAATAGGAGGTGTGCTTTAAATTTATTAATTGGTGGTGGCCACATCTTGGTGGTAGCCAGTGACAGGACAAGGGGTAATGAGTATAAATTAAAGTACAGGAAGTTCCATCTCCATATGAAGAAGAACTTCTTTCCTGTGAGGGTGACAGAGCCCTGGAACAGGCTGCCCAGAGAGGCTGTGGAGTCTCCTTCTCTGGAGATCTTCCAAACTCGCCTGGATGCCACCCTGTGCCATGTGCTCTGGGTGTCCCTGCTGGAGCAGGGGGATTGGACTAGATGATCTCTAGAGGTCCCTTTCAACCTCAACCATTCTGGGATTCTGCAATATTAGTGTAATACAGCAATGAGTATGACAATGTAGTAGTACGAAATTACTCTGCTTCATGTAAATCTGACATTCTAATAATATGACTATAGGATGAAAACAGGAAAAAGAGAAATTGCCTTTCAGCTGCAGGTGTCAGGCTTCAGATCCTACTGCAGTTATGTACAGTAATAGTAAGTAGCACAGCCCAGAGAAATTCCATGAAAATTGCAGGCTGCAGCATAATCATTTTTTTCAAAGTAGGACGCAACCTAATCTAATTACCGAATGCTGAAGTCAAGTATCAGCTTTTTTGCATCCTGCTTATTGTACGCTTGCCAATTATGTCTAATATAGACAGACAGGTGAGGTTCAAAGGAATAACTCGGCAAATTAAAATTGGAATCACCCAAATTAGCAAAACTGTAGGGTCAAATCATGAGCCCAAGAAGTCAAAGGGAGCTTTGTTATAGAAGCCAATGTGTTTAAGATTGGGTAAATGAGTGTTTCTTAAATAAGAGCGGAAATCGTTAGAAGTTTATTTAAATCCTGGTTTCATTTAATTGAAATGAATTTATGCCTTTTTTTCTGTGATAATTCCAGGTTGCCATCCATCTGTTTTTTGTTCTTTCCTGAATACATCTGAAATGCATAACACATTCTGTAAGTCTGCATCTCATCTGGGAGAATACACACAATATACATGTAAATACACTCATCTATTTTTCCTAGCCACTTGACCTGGGTTTCTCTGAGCTTTTACAAATAAAATAAGCTCATATTTAGACAAGGTCAACAGAATCCTTCAGTTGGATCCCCTCAAGATCAGTATGTTGTTGTTGCAGCACTGAAATCTCTTCCAGATGAGATAGAAAGCCAGCATGCTCTTCAAGTTTATTAAAATTTCTGTGGCGCTTTCCCTAAGATTAGGATTGTTAACTTCAGCATTAATTCTTATGTCTTGGCTAAATTCCCACTCAAGAGAAATGGTTTTTCAGGTTCCCCTTTCAGTTCCTGGTGCATATTGCTGAGCCAGATGTTTTGCACCACTAAGCAGCTACTGAGATTTGTCAGATAGAAATCTCTTTACATATTCCTTACCTCTGTCACAGATCTCCTATTCAGAGGCTTAGGAAAAGGTATGTAATTTGTTTAATTGTTTGGGAAGGAAGATATCGACATGCATGAAAAAGCCTTTGAGTCTCATTGAAAGTCCTGGGTTCTATTTAGATGCTTTTGAAACGTATCAGCAACTTCCTGCTATCATTTTAAAGCTAAATCTATACTGGTAAGTAATTTGGAAGAATATAAGGGAAGCAGTAAAGAGATGCAAGTGGTGCTGAGGACCCTACATTGTCCCTGGGTTGCAGTTCAGGGGTGTCACCATGTCACACATATTATCTGATTCCCTGGCCTGAGAAGCCCAAGCTTGAGTTAGAAGCCCCAGGACCAGCCACTGGTCCAGCCACAGGACCTGTTGTTGAGATCCTTGTATCCTCACTGAGGTTTGGAGAGCATTTGGTGCACAGTGGGGTGACAACTTCCAGTGTAGGAATCCCTCTAGAAACAACGTTACAAACACTTGCCCAGAATTCCTGGTAACCAAACCAAAGCCAAGTAAGTGGGAACAACCAGAGCATTCTCCAGAATATACATTTATCCCAAACCAGAATGTTAAAATAGGTGCAGCATGTCAAGGGCAAGCAAGGACAGTGCATCAAAAGCAGGGATGTAGTTTGGCCTCTTTTTTGGAGGATTAAAGAATAACAAAGACCTGTCTACTTTTTTAAGTTGCTTTGTGGTGACACATTGGCAAATGATTTTGAGTAAAACTCTAAATAACAGTAAGCTTAAGTTAACATAGTTCCACTACTTTCAAATGGTCTACTCCATTTTGAGCAAGACCAGAATGGGTTTCTTAAAAGTGCTTTCTCTATTATTTTTCTATAATGTTACATACAATAACAAAATTTAGCTAATAGTATACTAAAATTGCTGAGTGTAATTACAGAAACTATTTGATCCCATCACTGCATAGACATATCAAAGGATGACAGCTCAAGCTGAAAAATGTGCTGATTTCTGGTAACAATTATTTCAGTCAAAGTTAAAATGTAACTATTCTTCATTCCTGTTCATTATTTCTGTCACAGATGAATGTTCAAAGAAAACAGGACTATAAATAGCAGGTAGGAATGTCTTTCTTTAGAATAGTTTCTCCTTAAAAAGACATAGTATTATCTTTTTGTCTTCACCTATGAGGGTATGGAAGAGAAATCCTGAACTCTAGTACATGGTGTAAATCCAAAGTTATTCCTTTGAAGGAACTCCCTTTGAGAAAACTTGTTTTGACACTAATATAATCAAACCCTCTGTCACATTAGGATCATAATAAAATCAGAAGAATTGGAAACTGATAGAAAAAGCAGAGTATTTCCATAAAAAAGAGCATGTGCTCTCTTTTATTTTATTTTTTTACTTTTTATTTTTACTTTTTTATTTATTTAACTTTTTACTTTCTTTAAAAAATCTAGGCATAAGTATTCACTATGCAGGTAAAGGTGCAAAGCTGGCACTGAGTTCTTGGTCAGGAAAAGCGTCAGAGCATGATAGTGAAATAGAGAAGCTTCTCTATAAAGAAGAAGAAGGACTCTGCAGACAATAAAAATGAGCTTTTGATTCTTGGTACAGAAAATTTAATAGATCCAAGCAAACTATGGGACAAGACAAATCATGTTAATGTCAGCCATACAAGAAACTCCTTTAAATGCAGGGAAGAACATGGCGAGAGGCCAGGGTCCCATCTGAAAGTGCTGCTCCTGACCAACTTTATCCAAAGTCTACATCAGAGGATCAGCTGGGTTGGTCTCACGTTGTGCACAGGTATTTATTTCCCCCACCTCTTCAGATTATGCTGCTGAACAGCTTTTAGTGCCCCGTAAACTTAATAGCATCTGAGTGGGTTTAATTTAGGAGAGCAAAAGCCTGCTGGCAGTGCGCCACATCCACAGAGAGAGTCCAGGGCATGCAGTTATGTCTCAGAACTGCATCTCTTTCTTATGACAGACTAGTGAATTGTGAATTGTTTGTAAAGGCTACAGTTCTTTTTTAGAATTAATTTGTCCTGATTTTTCATAGCAGGATTAGTATGACCTTCCTATCTTAATTACTGGCACAATATACAGTCCTCATTTGAAACCATGGCGTCCAGTTAATATTGGCTTTTTTGACAACCAGGTGGCTCCAGTGTACTACAGCAATATTGCATTAGGACCATAAATGAGCTCATAAAAAAAAATGATAAAAAATAATAATTAAATATGCATGAACTATAATGTCACCAATAATAGATTTTTTACTATTATTTTAAAGGAGTATTTTTAAAGTAGTCCACTATTTCTAACAATCCTGTACAATGAAGAATGTATACATTCATAAGAATGAAAAGATTTTCAGTAATTTTACAGTAATTTTGTTCTAATCAGGAATTACTGCACCAGCATCAAGCTACTATCATTTCAAGGGGAGATATTAAATTCTGCTGTATGTAAGACTTCATGCTTAACAAACATTCAGCAAACAAGTAAGATTTTATATATACACCTTTCCCATTTAATGTGTATAGGATCATATTTCACTTTTACAGAAACCTACAATTTAGCTGCTACTAAATTCTACAGTCTTTCCATTTAAGGAAGAAAAAAATACAGGCCCTAGAGATTTCCAATCCATTAGCATCCTGATTAAGTTCATCCAAAGTCAACTTGATTAAGTTATTCAAAGACCTCCCAAGCTACTAGATAAGGGGATTTGTTGGAGCCCACCAAGGTTTCCTCTGTGCTTGTGGGTCTGGGCTTTCTCCTGATGTAAACCATAGCCCCAGGAGAGTAACAGGGTATCCGGCTGTGATAGGTCTCTCAGTTCAGACAGACCAATACGTGCTTCACTCCATGGTCAGGCATCCTCAGGGAGAGGCCAAGGTGACTCTACCTCTTCCTTCACAGCACGTGTGGAGCAACTTAGCCTGAACAGCAGGGACAAACACACAAATTGAAGATGGTGGGGACATCACAGAACTATCTTCAGTTTTGGTCCACAAAGCCAATTCAGTGCTCTTTGAACTTTTCTGCCCTTGAAAAGTTATGAAAAGGATAAACATACTCTGGCTTGAGATCTATTTTACTCTACCGTCCCTAGCAAAATATAAGTAGAATTCCCCTGGTTTTCCAAAGCTTACTGAAAATAATACTACCTAACAACCTGCAAATACATTGCTACCTAACAACCTGCAGGCACATGTACAGGGAAAGGGAAAAAGGAACAGCACTGACTGTCCTCATATGAAAAGCCTTCTGAATGACCAACAATGGCACAAAATGAAGCATGTTCAAAAAAAGAGATGTAACATCCATCAGAATGCAAGGATACAAGTTAGGGGAAGAGTTGCAAGTCATATATATTAATCTGTAGAGGATTTTATTAGCTTCTTACAACACCGCTGCGTGACATCCATGGACATCCCTCTCTCCTTACGTGAGTCTCAGAGCGAATTTCCTTTCTTCTCCCCTTCTCTCCTTTCTGCCTCTCTGTAGACAGGCACTATCTAGTTAAGGACACTATCCTTAATAAAGGATAGGGATTTCTAGGGAATATCCTCTCCTTGCTTCTCCAAATCAGCACCACACCCACTGCTGCTTTACAGACATTTGCCACCAGTCCTGTGATGAGGCTGTCAGATGAAACTGTGCCCTATTTGGCATAAAATATAATAAAATATCATACAATCTTACAAATTCAGAAGTAGCCCAGATGTCAGGCACCAAACATCATGGCATTTATAATGGAGACACCCACGCAACGAACAGGTCTGCCTCGCAGGTAATGTGTGCCTTTACTGAGAGTGTGGGGACACATTATCTCTGAAACTGCTGTCACAACATAATACAGCCAAGCTCTGAGAGAAATGCAGAGAAACATCTGAAATAATAGCATTTGGTTTTATTGTCTATCAGTAAAAATAAGCACCTACTCGGCTTGGTATCCCACTATGGACAGAGCAGTAAAGTTTCAGTATAATATATAGATATAAAATCTAATTGACTGTTGTCCAAACCTGGGATGTAAAGTGACATGGCACAAACTTGTCTCTTGTCTCTTTGCTACAGTGCTCAAGAAGTGCTGCAGTGATTTACTGAGCCCAGTGCTTCTGCTTATTGTCTGTGATTTACTCTGCAGCCGTGCAGAAAATGGCAGAACTGACAGATTTCAAGTAAAGTTTGTCAGCCATTACTCCCATGGGTTAGTCAGCAAAATCTTCTGGCTGGTGATAAGCAATTCTCATTGGGACGATATTTTGTTTTTATTCCTGATTTTATTGTCTCATCCCTGAATGCTCAAAAAATGCTCATTTTAAGGTTTTGAATGAAACCTTTATTGGTTCACATCATGTGTAATTCACACTCTCCATAAAAAAGTGCTGAATGCTAACTAGAAGTATTAGATGAGAATTTAAAAAAGCTGTATTTAAAATAACCTACTGAGGCATTCAGAATTGCAGCAATAGCATAAATACAGAGAAAAGGAAAAAAGGGAGAGCAAATATATGGTGCTATATAAAATGTCATCTTCTAGTAGAGCTCCTCAAAGATTTGATTGCCATTTGTATAGAATTACAGAATTAGATGCTACAGGGGAACCAAGTAAAATATTATTATTTGGCTTAGAGCTAAGCTGCTTTCCCGGTCTAGGGCAAATCTGCTACACAGTATTATTCAA
This sequence comes from Crypturellus undulatus, assembly GCA_013389825.1. Classification (NCBI taxonomy): domain Eukaryota; kingdom Metazoa; phylum Chordata; class Aves; order Tinamiformes; family Tinamidae; genus Crypturellus; species Crypturellus undulatus. The sequence goes on along the minus strand of VWPW01030100.1, from coordinate 58,425 downwards.
GTGCAAGGAGTAACTGTGGTCTTCGCAAGGATTCTTCTGAGACTGCAGCCAGTAGCACGTATCTTCTGGAAACGGATGAGAAGCACATTTAAATGTTGCCAGTGCTTCAAGCTCTAAGACATAAAGAACTGCCATAATGGGTTAACCCTCAGGTCTATCCACAGACTGGTAATGTGCCTCTCACAGAAACTCTTCTTCTCCAACTGAGACAAAACCTAGAAATCCCACTCTGTAGTAATAATAATAGCAACTTTTGAGCCCTCTCAGAAGTACCAAATCCCTTAGGATAGGTACTGTCTGGAAGAAACAACTACTTCCCAAAAGAGTTTTCAAGCTGTATAGGGAAGTCCCTCCAGTATGGGAGAACAAATAATATATGCAGCATTTTCAGCGAAGCATGTGTATGTAATATTTTTTATATACATTGTTAAACAGCTATTAGAATATTTATGTGACAGAGAATGTTCTATAGTATTTTGATTTGGACTTTCTGTGTCACATTGAAGAGGTAGAGAGAGAGTTAAAAGTAAATATAAGCCAGAGGAAAAAAAAATAAGGAAAACCTACAGTAAGGAGACAAAATGGAAGCATTTAACCTAAAGCTGGAGCAAAGCTGAAGGAAGAGAGAAAAAATAAACTGGGTGAACTCAATAAAATTGAGTGAAGCCAAAAAAAAAAAAAAAAAAAAACACTGAAATATAATCTGATATTAGCAGTAGTGTCACTGTAGTTGTAATTAAAGAAAAGAGTATGCTTGTTTTCTTTTTTAGGAGGGAGTCTTTCTTAAACTGAGTGATGTTTGTTTGAAGAAAGACACAAGTTTTGATGACACACATACTCCTGTTCAAAGTCAAGCAATGCCTGAGGCAAAAGCCTGTTTAGGTGCCACCTGAAGTGTTTCCCTGAGGTAGTTTTGCTCTGGAATTCTTGTTTTGTCCAATCCTACGGAAGAACAAGCTTATCAGGATTTTGCTGATGCCCTGCATTGCATACAGCATCCTTCTGGAGACATCAGACTTACTGTATGGCACATACACTGTGAGCGTTAGACTTCTCAGACAGACCAGACATTTTGTATATGAATGGCAGAGTTCTGCTGAGATCCACTTGGTCAAAGCAGAGGCAGATGGATTTCTAGTCTCTAGGAGCTCAGACAAATGACTTCATCCTCATATTCCAGCCAAATTCCAAGAAGAGATGGTTTTAATGTCTGAGGACATCCATGTGTAAACTTAGGTAGTATTGAAAAGCTTCTCAATCATTTAGAAGCTCTTGCTCCAACACAGTTCTCATTATGATGTTTTATAACCCTGTAAAGTCTTAAATCTGAAAATGAATTAAAATATTCTTGAATAAGAATTGTTTCAAGTGGATTCTAACCGTTCACAAAATTTTGCCTAGCACAATAGATCCAGTGAGAAAGAGCTAGTCTCTTAGATATTTTTAGAAATGAGTATAGCTGCGGCAATCATTTGAAACACAAACCCTCAAAGACAGTAGAAACATTAGAATTTGAACAAAGGTGTTTGAAGTAGGTGGAGAGTTGGAGTAACTGATGCCTAGCTTTCATACTCCTAAACCTGGTGAAATAAATCTCACACAAACAACATTTTGAGGAAGTCAAGTCTAGAAAAGTTTTCCTCTAACTGTAATAATTACTTTTTAAACCAAAACCGATCCACTTTAAAAAAATGAACAAAGTAAAAGACATCAAATCTGTATTTCAGAATGCTCTAGTAGGAAATAATAATATTGGAAATGATCTAACCTACGAGACTTGGCATTTTCAAAAAACAACAAAAATCTTCAGGAGATCTGATGAACTCTATTGTACAGGTGAGACCAAACATGACAAAGTTTAAGACATTCAGAAATTATTGTTTTCAATTCTGTTTACTTTATTTTCTGAATGCCTTACAGAAATGATGCCTTTTTGAAGGACTAAAAGTAAAGGAAGCCAAAAAGACCATGTGTCTTACTGCAGTTATTTCTTTAGAAACTTTTTAAAAGGTAAAAAGTACAGGAAAGTGATGTTTAGAGAAGAGTTATGAAAGGATTTCTAAATATCAGAAAGGGTTGAATAGGATGGGTCCAGACTCTTATATTGTTGTCCAGTGACAAGACAAGAAGCAATGGGCACAAATCAAAACCCAGGAAATTCCCAGAAAAATCCGAGGAAAAGCTTTTATACTGTGAGGGCAACTGATCATTGGATAGGGTTGCCTAGAGAGGTTGTGGAGGCCCCATCCTTGGAGATATCCAAAACCCATCTGCACGAATCCAGGGTAACCTGCTGTAGGTGATCCTGCTTGATCAGGGAGGTTGGATTAGATGATCTCAAGAAGTCCCTTCCAACCTCAACCATTCTGTGATTTTGTGATTCTGTGAAAATGAAAAACAGAAAAAAAATGATATTTAAATATGAATATAAGAGTAGCAACAATGGAAAAAGTAATGTAAGAATTCCTGGAATATTCTTTGCAGAACTGAATCCATCAAAAGTAAGAGATACATTTGCATGTGCCGGACATGGAGAAATGCAACCTACAAAAGAACTACAAGAAATATATCACTTAAATCTATAAACAAAAATCCCTCTTTTAACAAGCAACAACATAAATACGAGGAAACACCAATCTGTCTCAGACGTGATGCTCAAGCCGTAAAAGAGACTGTAGTCTATCAAATAAATCATCCGTCTAAGGCCATTTTCTCAATTCAAATAGTAGATGACTTGCAGCTGGCTGTGCCTGCAGCTGCTGCCTTCTTATTTGGCTCATTGCTAGCTGCTAGAGAAGGTAAAAAAAAAAAAAAAAAAAAAAAAAAAGAAAGAAAGATTATGTGTCTGTTGAAATTAGGTCATGACCACTCATACCCTGTTACGTGATAACTAAGGATGAACAGAGCAGACTCCAACTGCCAACAACTTCAGATTCTTCCAGACCTTCTTCCTGAAGGTATTTTACAGCTTTCTACTAATGGGCAAGGTAGTTTAAACCACTTTCCATTTATAAACCTCTCACGGTGCTTTTATCCCAGGTAAGCATACCTCATTACCCTTTATTGTGCCATTTTATGCTCACTTGTTAACTTTTTCCCTTCTTATGCTCTTTATAGGTATATGTGCTCATCTACAGAAAGCTAATAGCCCTGAATGACCAGAGGCTGCTGAATAAAATACAGTACATAAATAACTTCTGGGAAGTCAAGAACCAACCAACTGACAAAAATATCTGGCTCCAGTAGCTGGAGCTTCATCTTACAGGAAACCTGGACTCTTTCTTTCAAAATGTTCTACCCACAGTGAACTCGCTACATCCAGTCACTCAAAGAATAAATTTAGGCATGTAGCAATGCATCTAGTTTTTGGAGAACTGCAGAGAGGAAATGAAAAGCTTTCTGGGCCAGTCCTACTGCAGTAGTGCAACAAGGACCCTGGCCCTCACCCAACTATGAAGCGATGGCATTACCTACATATGTCATGCTATATATAAAAATTAAATAAGCCAGAAAAATGTAAAATGAGGGGCCAGTAAAACTCATTTCACCAACTTATCCATTATCCTGGTAACTTCGAAGAATGTGGGTCATCTGCTAAAAATGTTTAACTGAAGAACTAGCTTTTGACATCTCTGCTCACAATTGCAAGTTTTTTCAGCACAGTATTTGTTTCTTTAAGTTTGTCCATGTTCCCTGTGGTTGTCTCTATTGGGAGGGTGCACTATAGGCCCTCATCAGTCCAGATGTCAGAGTTCCACATTCAACAGAGGGCAGAGGAGTTACTTGTGCATAAACATGCCTCACAATAGCATTTGGATTTTCCCAGAATGGTCCTCAGAACATTGGCCTAAGAAGATCTTGGCAATGTTTGTGGGTCCACTAAAACTTCTTTTGGGTAGGAGCAACCCAAAACCTCTGTATGAACAATGGCATCACAGGACACTGACCTTGCGCAAAGTTACGCCCACCAGAATACCATATTTTATTAATGCAAAACAGGCTGATTTTTTTTCAGAGCTCCTTCACCTCCTACTTGAAAAATCCTTCTTTGGTGAATCAATCAAAATGGGCTTAAAGAGGAGACTGACCTCCAACAAATCAATTACATCTCAAATGAAGGTTCTTTTGCAGTCTTTTTTTTTTTACGTAAGTAAAATACAGTTTACCTTTAATAAAACTACCATGAAGTAATTGTATTGTATAACAAATGATACATCAATGTCCATAGATATAGATTTTCTATAAAAGCTAAAGTCACAGTGATCCATGCATTTCCACATAGGTCAGTTATTTCGTATTATAGAAGAAAGAAAAAATAATAATTATCCTTTGAAACTGACATTAAATAAAGATTTAGTCTTCCAAGAAATCATCATCTTTAAATGCACCTGTGTACAGGATGATAATGCTGTTACAAGACAGCAAATTATTTCAAAGCACACCTATTACAGGTTAGTGTGCTCAATAATCAGTCTAGTAACATGAAGAGCTTTTGGAGTTTGACCCACTCCTGGGACATACATCTATCTATTAAATTCTGACCACCAATGCTTTCATTTTCATCATTGTTGGTTCATTCTGTGACTGGTTCCAGAATTTCAATTCCCAGACTCTAATTACTGAACAACCTTCAAGATGACCCATAAGAACTAGTGTGAATAAACAAGTTAAACTAAAACGAGATCCACTATGAGTATTTGCCTCCTAAATATATGCTACAACCTCAAGGTTCAAAGCCCTAGGAACCAAAACCTAACTCAGTTTTGAATTATTTATATTATGTTTCAGCTCTGGAGATGAAAGCATCAAAACATCACAAGTCAGCTTCCTCACTTGAAATTTCCCAGGAAATTTTGCAGACACAGTTGGTTCGGAAAGTTTAGAAAAGTCCCATTTAAGTGTCATGGTTCTGGAAAATTATGAAGCTATTATTGGGCTTCTGACACTGACAAAGGTCACAGAGTATTCATAACAGCATAATTTGAAAAATAAATTTGTTTTCAGAATGTACTAAAAGCAGCAGCTGAAAGAAAGCCCTACATGGAATTTTTTCAGTCAGTTGGCCCTAACACCTGTTTATAGGTTTCAGTTACGTTACGCATCTGTATGTGATAGCAAAATGAATTTAACTGTGACCAGAGCACTTATATTTCTAGTTACCTTATTTGTGAATACAGTTTCGTGCACATATCTAATTTCAGTGTTTCTTTGCCTAGTTTGCCTAGTTCAGTTTTCTTATCCTTTTGAAAGTGGTAACTTTCAAGTTATCTTTCATGCAGTACTGTTATATAGCTGTTACATTTTTGACTAAAATGAAGAAATAATGCATTAGTCATCTAGGATTCACAGCCACTCCGGAAGACTTTTTTGGCAACATGTCTGGTTTCAGTAAAAGTCAGAGAGACCTTTCTGATGTAATCTTAGCGAAGAAAACTAAAATAGTTTTTTCTTCATCTATTTCTTCTATAAATATCTGTGACTGTGCAGTCCACTTCAGATATCACATCTGCATATTTATTTAGCTTATCATATAGGTTAGGAGGCACCATGCAGTGATGGCTGGTGCAGTGGTAGAGGTTCTCTGGCAATCAGTAAGATACTGTGGTGCATGTTTTCTCAAAGAGAAAATGAGGAAAACGCCATTTAACATCAGAATTTTAGGCCAGGGGTAGGCATTAGGCAAGGACTGATAGTGAGACAGAAATATGGACAAACTTATTTTTCATGCATATATTTGCATGGGTAACATGTTATCAACTTTTGTGTCTTAATTACAGACTTTAATTGGTTCCCAGAAAAAGGAGACATATGAAATTTTCCAATTTAATGCATAGTTCTTTAACTGAGGAAGTTAAAGACCAGAATAAAACATTAGAATGTTGTAGTCATAAGGTTTCACGGAGAAAGATTATTCTCTACTCTGTGAAGTGAATGTGAGCAAGCTAAGAGAAGTGTAGAACCACTATAAACCTTGTTTATAATGCTGACAACTCCAAAGCTTCAAGAATAAGTTAAAAGTGGAGAAACCATGCAATGAAATCACAACCCCTGAGAGTTTTAAAAACATTTGTGTATCTTTTTTTTTTTGCCTTTTCAGTACGGACACTTCACTTGGATTATACTTTTGAGTTTTTTGGTTTAGACAGAAGGTTACATATGCCGCTTTGTGAAATGAAATCTGATAGTTTCAGATAAACATGGGAGCTGGTACAACACGTAACCTACCAAACATCACAAGACACATCATAAAAACTGCGAGCATTAGCAAACATGATTTTGAAGTAGTCTTTTTTTCACAAAGACTGCCAGCAATGATGAATTCCCTCCTTCCCTTGATAGTCCTTTCCAGCAACTAATTACCATTGTTATAAACTTTGGGTTTGGTTTTGTGTTTGATTCGTTTTTGAATTCAATATGATTCTTATAACTTAGCTGCCTACCAGCAGGAATCTTGTTACGACTTTGCCACATTAACAATATCCTAAGATAATGAGAGTCATATTTTGAAGGAAAAAAAATCACAAATATCTAGTATGTTATGCAATCTATTCCCTTTTAACTTCTACCTAGCTCTTTTGCATAGCAATCTCAGGGATGGGAATTGCTGCCTTAATGCCCCAAGGCAGACTCACCTGTCATTTTCTGCAGGTGTAGAAGCACAGGTCTCACCACAGAACACCCAAGTCATCCAAGTAGCTCACCCACAGGCCTAAGCAATCTCCAAATATCTCAAGAACAAGTGTTCTGGGTAATGGAAAGGATGCTATTCTGAAATGCTTTCTAATATATTCCAAATCTTTAATCTCTTTCATCTTATATCAAAAATATCAAAATATGTCAATGAATTACAAAGTTAGTTGTAAAGAATGAACAGAATGAAAAGGAACTTGATAACAGTTTTAAGTATTTACTTCACTTGTGAATATAGTCTGAATATCAAATATGCCAGCTTGTTTATGTGAAGGATAACAGTTCTGTAGCTATGTATTCTCAAAAGTCAAATGTAAATAATGCCAATGGCAGTGTACATTTCAAATATGATTTGGAGTTAGCTATGTTTTTATATAATGAGTTCTTTATAAAATGAGATAACTTTTCAGCTAATGTTTGATGCTTACATGTCAGGAATATAGTGTGACTTACAAGAGTAAAACTAGTTTTTCAAATTTTAAAACACAAGTTAAGACAAAGGGAAGACCATGCTACTGAGAAAAATCAAAACGTGCTTATCATATCTTTTCCTTTGCTTTTCAGAGAAATAAACATGGTGTAGATCTTAAGAGAACATCTCTAAGGATTAGTCAGAAACTAGGAAAAAGCAAGCCCATCATATAACAGTAACAATTCTGAAAGCGTAATTCAATAAATATTTTCTTCTAAGTGCTAATTTTCTTGCAAAAATGCCATTATTGCTTTAGTTTCTTCTGGCATATTTGTTATTTGGAACATTGAGATTAAAGAACAAAAAATCTAGCACAATTAGTAGAGAAAAAGTTCATTGCTTCTAGTTCTACTTTAATTAGGTGATAGAAGAATAGAGGTTATGATTATGATATAGTTTTCCTGAAAGCCACAAAAACCAAAGCCATGAAAAGGTAACAGAAGTGACTCCCTTGATCCATTAAAGCCTAATACATTGGCATTTGTCATCTTGTATAGTTATGTAAAGTGCTTATGACTTATGAAATGGGCTAATTTTTATCTCTGCCTCTATATTTTGGTTTGTCAGGTTCATCAGTCTATTAATCTGTCTGCTTGGGAAGTATATCTAGTACGGAACTTTTACTTCTCAGCAAGAGTTATGTGCTTGACAGGGGGCCCCCGTGGCGCCAGATCTTAAGTGCAGCTAGATGAACAAATCATCAAACAGGAGATAAAGGTAAAGAGAAAGAAAGTAAAGAAAAAGGCAAGTGGCAACACAGCAGTTAAGCAAAGACAAATCATTTAGTGTCACCAGTTTCAGTTTTCTTTCCACTAGCCACCACACATTCCTCTGTAATTACGGAAGAATTATTATGGCAGGTTTAAATCCCATACGATTTGGCAGTGTTGATGTGTATTTACTGTGATGGCAGTTTATAACACTGTCATTACATGTTCAAACAGCTGACAATACAAGAAGGAATTCCAAAATTTGTTTTCCTTCAATGCAATGACCCATTCAAGCCTTTCAAAAACTTAATGTTGACTGAATTCTTAGGAAAAATGTACAATAATGACTTCATAGATAGAAACTTTGCTATTATTCATTTCTATCAAATGTTATTTCAATAGCTGCTTCTCCTCAAAACGCTCTTGTCGAGAAAAAGCATAAATTAGAAATGAAACGTAGAAGAAAACTTATCATCTTTAGATTTTGAAGGAGGAAAGTGCATGCTTATAAACACTGGTGGGTTTTATGCATTTTAACCTTTCATATGAATCAAGAAAAATGTTTAAGAATCAAAGTTTTATTATATTATTATTTAGTATTCCTTACTCAGAAAATGTAAGAGCTGAAAGAGAAACTTACATAGTGTGGCTTGCACAGCTATTTGTCTCTTTTGCTCTATCTTTTCTAGACTATGATCAGACTATCAGATTTGCACTTCTGGGATTTATATTAGCTTCTTGTAATCTTAATAGCTGTCAGGAATTTGTGCACTGGTGAAGTTTTTTTTTATCAATACCAGTATGCTGCAGATTTTTGTTAACTTGATCAACGCAGTTTCGAAGGGGTTATTTTATCCTGATATTAAAGATTTCCAAGAGGGGCACATTGCAGTGGCTATGGCTTCAAAAGTCTCTTCATATTATAATTCTACACTGAAAAGTAACAAGCAGTTTTAGATGGATAACCTCGTTGGTATCACAGAATCACAGAATGGTAAAAGGAGATGACCTCTCTGGGCAGCCTGTTCCAGGGCTGTGTCACCCTCATAGGAAAGAAGTTCTTCCTCATACAGAGATGAAGCCTACTGTGTTTTAATTTGTACCCGTTACCCCTTGTCCTGTCACTAGCCACCACCTGGAAGAGTTTGGCCCCATCCTCCCTACATTCACCCTTCAGATACTCATACATATTGATCAAATCTCTCAAGCTTCTCTTCTGCAGACTAAACAGGCCCAGCTTACTTAGTATTTCCTCATACGACAGATGCTCCAGCCCTTTAATCATTTTTGTGGGTCTGTGCTGGACCCTCTCTAGAAGCTCCATGTCCTCCTTGTACCAGGAAACCCAGCACTGCACCAAATACTTCAGGTGTGACCTCACCAGAGCTGAGGAGAGAGGTGAAGGCAACAATCTTGCTGGCAACGCTCCTCCTGTTTCCAGCCAGGATCCCACTGGCCTTCTTGGCCACAAGGGCACATTGCTGCATCATGGTTAACTTGTTGTCAACAAGAACTCCCAAATCCCTTTCCACAGAGCTACTTTCCAACAGGTCAACCCCTGGCCCCTGGGGTTATTCCTCCCCAGGTATATAGCAAAAAGTGCAATGACATGTTCACATTTCATCCAAGAGGAGCAGTGAAGAACTTGGTTAATTGGAACTTGCAATCAGTCTCCCTTTCTCTATTTTTAAGAGGACCATTTGGAGTAGGGCCACAATCGCTATTATATGTGACCATTTAATTGGTGATATTTCTGGTTGCATAAACAGTCATAATGGCTATAGGCACAGGGCAGATGTAAGTCTGTATCATGTATGGCAGCCCTATGTGAAGCTACCAAAACCAGCTTTGAAAATGCTCTCATGTCTATACACGATTGTCTTGCAGTTTAAACCAGTTTAAATAAGCATTGCTATCTCCCTGCTCTCTATTGTACCATGGTACTCACTAGTACTGAAAAGCTAGCTCAGTGTACTAGATTATAAGAAAACTAACCTGGGGGAAAAAAAAAAGAAGAAAAAAAGTTAATACTTCTCCAAATAACGCTACCATCTATCTAAAGGAGAAATCATGTGGGCTTTTATTTCAATGTACTTTTCCGCCAAATAAAGCTATTATCTAGTTCAAGGAGAAATCATGAGAGCTTTTATTTCAATAAAAGAGAAGTTAGGAGGAGACCATAATGGAGCCACCATAAATACTATTCTATGCAACTTTTGCAGTTAAGAGAGGTAGAGATACTAGCTGATGGCATAGAGGCAGGATAGCCATGATAGCAATGGCTCTAACTTGGCTAGTTAGTCCTGTTTGGCTAAATTATAATTGCATTATAATCCTATTGCTTAAGGTTGCAGGCTTTTTACAGTGTCTTTTTTAGCTTGCTTCAAATATTGCTACCTAGTAGGGGTAAGTCCTCTCGCTTCCTGAATTCCTAGTGTAGTATTTGAATTACAGTAACTGTCTGACTCATATTAAGCCCAAATGACCTCTAAGTTAGGTCAAGGACTTATAAAAATAAGCCATACTGTCTGCTGTAATTGCAGCCATTGTAAATGCCTGGACAGCCAATGCCACACTTTGCAAGAGAAGCTACCATTTATTAATCTGAGTACAGTGTATGAGGATCTTTAATTTAGCTTGGAAAAGCCAAGTTTAAGACAGAGTTGATATAAGCAAAGTAAATCCTTCTATCTTTTTTTCCAAACTTCTTTCTTTCCTTCTCTCTTTCTCTTATTATAGGACTAGTCATTTTAAATGCAATAAGAAAGGAGGTAGCACAGATTAGATGACCTCTATCGCACACACACAGTTATTGATAAAGCAATATAATCTGTGCTACCTGATCTCATGCAGAGAAGTTAGGCCAAAAGTTGTACAAGAGCATAACCCTGCATCTTATGTCATTTATCTCACAAAATCCAATTCCAAAATTTCCTATATTTTTTCTTCCTTTGTAGGACAGAAGTTATCAATAAGGAAATTCACTGGACATTGGATGAACTTGTCTAAAATGTCTGAAATCATATTTTGTGGACCACCACGATCTATCAGGACAATTGCCCACTACCTCACTGATGATGGACTTCAGAAATTTTTCCATAACAGTAGGCTTTAGGAAAGCAGCTCCACCTTTCTATTGTTCACTTGCACTTGAAGAATGTTCTTTCTATTTGTCAAGGTGCATGCAATTTCCAAAAGGGTTGATTTGTCACCTTCAGGTGACGGGAGATCTCTTCACTAGCCTGTTTGCTTGTCATACAAGTTGAGGTGGTCTACTACCTTTGGTTTGGCTAATGCAATCTGTCTTTTCATCAGAAGAGTTTCAGAGAGAGGTTGTTCAATTGCAGTGCTGAACCTCTGATAAGGATTGCATACTGACAGATACCCAACTGGAACTTCTCCTGGCCCTCTCCACTTTTGGAAGTAGCCTGCCGATTCTCAGCTACTACCAGTTACAAAAATAAAGAAATATTGTCTCTAAAGGTTTTAAGCTACTCTGCCTCTTTCAGGAATGCAGTTTTTTGTTCCTAGATCATTTTTTTTTCTTTCTGCTTCATACTTGAGGTGATGATGTCTGTAATGGCATCTAATGTGCAAAATTATTTTATTTCTTTAGTATTCATTATGCTCAGTGCTTGCCCTTCCTGACCATAACTGCTTCCTTTCAGCGTAGTGAAGAAACCTTTGGAATTCAGACAGGAAAAGATAACACAGGGTGGCTTTTGTTCATAGATTTGTCCCCTCTCTGGCCATTGCAATATTGATCACAAAAACATTGTTAGACAGCCCTACATTTCAGTTTATAAAACTCTTTTAGAAAGTCCCCTGGTAGCCACTCTATTTTCTTGAGCCTGAAATTTGCCTGGAAGGTAACATGGGTAATAAATCTCACCATTCATGCCTTCCCGTCACTAATCATGATTTAGTAGTAACTAATTTAGATACAGGCTAAGCAAGCAGTCACCTTGGGCAGCAGATTGACAGAGTCAGCAAAACCATCACCTCAGGCATGGTGGGGGGCAGGCTCCTGTCCTTCAGCAATGGGCTTCATGCTCACATCCTTCTGGGACCCAGCACAGCCCCCAAGCACATCAATCCCAGCTGTCCTCAGCTCTCAACTCCACACAGCTGCCAGGCCCAGGCAGACAAAATCCACAGCCTACCCCTAATGTCCTACTCTCTACCTCTCTCTAGGACAGCTCTAAGTCCCGCTGCCTCCCATCACTATTTGGTCAAAGGCATAAAGGAGGCAGGAGCTCAGAGATGAACTTCTTTCCCCGCTTTCTGCCTAACCATATAGTGCTGTACACTCAAGGATCAGCACAGCATCATTTAGTGTGGGAAGGAGGGTAGAGGAAGACAAAACTTAGAGCTGGCTGCAGAGCTAGGCCAGTAAATATTCCCTCCTAAGACGGAGGAACTCTTTTGGTACTTGCATACAGAATCATTTAAAGAGAATATTCTGTCCTTCAGCTGGGCAACCACAAGCTGGACACATTCAATTGAAAAGTACAGATTTCTGACATGAGCATAAATGCCAATTAACAAGCCCCAAAGATAGCATTATTTTACATCATTCTCAGAGTAGGAAAATTGAATTTCTTCTGAGATACCATAAGATGATCCTGGCAGGTTCTGTGTGGATTAGCTATTCTTGAAGAGATTAATCCCACTGACCTGTGGCATATATTTTGAGAACAGTCTTACTTCTCTGTGTTTCCTCTGAAATTCCTGGAAAGAGAAATATGGGCTAAGATTGACTTCTGGAAGCAATGCTGTCTCTGATGACTATTAAGTGAGTTTCACTCTGAATTAGGCACCCCCATTATGTGTTTGAAGCTAGGGAGGAATGAATGAGTCCTCAGCAAATTCGTATACCAGCTCAGATCAAGATTGCAGTTTTGTTGTTCAAAATTTGCCCAAGCCGATTACAGTTCTAGTGCAGCAGATTACAGTTCCAGTATTCAGCAAAGCCTAGACCACACAGACAATAAGCACATCACTTCTACTGCAAATGAAGAAGACTTCACAGTCTGTGTAATTGCCAAATCCACTCCCCTGGCACAGTCACAGATATCCCCTCATCTTCAGAGTATCTACTATCAATCTAATTTTAGAAACTTTTAGAAATTCTTAAAAAATAATTCCTGAAACAATACTTCTGCACTTCACTCCCCACTGCCCTACATCCTGAGGGATTTTACTTTTAGTTATTTTATACCATATTTACAGTCAGAGCTTTTTCTGCAAACCCAGAAGAATGAATATATTCACTTAAAAAAAAGTATATATGTATATATTTGTTACTGGAACTCAGAGCAGAAATGTTTTTCAGTCTGGTTAGGAAAATCATCACTTTTGTTGCACTAAAGCATTAGTGCATTAAAGCACTATACTGCTTTAATGTGGGAAATGTAACGCCTTTTTTTTTCGAAGAGTGGTAATATTCAGAGTAAATAGATGATAAAGAAAAAATATTGGAATGGAATAAAACACTAGAAAGAATAAATTACGTCCACTTGTTGGAATCCAAGAAATGATTTAATATAGCAGTGCTGCTCTATTCATTTCTTAACACTACAATGAAAATGGTTATCCACAAAGCAGTATTAAATGAACCTCTATGATTTCATTCTCTTCCAGTCCACAACTTCCCTACTGTGTGCCCTGGGAGCTCTCAAGTGCAAAGGTCAAAGCTGTTAAAGACAAAGTAAAATAATATATTTTAAAATATTAGTTCTGCTATGCATACCTTTTGGGGAGGAATATAGCCTCCAAAAGAAAGTAAAACTAATGACTAGTGAAGACTTCATAATTATACCTAATCAAGAAAACAAACTTTTCACCTGCTTTACTAGTTTGTCTAGTAACTGGCAGATTTTTTTTTAAGAAAAGGCCCAGAAGATATTAAGAATATGTATTTGAAAACATGCTGTCAATTTTAGGCAGACACAATGAATGCTTTGTGCAAATGAGAGTTGGAGTAAAAAGGGAATTCTCTACCACTCCTTATAAAGAAAGCCAGAGATTCTGTCAGTTTACTTTATCCAATAAAAATTTAATACAAAGTTTGATTAAAAACTGTCTCAACCTTTAAGAGAACACCATTGATAAAGAAGTTCAGAGTACATTTTTAAGAGTATGGGGGGAGGGTATTGAGCTTATCTTGGGTTTCCTTTCCACTGAGGAGGACTATTTCTAGAAAATTTGCTTTAGCCTAAGCTAATGAAGTTATGAGCTTAATGGAGAAGGTGAATGAAGTTCTGCAGTCTAAATAATGTAGAAGGTCAGGCTAGCTGATAAGAATGGTTTTTTATTGACCTATTTGAACAGATTATCAGATCACCAGTAATCAAAATATAGGTTTACTCTTCGTCTTAGAGACAAATTTGCAACAGCACAGTGCCAAGTTGGGCTAAAAGCTTAAGATATCATGCAGAGAAAAAGAGCTTTCTGTACAGTAAATCTCTGAAGCATTTCCATTTTCTCTGGAGCTTTCAATCCAAATATAACCTTCCTCAGCTCATTAGATATGTATAGATCTTTCCTAGTGGTGGACACATCTTCTAATAATGCTAATGATGGGGGAAAACTTTAAGCTCTCAGCAAAACAGATAAATCACTCAGATATTGCACTTACTTAGAAAAAGAAATGTATAAAACATTAATTTACATGTGAGACGGATAGAGGACATGATGCTAGTTTAATTTGCCGAGAACCATTAAATAGAAATGTTCTCTCCATTTGTAGCCCAGAGACAAAATTTAGAAAGATAAAATTCTGTGGAAAGAAATAACTGTTTCTGAAAATGTTGTGATTAAATATTAAATATAATACATCATAAAGGAATATGATATAAATAGGAAGCATAGGAGACAAGTTTACATGCATAATTACTGTCCCATACTTCAAAAAATGGCCATCCTTGTGATTGAATGGAACAAGACTTTTAGTATATTAGGTCAATAAATTTATAATTGTAGATTTTGATCATTAGGGTCTACCTAAGAGATTGTGTGCTATCTTATGAACTATGAAAGTAAAAAGGACCAGCCATTCTATCTTACCTCTTCTTCGCAATGTTTCTTACAACATATTTATTACTGGGAAGAGGATGATATTTCTTTTGCAACAATTCAGAGTAACCTGCCAAAAGCACTCCTGTCATAATTCTACATATCATAAGTTTTGACCTGAAAGAGGGTAAAGTATTTTTGTGACAGTACTTTGAGGCAAGAGTAGTAGTAGTAATCACACCTACATAAATGTGTCTATTCAGAAAAACTTACTCTGATTTTGATTTTAAAAAATCATTTTTAACAAAAAGAATCTTTATATTCCACATTGTCAATTCAGGGCTATTCAAAAGTCATACATTAAAAACTTCTTTATTAGGACTGTAAGATTAGAGTAAGGCGATTCTGCAGCCATTTGCTTATTATAAATTGGCACACTTGTTTCCAATAGAGAAAGAAGGCAGGCACATGACACTGCAAAATTATATGGTTTGTTATAACCTATCAAATATGAACAATTTTAATATTTTCTTCCATACATACTAATCACTACCGCAGCTCTGGTGATGCTCCCCATGTCTTCTGTCAATGATTTAGTGGCAGAACTTATTTAGGTTGGATGATTCAAATGCAGGAAGAGCAAATTATATGGCTATTGGTGGAATAATATTTCTCGTATTTATTTGTGGTCACATGCTCTTCCTCAACCACACAAAAGATTGCCTACAATTGCTAAGCTACCAGAACAAGACATTCAGAACAGTCTTAGTGACTTTGCAGATCTAAGATCCATTTTTTCAATAATGTAAGTAATTTAAGTTCTATGGGAAGACTGCTGAATTTGGCTCCTGAGTATCTAAATGCCTTTTGGAAATACTATATGGCCATGTTTTTTCGTTTGTTTGTTTGTTTGTTTTTAATAGAAAGGACTTGGGCAGAAAACAACTTCAAGAAGAAGTTTATGCCACTGCCTACCAACTGAACTCTTAAACTCAGTAAGACAAAACTAACAAGATCAAATTTACAAAGCTGGAACTACTCTAATCTAAATCAAAAAACTTACACCAAAGATACATTGATAATGTGTATCCTTCTCTCTCTTGAACATGTGAGTGGGTGCCCAAGTTATAACGTCATCAAAAATAATTTACTTGTAAAAACGTATATAGTACGGATATATGCCGTATAGAGGAATCCAGAAGCAAATAGTTTAAATGCTGATCCCGTTCTACCACTTTGGACCCAGATACAAGGTTCTGAACTCCCAGGCTGGGAAAATGCCTGCCACTCTAGTCATTACCTGGTGTAGTACATGGTGCAGTATAGGGGTTAATATATCATAGAATCACAGAATGTCTAAGGTTGGAAGGGACCTCTAGAGGTCATCTAGTCCAACCCCCCTGCACACGCAGGGCCACCCAGAGCACGTGGCACAGGGCTGCATCCAAGCGGGTCTTGAAGATCTCCAGAGAAGGAGACTCCACAACCTCTCTGGGCAGCCTGTTCCAGGGCTCTGTCACCCTCACTGTCAGGAAATTTTTCCTTAAGTTCCTGTGGAACTTTTGGTGCTTAAGTTTGTGGCCATTTCCTCTTGTTCTGTCAGTGGCCACTACTGAAAAGAGGCCGGACCCATCCTCCTCACTGCCTCCCTTGAGGCACTTATAGACACTGATCAGGTCCCCTCTCAGCCTTCTCTTCTCCAGGCTGAACAGGCCCAGCTCCCTCAGCCTCTCCTCCTAGGGCAGATGTTCCAGGCCCCTGATCATCCTCGTGGCCCTGCGCTGGACTCTCTCCAGCAGCTCCATCCTTCTTGTACTGGGGGGCCCAGAACTGGACACAGTGCTCCAGATGTGGCCTTACCAGGGCTGAGTAGAGGGACAGGATCACCTCCCTCAACTTGCTAGAGATGCTCCTCTTAATGCATCCCAGGATGCCATTGGCCTTCTTGGCCACGAGGGCACACTGCTGCCTCATGGTCAACCTGTCGTCCACCACGACGCCCAGGTCCTCCTCGGCAGAGCTACTCTCCGATGCAGATGATATTCATAGGCAGATGATGTACCTCTGTATCCACTGAAACTGCATATTCCCACCTGGCATGACACAGAAAGCACTGACCTCAGAAGTGGATAGCTGTTCATCAGAGAGCTTACTGTCAGGGTCCAGGTATGTAGAGAAGGTAACAAAATTCATTCATTTCTTTAATTGCTGATGAGTCCAGAAAACACAGTCCTTGGAAAAAGCAGAAAATTACCTCTCAAAATATGTAACCACAATGTGCACTGCTCAGCATTCACAAAATAAAGGATGAACAATTTTGGCCAAACACCATATGATGATGAACATACCATACCGTGGGAGCAAAGTATGTTTTTTCTCAGTTCAAACTTTTTATTACTGCACATATTTGCTAATCATAAATGCCAACAACAGAAATTCTTACCCTCAGATGGAACTTACAGATTGCTCAGTCTTTGAGTCTTGCTCTCCTTCCTCAAATAATTAATGTCTTCCCATCAAATATAACTGCTGGAGAGGAAAGGATTGCTCTGAATAAGCAAACTTTCAACATACTATTTCACAAGTGAAAGAAGCTATTTTCATGACTCACAAGAAAAGCCTGGAACAGTAAGTGGGAAAGAAATGGGCATTGAAGAAGAAAGGATACCAAATAAAATTTACAAGCCAACATAATGAAAGAGCATCAGAGCACTAACAATATTTAGAGGAAGAGCATCCTTCCAAATTACAAATGAAGAGAAAAACTAAATTGAATGCTTGTTCACCTTTCAAGAGATCAACTCTGAAATGTTTACTGTGCAGTTTTACAGCTATAAGACATCATTTGTTTTCCCATCTTTCTATTTTCTAACATGTGCCATCATTAACTGAAATAGAAAAGGTCCATAAAGCACCATGTTTCTTTATATTGCTTTACAATCAGGGTTTCGAAGTTTAATCTTTTTTTTTTTTTGAAACACTATTGTTCATAAAAGAAGTATCTTTCTGCTTTTAGCACTTAGTTTCCATTTCCTTCCAGCTACTGCCAGCAATAACTAGTGCTTCAGCAGCTTATTATTCATTAAATACTCATTTAAAACTCCTTTTCATCTGTATACTTTGGACTCTAAAAGGTGTTTTGATGCCTAGTACCTTTTACAGTATGTACTTTTTTTTCCAAAATACAATTTAGCTTGATTTTTTTGAAACAAGATTTTTTTAATACTTTTTATTTAATTTGTCAAATTTCCAGGTTTTGTTTTAGTTAAAATGACTAATATAAAATATGAAAAAAGAGCTCCCAAATACAACAAAAGTAGGAAAAAATATAATTCCATAGAACAAAGCTAATAAACATAGTATTCCAGATTACTTTTACTTGACACACTATGTGTACCAGTAATAAAAGCTTAAAAAAATGCTGATTTGAAGTGATAATCTATATTCTCTAAGATCTTATAGATGTTTGTTATACAATCACACTAGTTCTGTAAATATAATAGCAAAACTTTTATACTTTGACAATGTATTTCTTTTCCACATAATATGAAGCTGGGTTAGTTCACCACTCAGCTTTAGGCACATATCATCACTGCATGGGTTACCCAGGGTTTCTCCTGAAACTTTCTCCTTGTTGGAGCAGCACTCCTAAAGACAGATCGGAGTAGAAGTCTTTCTCTTTCCATTAATTCTAAAAAGATTCTAGGGACAAAATTAACTTGCTATATAGGTGCCTAAATTTGAGTCAAATGAATTCCACCTTTTCCTCGCTCCATTTTGTTGTTGTTGTTGATGTTGTTGTTGTTTTGTTGTTTTTTCTTTTTTTTTACCTCTGTTTGCAGAGAAATAGACAGAAGTCAGGGCTTTTTTTCAGAAAAGGCCCTGGAGATCTTGGTGGACAATAAATTTACCAAAATCCAGCAAAACGCTCCTTGCAGCAGTGAAGGCCAACAGCGTAGAGGGCTGCATTAGCAAGAGTAATGCTGTAGGCAGCTACATGCTGGGAGGGTGCAAAGCAAGCACAGACTCTTCAAGGAGGTACATAGTGAAATGAAAAGGAGAAACAGACCAAAGCTGTAACACCAGAAATTGTCATTAGGAAGAGCTTTTCACTACAAGATTGATGAAACACTGGATTAGGTTGCCAAAAAGGAGGTAGAAACTCCCTCCTTGATACTTATACAAGTATCTTGGCTTGGACAACAGCTCTGAGTAGCCTTCTCTAACTTTTCACCCTCCTTTGAGCAGGAGTTTGGACTTGACCATCAGTAATCCCTTCCAATCTGAGTCATTTTTACAGAAAAAAAATGAAAGAGTTTCTTCATTTTCTAAAGTCTTAGACACAAAAAGATATAATTATGCTGGGTTTAGAGTACAATAACGGCCTTCAAACTCAAACAGACATAACTGCATAGAGGATTACTCCTATACTATTTCATTTGTAGTCCAGATATACTGCCAGTCAAGGCTGTGATGTGTATATTGGACAAATATGAAACAGACTAAAAAGGTCTGGCAAGCCCAACACTGTAGCCAAAGGAGGGTTTCTGTGGGGATGGCATATAATCAGTTTAATGCAGCCTGATTCCCTAACTTTACACTCATTTCACTTTAACTAGATTTGAAAGTGTCTTAGTCACTAGCCCACTGCAAAGTGATAGGCATAACAGATGCAAATTTGTACCCTGTAACACATGTTGCTGGTGATTAAAAAACACAGTTCGGCAACTAATGTTAATGAATTCTGCATACCATAAATAGTGAATTACCCTTGCTGGTACAAACAGCCACAAAGGCAAATCTTGATAGAAGAGAGCATCAAACAGGAGCAATTAGGATACATCGTCTGAAGAGGCTTTACAAAAGGTTACTCACATAAATCTGCCAGTTGTTGACTTTAACTGCACTCTGCAGTGAGACTCTGTGTTTGAGATACCAAATCTGAAGTCATGGCACTCACTGAATTACCAGCAGCATTACATGACTCATCCCCTCCAATGCCTGCATACTTGTACATGTGCTTAAGATGAAGTGTTTCATTCGTTCTTCAGGTAAACAAGACATGAATCTGCCAAGTTTTATGAACAATGTGCAACCTGTTGTCAATGTAACCCCCTCTACAACATAGAAATGACCAGCCTCCAGCATTCAAATATTTTTAACCTTTATAGATTAACAAAGATTCACATTATAGATTCACAGGAACAAAATTAGTGAACTAAAATATATCCCTCTCCTTGTTAACTGTCATGTATTACCTCATTTCAATTTATGAGAGCTCACTGATTTAATATCAAGTTTGCATTCATAGATTAAGGATCTTTTTTATCCACAATCCTAAAGTTATCAGTTATCTCTATGCATCTTTTTGCATCTTTGGATCATTGTTTAAAGATATATGTATTCCTTTTATTTTTTCATATTAATCAAGTGACAAAGAAGACTTCAGTTCTCAAAGAGGATGTGAAGGCACTAGGAATCCTGCTTTCACTGAAGAACATGCTGATATGAGTGTTAGAACCTTTTAGATTTTTGTATAAACACAGTCATTATAACAGAAAACAGAAACATCTTAATAAACTTTTAGCATCACATCTGCAGTTACATGGTCAAGAGCGAAGGCATAGGACAAAATCCATGTATCCACTGTGTAGACCTAATCACAATACTAAAATCTCTGAGAGAGGGATGACAGATTTCTCCAAAGTTTGTGTATCCTAGATGTTTGAACAGCAGCTATAAAAGAAGACCTATCATCTGTACATATTCTGATTTTAGGTAAATTCTTAAGAGTCGCAGAGAGGCAGTTGTTGACACTCTAAAGAGTACAAAAGATCTGTTTAAAATATCCCAGAACAGTCACAATAATTTTAATTGCCTTCCAAGGGTCCTTACTGTCACAGTACTTAATGTCCTTTGGAGATATCTCAGACAAGTACTGGCTCGGTAGGAGAGTTAGGGAATAATACGCATATGTTCTCGTAGTGTATTTGCAAAATTTTGGGAAAACATATGGTAGACACTAACATGAATGTTACACAAAATTATGCCGTGTATTCCATTCTCTTTCTGATGGGAACTGAAAATAAAAGCAACATGGGTAAAGCAATGTCCTAAGAGATAAGCAAGTCATTGGTGAACTGGGAAATGGCAAGACAACTATCATTCATCTAATGGCTTTTAAGATTTTTTTTTTTGATGTGACAGTTATGAAGCAAAACCAGATATGAGATATTGCAAGTTTTCACAGAGAAAACCTTGTCTGATTTATATGCTATATTGGAAGAATAAGCACTTTTCTCTAAAAGAAATTTGGCTGAAGTAGGTATAGCTATCCCTCATTCCATTGCACTTTGAGACCATGGCATTGAAGACCTTTTATTTTCTCCATAATTTGAATTACATTCTCTGTTCAACACTGGATATACAATGCAATTAAATCTATTAATTTATTCTAGATTTATGGAATGTGCTATTAGAATAGTATTTGACTGTATACTTGCATGTATTAATTAAACTCTAAAAATTAGAAAGATCTACTAATGTGTAAAATGCATTGGTATTACAACTTTTGCTATGAATTTCTTCAAGAGTTTTCATTGAACTTTGGAAGTCTGGGAATGGGATAGAAAAATCTGAGGAAAGAACATAGCCAGAAATTTTGGTGAAATTTTTTCATCCATAAATACTTTTACATTAAAACAGCAATTTTGGCAAGATACAATTTCTAAAATAATTAGGAGGTTGACAGGTAGGAATGAAGAAATAAAAATTTTGACCAAAAAGTCACAGATTTGATTTTTGAACAAAGTTTCTGTTTTATAAACTCTGGAGCTTAGGGGAAAAATGATAGGACAGGAAGAGAATATAAGATGAAAGTGAAAGTTTCTTTTTTTGCTCACAAAATCCTAGAAGTGTTTTAAGAAAAGTTTCAGAAAAAAAAAAATGCTTCTTTTTGTTGCAAATATTTGTGGGCACAAAAATAGATGTACACAAACATCCTCAAGCAATTTTCACTGTAAACAGTCTAGAAACAGGATTTCACTTTAATTTTGCTAAACCTATACCAGAACACACTTCCAGAAATTGAAATCTGGTTTCTAATCTGTTTCTGGAGACTGAAAGCAAAGAAGTGAGTTGTCTTGATCACTCACTACAGCTGACTTAGGCCACTACTGTCACCTCTGTGCCATTTCAAAGTAAAGAATCTTGTCTCATATTAGGACTATGCAAAATACAAGATTTATTGTATGTCACTGAAATACCTCTGTGGCACAGAAAATACTCTTCTACTAGCTTGGTTAAAAACATAGTACATAACATTAAAAACTCTGGTTTCATGCATAATCTAAGCTACAGTGACATGAAAAAAATATAGAATAGGAAACAAACACCAGACACTATAACTAACATTTTATATATTTTCTCTGTCTATAAAATATCTATAAAATGATGGCATCTTTTCAAATACCAGAGACCTAACAAATCTTTAGCCGAAAATTGTTCAATATATCTCACTACTCTAAACAAACAGAAAGCACTGAGACAACACATGACCCCAAAGAAGAGGAAATGGAGGATACCGATGTTAATGTTTTTTACGGTAACTGTGGCTATTGTATACTGCTGAGGAAAAACATAACCATAAGGTAGTTGCTATTATGTAATCTTTTATGTTGACTCCAGCTACACCACTAACTACACTGTATGTCATTTTTTTTGTAAAAATATATATTTTTTATCTGTATAATCAGAATCTACCTTTAAAACTAAAACCAAATGATGCACACTTTTTCTTTTTGGCTTATAGTATAGTCACAAGTAAAAACAGCACAGAAAAACAAGTTAACTTTATGAAAACTAACATATGGCATCCTCCTAGACTGATATTATACTGGTTAAAAGCAATTGTCAACACTTTAAACAGATAATTATTACCAAAATAGCTTTTTTTTTACTAATGTATTCCTAAGCTTAGCATAATACAAATAGGATTTTTTTTCTAATATTGCATATAAAAGCTTTTAACACTGTTAGAATCACCTTATTCTTTTTGAGCATTGAAGCTGGGTGCTGTTTATACATCCAGCCTTGCTTCGGCAGCCAACCAATGCCTGCTTGTCTGATCAGCTGTGAGAACCAATGCTTGTTTTAGTCTCAGGATTCTCTTTCCATTATCATAAAAAACAAAATTGTCTCATCTGTTGCAACAAAATAGTATATGAGATAGTCTATTCATGAGCTGAATAATTCACTGCAATTAAATTAGGAAAAGAAGGGAGAGGAAGAGAGGTAGTTACACTTTTTTGCTTTTCATACCTTTATCACCCTTCACACTTGTCATTCATAAGGAACCATCAACAACTAGCAAGAGTATCACACGCAAGACCAGCACAAATTGGACTTTAAGACAGGATTTGCAAGAGTCTTTAAGGTCTATGCAGTATTCTTAGTTAGTTGCGAGACAGGTTCTGCAACATCTTTTTTTTTTTTTTTTTTGAATCATTGGTGTGAAGAAAGTTGAGAAATACCTTGATAAATTAACACTGATGAGGTCTGCAATCTAAATTTAGTAGCCTGGTTTTTGAACTGAACATTTGAAGGCAGGGGATGATTCTACATCTTCAAAACACACGCTTGTTCACTATGATAACATATGCATAGTTATAGGCAAGCCTCATTCATGATGGTTGCTAAAGTCCATGTGTTTATTCCTGAGCATCAGCTCAGTTTTGTTGCAGTTGAAGTCAACAAGGCTTTTGTCTGTCACTTGAAATGGCAAGCTGGCCCAGCCACGCAGCCTTGAACTCAAAAGCCACAACAACTGATAACAGCTGCCAGACAGGCCGTCGTGTGCCTCCTCATCTCACAGCTTGTGTAAATAGCGGGTAGGATCTGTGTCAGTACAAGCACCGGTTTGGAAAAATACTGTACACAGCTTCCCCTCCCATGCTTCAGAATTCAGAACTCAGGCGGAGGAGCTCATCATGTGCTGACAAAGTTCTGATGGTCTTCTACACTCCTTTGCCATTTTCTATGAATATCCTTGAAGAGTTAAAGACTGTTTAAAAAACATTATTATTTAAAAGGGAAGGGTTTTTGTTGTTGTCGTTGGGGCTTTTTTTGAGCTTTTATGTTCCTTCCTAAAGCTATACTGTTTAACATTTCAGATGTAACTATCCAGGAAAATAGCACCATTTTCATCTGTTATACTCTCTTGCCCTCTGGTGGAAAAACTATCAACTGAATGTGCAGAAATGAATCTTTTAAAAATGATCTTCCAAGCAATAGTGAAAATAACTGATTTTTCTCACCATCTTCCTCCACAACCATTCATAAGAAATGCTAAAAATACCATTTCAGCCAATTCCTAATGACCAATCCTAACCTCAGTTTAGAACTAGTCCATGGCTTTGAATGTAAAAATGTGCTTGTTTCAAAATGCAGAGGAGCAAGTCAGCAAGAGAAAGTTGAGGCAAGCTGAAATAAGTAACTTATTTTTCTAATGTAAGTGAAATATAGGTTCTTTTATTAATGGAAATACGGAGCAGTATAACTTCTACTTTAATAAGTAGATTTACTACTTTAATAAGAGATACATTTGATGAATGATGTTATGAATGAAAAACTGGATAGTAAGTAATCCACTGGCAATAAACAGCATATATATGTTTTCCTGCCAGCAACACAGTAGCATTCTTCCTAACAGAAACTACAGTACCTCCCTACTATTATCCCATTACTGCAGAAACACATTTGCCAGCTTTACAAAAACTTCTGAGAAATAATTTAGTCTGTGGGTTTTATGCTTTCAAAACATTTATGCCTCAAACATTATCTAAACGCATACAGCTTTTCCTGAATAGCAGTTGGGAATGCAGTCGGGTCTATTGGCTGTATTGTCACCATTCTCCTTTTCATCAAAGACCAGTTATGGTGGATTAAAAAAGTAATGTCACGATGTCACAAAGAAGGAAGGATAGTCCTTTGTTAAGTAAGCCACTGGGAAGGCTCTCTCTGGCTTTAATGCCTCTTCAGGCCTTTCACACAATCAGTAGTTCCCTCCTGTGAGCCATGAACCTTTGCAGAAAGTCTTCTGTCATAAGTAACCTTCTGCTTTTTATTTAGTGACCTTAATCTCCAAAATGACAGGATATTTCCGTGGCATGGAGAATTTCCCTTACACACCCCTATCCAGTGCAGAATGACTCACATGAATAAGCGTATCATATTTAGGAAAATGGAAATTTTCTTTCAGCTATTCTTTTTCAGTGAATACTTTCAAAGAAGGGTTCTTAGCTTGATGCTGTGAAAAATAGTCATCTCTGAGGGGATGAAACAGATGGGAAATAGATGTGATCAGGACTTAGGTTTCTCTTTTTTGTTGCAGTCAGGTTCCCCTCCAGATAGTCAGTTGCTTCACAGTGATTTCTTCCAATTATAATGCTGTATTCAACTGATATTCAGCAGTTCTCAAATGTGCTTCATAATGGGAAACAGATTTTAGAGGATTTGTTTGGGGGAATACCATGTTTCCACTGGCAATATAGACAGTATCTCCACTCCAGTTGCTGAACAACTAATAAACCTACCATAACCACAACATCCTTTTATCCACAGTGAGGTTATTTCAACTTTTTACAGCAGTACAAAAGCTAGAAACAACAACAACAGCAAAAAGGTTCCAGAAAAAATCAGTCAAGTCCTCAGCAGACTCTTTGAAACCTACAGGCTATGGATTGAGATAAATTGATCCAAATTACATTTATATATAAATAAATACATATATAGAAGTGCAATATCCATGACATCATCTTCTGTCAGTTCTGCTCCTGGGCCAAGATGCTGGGGCAGAGGAAGGGCTGTGGCTATTAAATGCAGTGTATCACCTTACAGATTCTCCAGCTGGCTCCTCCAAAGTGGTCATCCTGTAATGGATTCCTATCATCACCACTGTCAAAACAGAGACAAAGAGATGCACTTAATAATGATTTGGGATTTGAATTTTTAAGTCAGTTCAGAAAGAAGATTGTGTGGAGAGGAGCATAACCTGTTTTAACTTAGCACTATATCATAATATATATTTCTGATGTTAAGAAGATGGAGCAGTAGCACTATATATATATATGTATATATTTATATATATATATTTCTTTTTTTCCTTCAGTCAGTCTTGATGTTAAAATCATGAGGGTTTTCTGGGGAAGTATTACTTCTATTCTGTACTCATGTGTATTTACATCAGAGTTAGCAATATTTTCTTTAAAGGGAGGTAGATCCTACTCAAGGACAAGATCAAGAGATTATATGAACTGGTTATGCCAGCTTATTTGTGCAAATACAAAATTATGCACACATCATCATGTGGGCAAGTGCTACACATTTAATGAAGTTTGTGCCAGAGATTATCAAAAACCCATTTTAAAAAGGTGAAGTTACAGTACCTGGCAGCATTCGCTTAACAGCTCTTAACAGAGAGAGGAACAGAAACTTCTTCAAATGTAACTTTAGACTGAAATGTTAACCCTCAGTACACTCAGATCTCATCCCTATTATTTCTCTAAAAATCTTAATTACATTGGCCATTCTGCCCGGGATTTCCGTTACAAGTAAGGAAGTGGAGGTAAAACACAGTACTTCAGAACAAACAAGCAATCTGAAGTTCAAGATTTTTGGTGTGTCTTGGCACCACTAGCAGCAATCTTGCTTCAATACTTTTTCCAGAACAGAAATATTATTCAACTTTCTGTTTTGTTTTGTGTTTTTCATTCCTATAGTCATTTACATAAATAAAAAAAAATGGATGTTCAGTGCTGTACATTTTTCACATAGCATCTTTTTCACTCACATTATTTGCTTCAGTTTTCCCTCTCCTGTGTCTGTGGAAGTCACAGTACAAGTGTCCTCCAGTCACAGGCTTCAGTGTAGGCAAACCAGTAGAAGGTACCTACAGCTGCTCCTGGACGGTGAAACCAATTTACGTATTCTCTGATGCTTCTCAAGTTTCTTGGACAAGTGAATAAATTTGACATCAGTACTATTTGCTCTTATACCAACCAGTAGCGGGTTGCAAGTGCCTTGCACATTCATGTTCTGGCAAGCAAATAACTTATATTTCCTTCATGAGACAGTTTTTTTCCTAACATGTATAAAAAGTGTTATTGTAGAGAAGAGCAATGAAAAATAATGTTTCACAGGCGTATTTTAAATTCCAACAGGCAGTTTGTATATGACTAAGTTGTTTAATTCAACAAAGATAAATTCAGTTTTCATAGTGCTTGCGGATTTATTTAAAAAAATAATTCAGGAGTTAATTCTGATTTTTGGAGTTTAAAGACAGAGAAGAAGTAACCTTGTCTCACGGTTCATGATACACTCAACTTTTAGAACTATCCTCCTTAATGCATTTTGTTCCTTAAAGTCAGACTCAGAAAAAGGGGAGAATCTTCCCATTAGAAACATCTCACCAAAACCAGATGGCCTGAAGGCATCATCTGGAATTCATCTCTTTTTTGTAAGGATGCTGTACAGCACCAAAGACCTTTAAGGTATTGGAAGAGAGTGCTTTCACCCAATTAATACATTCAAGAGCCCCTAGGAAGTTATTTCAACCTTGCATCTTTAATCACTTCTGCACTTTTAGTTACTCCAATAGACAAATCACAAAGTTTGTCAAAAAAATTACAGTCTGAAAAAGTTTTTCCAGCAAAACCCTCCAGTCAGCACAGAATGATGTTAGCCCCATGGGCAGTTTTAAGTTAGTCTGTGGAAACTTAGAATTTTGAAGACACAGCTCAACCATTTTCATTCGAGCAACAAGAACTCTGCATCACTCTGCTCTGGCGGCAGAGACATTTCACTTGCTCTAAAATAAAGGATTTATCTGGAGTTGAAACAGATGCAGTCTTTCTGTCACATCCACTCTAAGCAGACCAGCTGATGGTCAACCACATATAGGGCGGGCCTAGTATGAGAAACCCGTTTCTGAGAGCTCTGTGGAGATACCATGATCTTTTCATAGCGTCCTGTGAAGAGCCTTCTAATAGAGACCACATTTGCTACCAACGTAGAGTAATATCACAGTGATGAATTTTGATGGAAATAAAAATTTGAACATGGAACATTATGACATATTCAAACAGAGTGAATGTTATTTGAGCCACTTCCATATTAACATGATTTTTAAAAAATACATGAAGTGCTTTGCTGAATTTTAATCTCTGTACTGCAAAAATATTTTTAAAAGATTACAGCCTTGTACATTTTTAGAAAGATCTAATCATACTAGCTAAAACATAAATTTCATATACCACAGTAGTTTTTAATCTGCACTGCACATATCCAGCATTCAAATGTCTCTTTCAAGTGTCAAAATAAATTTAATATTTATTACAACACCTCTGAACTAGTACATTTACAAGACTGAAACTAAGGACATTTTCTACTAAGATATTTTTATACTTTCTCAGTTAAATGCATTTTCTAGAGCTATTTCTCTGCCTCAGGGACTCGCAGAATTTCTGAAGCACTTTATGGTTTGTTTCACTAAATCCTTCAGCAAAAAATGCTCAGAGCAAGTCATGAGGGGGATCCCAATTCCAATGGTGGCTTTTCTCTCCTGTTAGCTTGCTGTAAATAAAGCCATAACAGTAACTGACATTTCAGAAGCTTCCACACAGAGAAAGTAGCATCTAAGCAAATACATAGAATTAAACACAGACTTGCCATGCTCAAACCAAGATCTTTGGCTTTGAAGCCCCAAGCACTGAGGGAGTTTATGGGAGCAGAATGGGCTCCCTCAACAGTCAATGTCCTCCACAGACCGAGTGGAAAAAAATGCTACATCCTGAACATCTCCCAGTCTGGGGGGAAAAAAAAGTCCCAGAGGAAAACTTATGTCCTGAAGTCCAGCTGGAAAGGATTCAAAAAGCCTGTGGGCTAAAACCATGAGAGGAGATGCACTAGTGTGCTAAGACATTGGCTGCTTGGTGACAAAATGATTGACACTCATGTCAAAAGCAGAAGAGCTTTGTGAGGAGACGTGGAAGGCAGGTTATCAAAGCAGTCTCAGCACTTGTCAAAGGTAAGAGATCCAGTTCCTGACTCCAACTTCAAACTAAGTATTGGAGGAGGGCTTTAGACCAGGGCTTTCTGCATCCTGGACAAGGACTCCAGGTCCTGGTGCAAAGCATGAGGAGGGAAGAGGGAGCAATTTTCTTCTATTTGTGACTGTTTTTGTGTGATATTCTTTCTGCTATGAATGTTCTAACAAAGCAGCTCTTCCCAGAGACTCTTGACAGTGAACACACTCTGCCACCAAGTCTCAGGCACAAAGGAGCCTTCTGAGAAGGAAAACAGAAGTCATACCTAAAGGAATACAGAAAGCTTCTGCATTCCCAAATCGCTTCACCACCTTTGAAAAAAAAATCCCATCCTGCCTATAAAAGCTGACAAAGATCATACTGTCAAGTAGTGCAGATGAAAGAAAAATCAAAACCTACAGATGTAACAAATTGTTTATTGCTGCCCACGAAACAATTAATCTGCCTTTTAAAGTCTGATGCCACAGGTGATTGCATCAATGAACAAAATTATAGCTATTCCTGCAGTAATGCATTAGGGCAGAAGGAGAGGAGTTCCCCTTACCAGACCCATGACCACGCAAGCAACTTGCAGCTGCTTTGGTTGATTCACACAGAGCATCGCTAGCAGTTTTCCCTAGCCAGGGTTTACAGCAGGATCCCCTAGCACCTCGCAGCACCATTGCCAGGGCTGGTAGCTGCCTTTTCATAGAGGTAGCATTTACTGTATAGTAATACAGTGTGCTGTGCCAATGTGTGTATTACACTTTGTTCAGTCAAGAAGCCAAAGTCTGCACAAAAAAAAAAAAAACTGAATAAAAAACATTCAAACATTCTAACTGCACTCATGGCCCTTCTGAGTTCATCTTCTGTGAAAAGATTAAACAAATGAATGTCCTCAGAAACCATGAGACTAATGAAGACTGCTTGTCCCACTGGAAGCTGGGATACTGCTCATCCAGCATGGCAAAGAAACAGATAACACAGCTCGACATGTGCGACTAGGCTGGAAAAACCTCAAACCTCCCTCCATAAATGCTCACAGCAAAGTGCTTGCGAATGTGCCCAAAACAAGAATTGTTCTCTGAAATTAAGCTGGCAACGATTCCCAATAGCCAACCCAATATTCAAGAAAGTCTCTCTCTGTAGGCAAGGCACACAGGTAACCTGGCTATCTTAACGTGACACCACTCATACCGATCACAGCAAACCGTGTATATAATAATGAGTGTATGGAATTATACACTCACATAAAACCTCCTTATTAAACTTCCCATCAAAATCTCCTGCTTTGCTGATGTCAGCCGCAGCAGCCAAAAGACATAATTAACACTGGATTGAACTTTGATCAGTCTGAATGGATACGGCCTTTGGGAAGAACTTTGTCTGGGAAGTTCGCCAAACCCTCAAGTTTACACTGGGTAAAGAAGCACCACTTGACAACGATCCCTGTGCTTATCTTCCCACCCTGGGCATTTCTGACCCACCACTGTCAAGGACATGATGCTGAGCCAGGTGGGTGGGTTTTTAGTCTGACTCGGCAGAGTTATACTTGTGTTCCAGCTATACTAATAACAAGTTGTTATAACTCCTGGCAGCATCCGAACACGGCATCTCAAAACATCGGTAAGTCACGAGAGAGAAAGGCAAAGAAGTCCTAAAACTGATCAATACCTGAAGATGTTTGTTTCTTCTGTGGTAAATCCACAGGAGTTTGGGGCCAGCTGCACAGACACAAGCTGCCTCGAGAGAGGAGGAACCACTCGGTTGGAAACTGGGGCTGGAAAGGATAACTCAGTCTGTCACACTGACTCTGCAACCTCAGCTAGAAATGGGACTGGAAACTTGGCAAGGAAAAACTCCAGCTTGTATTTCCTTAGGCCTCTTTCTTTTCTTAAAAGTGGTACTTTATTAGTGTTATGCTAATTTGGGTCATCTAAATGGGCTTCTGGTAATTTAATAAATTTAATGAATTACTTAATAAAAGACTGATTTTGGCTGGATGTCAGTCAGCTAGTTAAACTGTGATTGACTGGCATCCAGGGAAAGGGCACGCTCTAGAATGGATGGACCACGTAGTAGTTTATGAGTCTGATGTAGCATTTTTAGACAAAGATGGGTCTTTTTGTAGTAGACATCCATGGTTTCAGATTCAGGGTCCCAAGTTCAGTCTTCGCTCTCAGTGATCTTCTCAGGGGTGTTCTGTTACACACAGACAAAGAAATACATGGGCTGAATAATTTATTAATTAAAAAACATTTGTTTGACTCAGTGCAGGCACAATGCTTCTCTCCTTTAGGGTAAATGTCTCATTCTCAACTCAATCCAAAATGCCAGGAGAAATGGCTGATAGTTTCACTTACCTCTGGTCATCTTAAAGAGGGGTGGATTTGGCTGATTAAACGTGCAATGTCTCACAAAAAAAAAAAAAAAGAAAGAAATATAGCATGGAGTAGCGTAAAAAACAGTGTCCCTAGCACTTAAAAAAAAATGAGTCAGGAAGACTCTTTATTTATTTTAAACTTCCAAAGTCACAACTTACTACCCAATTTTCTTTCACTTACCTACACAGACACTTTGTCCTTGAGGAATCATTTATGACAATGCATATTATGGTGCAAGGAGGGATTTTTGTTTTATGTTTATGAATTTAGTGACAAAAACATGTGTAAAAAGAATAGTTATTTTATTTAAAGGAAAATTCTTCTTTAAGATTCCTGCTTGGAATATGCAGGCTTTTATACACAAAAGATCAGTTTTGGTAGGCATAGTCTATTAGCAAACCAATCTCAGCTGTCGATATATGTCACGAAACTACCATTCCTGTAAAGCAATAACTACTTTTTATCGCTCAAGAGTTCTTCAACAGTGCTTAGTTCTTGGGATGAGTTTCTTTGAACCAGATGTGCACATTTTTATCTGAGTTGGTCATTTTAGGCTACCTGTAAACTTGTAAGAGAGGAAAAGACACTTTTATGGTACAGTTCCATTCAGATGCATTCAATCGGGTATTTAGACATTTAATGAAGGTACCTGTACTGAGGCAGCATGTCTCCTTCTAAAGAGAGTGGCAAGGCATATCTTCAAAAGAGGGTTACCTGCATTATACCTAGGAGATAACTCTTCCTCTCTTTTCATTGATTAGGGACAATAGGGAGTTATGGATGTTCTTACACTGTTCTTCCAGCAGTCCTGCTTTTTGATAAGAAATATTGCCAGTCCCCTCACTCAAAAGACTTGAAGATATACTCCTGTGTGGTTTTGTCCTGCTTACACGAGAATGCATTATAACTGACTGATAAAATTCTGTTGTTTACAATACAAAATTCAAAAATGTAGTTATGTTTTTTTTGAATAAAAAATAATTTTGAGTTCTCTGTAAGATATACTCTGCAATATGTTTGGGCTTGGAAATTATGTGTCAGTTTCCAAAAATCCTTTTGAATTTTATTTTAATTTCTTTGCAATATTTATTGTTCTACATGAGGTCATGCCATGTCAACAGAAGTTCATATCAGTGGCTTTTGAGGTTTAACAATATGAACTCTAGAGGTCCATTCCAACCTAATTTTTCCTGTGATTTAAGCAGCATATATATTGTTACATTTTATTATCTAAAACAATAAAGGAGCTATTTGTTTGAATTGATCAGCAGTGAAGTTTATTTAATATTACAAATTTTAAGAAGTACTTTTCGAAGGTCTAGAGGGATAGAAGCTTCACACATGAGCAAATTTCATCTAGAGGGACAGAAGTTTCACACATGAGGAAATTTCAAACTCAAGGCCTTCTGCTTTCTCCTGTCATGCTAGAGTACCCAAGAGGAAGGCAGAGAGAGGGAACTGAAGGATTAAATATCTGACTCATTTAAAAGTTTTATTTGCCCCAATTTGTTCATGCTTGACATTTCTTTACTATTTATGCTTTCTAGTTATAGGCTTACTCTGTTTGAAATGGACTGAAATGCAAGAGGACATATCCAAAACCAGGTTTGATGACATAAGACTCTCAGTCGCTCACACTAATAACTCCTAATCTCACCCTGCAACAGCTGAGCAGTAGCAGAGCGACCAGAAGACGAACGAAACAAGGACCCAGTGCTTGTTATGATCCAGTNTATCCAAAACCAGGTTTGATGACATAAGGCTCTCAGTCGCTCACACTAATTACTCCTAATCTCACCCTGCAACAGCGGAACAGTAGCAGAGNTATGATTCTATGATTCTATGAAAAGATGAACGAAACAAGGACCCAGTCCTTGTTATGATCCAGCAATGGGTAGTAACTGAGAGATGGCTGAGAAATCCACCATCTCTACCACTGAGCAAGGACTGAGGAGTTGAAAATGTAGAAGGTTATGTTAAGAGCAATATGAACAGATGCCCATACCATAAACACACAAGCTATGCACATGTTTCTATGGGAAAAATCATGGGAAGATCCTTGTGGACAGAAGAATTCCTGCTTGCTAAAGTAGCATTTTCGAAATCCATGTTGGCACTTTGCCAAGTGTCCTTAACTTATTTCCTGGACAAAATCATAGACTTTAAAGGCATCTTTCATACAGAGTAACTGATAACACAGCATTAATTCGTTTTACCTCCAAGTAAAGACTTTTTAAGATTATTTAATAATTCTAAGATTTATAAGGTTACTATAAAGACCCATATGCATCAACTGAGCAGCAACTTGTAATGTAGACACTTCTAAACAATTCCAGAGATGAGTGGTAGCAAACCGATTTTCGTCTCTGCCTTCCATAATTTACCACCCTAGGCCACAGCATAGGAATCATGACTAAACCAAATATTTTTGATTGTTTTCAATATTAGTAGGATATTACACAGAAACCTATGCAAGTATAACCTTATGCAAGCTTATACTGAAAAGAAGAATTACTATGCTTTAGCATAGTCCACATCA
Organism: Crypturellus undulatus; assembly: GCA_013389825.1. NCBI lineage: Eukaryota > Metazoa > Chordata > Aves > Tinamiformes > Tinamidae > Crypturellus > Crypturellus undulatus. The sequence continues at coordinate 24,532 of VWPW01030100.1, read as the reverse complement.
TTTATACACTCTTCTAGAATATATTCAGGGTCATTCATAAAATATTGAGTGTAAGCTGTAGATGTAAAACAGTTACGGAATGAAAACTTGTAGTTCATTTAACTATATATTTTTGGTTCTAAGTAGTATATCTATCCAGTCAGGACTACAAGACACATGAAATTCTTGGATAATTAGCATCTTCTTGAACTTTGAAGGTTTAAAAACACTTTTCACATATTTTAAAGTGAGACTGAAAGCACGGAAATGAAGGATAAACTGTGTTACTGCTTAAAGTAAATATGAAAAACAAATTGTCAGTAAGATAAAAAAAAGGCTTCTAGCTGCAAGACAGACATATGCCCCTTTTCTGAAGTGATAACTTTGCTGCCTCTTATTTTTATAAATCCTATCTATCTGGACCTAAGCAAATAGGCTTGCTGATTATTCGATGTGGGACAAATCAGGAGAAGAAGTCTACTGTATCATAAGTGCACTACTCAAAAAGTTTTATGTGTACCTATGCTGCTCTTTAACAACAAAATAGTACACAGATCACCCTATCTTGCAGAAATCTCAGTGTTAATTTCCCAGGAAACAACCTAGTTTTCAATTACTCTAAGAAAGAGATAATAAAGCATAAATCAAGTTTTCTGTCTCCCAAAAGAATTTTTTCCTTTCACGGGACACTATGCAACAGTATAGCATAACTGCATATCTCTAGTGACTAAAATATCTTAAACTGTATCTTCAAAGACTGTTCACTCTCCAAATGAGGGACAGTTGGAAGATCCAGCTGGTGACATTTGTTGGTGAATTTTACATGTTTTTCTTTGATTTTTTTTCACCTGCCAGTAAAAAGAATACGATAGTATCTACACATACCTACCCTTAATTACTAAAGAAAAGCCTGGAATAAACATGAAGAGCCGGTGGAATATAATATATCATCATTCCCTCAGTCATACAAACACTCCCTGGCAAGACACTCAGGACAGTGAAGCCTGAATGCAGTCATCAGAATGTAATAATCAGAAATGGTTAAGATAATAATTAAAAATGCTCTCTGGTAATCTGCCCATATACAATTGTTTAGTTTTTGTTTTTGTTTTGTATAAGCTCTTCACCAAATTCAATAGCTTGTTTGAGCAATATCTGAACCATGTAAGTGGATGACACATTTTTGTATGCATCCTTAGCAGCAATAGCATACAGCTAATGAATCATTTCAGCAAAATGGCTTTCAGTGATAACAGGTGTTTATTGTAATGGAAATCGCTGATAGTTGGTGAACACGTAAATTAATTTTGTTATTTACAGAACCAGATGGTCAATTCTGGAGCACAAGTATGGGCAAAATTAGTAAGTCTCCTCATTGCAGAGCCTGATTTCTCTCGTCTGTAGCTTCACCAGTTTGAATTCCAGCTTCCGCATGAACCGCTATGGTACCCCTCTGACAAAAAGATTAACTGCCTTACTCTCAACCTGGGAATACTACGCTATATATCATCAAGTAAAAGTGGTTAAAGGTCATACAAATGAACTTCACAAGAGATTAAGAGAAGTGGTAAGAAACAATATTTTGCTTTACTTTTGCATTTTTACACTCTTGGCTAGTTACAGTGTCAGTATGATTTGCTATAATTTTTTTCCTACTTTATTTCTTGTAGCAGTGTCTTTAAGTTGCAGAAATTATAATATAGCCACTGTTCCCAGCTGCTAAGAGTATTTACATTTTGACAGTGTTTCAGTAAGATACAACGTTAAGTTTTGTTTCAAAGCCCTATTTAAAAAACTATTGGTGCTGATTTCATCTGTGATATTATTTTTAATTTCCACCCATGGTCTGGGCTCATCCTGATAAGATCAGATGGTCACACATGCCCACAGGACTGGGAAATTCCATCACCCCTGGCACTGCCACCACCTGCCTCAGGTCTCATCTGCCCAGGAAAGTCCCCACTCCAGGCCCCACTCATGGCACGGTGTGTGCAGCTGTGCGCAGCTCTGTGTGCAGCAGGAACACATCAGACCCAACACAGTCCAGTCATAAAATTCACCCACTGCATTTCCAGGCACATGGAAATGCCGAATGAGTAATACATAACCTCAAATTGCACTGAATGGAGTTTGAAGGCATAAACTAAAATCATTTCAGGGACACCCAGCCATGCAGCAGCCCTGCATGCGCTGGGAACAAGACACCTTTTACTGCAGGAGGCACCACATCTCCTGTGTTTGAGTATACCAGGACAGGCTCTCCCCTGGTCCCGTGATCCCTCTTGCAATATACCTGGCCTGTTCGTTCAGGGGCAGTGTGATGAGTTGGGTCTGACCCACTGAATGGTGAAGAAGGTTCTCTAGCCCTGGGCGTGCTCCATAGAGCAACCTTACGCACCCCTGCAAGCCATGCGGGTACTCCTCAGTCCAACCCTGCTCTGCAGTGCCCCTTCTCTCACATGGTTGATGGATTCCTAATATATGGCTTAAAGTGATGGCTTGAAGAAAACAGCAGCTAATAATAATTTTGAGTCTCACCTTTTCAGGAGACCAGGTTTCCTTGATTGATGAATGCAATCAAAAGTACAGTCGTGAAAGTGACTTTGACCCATCTCTTATCTAATTGACTTAAACAAAAACATTTAAAAATCAATATATGCACAACTGTAAAACACAGATATAAATGTTCACTATCCAGACCTCAAATCTCCTGTTTCCTTTCCTGTGTTCCTCAAGAATTTGTTTTTAATCTCCTCCTCATTAGAAGGGGGTTATGTTTTAAAAATGCAAAACCTTCAGCATCTTACTGAGAATTATCATGCATATATGAACTAGTTCTAGAATTGGGCTGCATATTTGTTAGATACATGTCTCTGAATTATTCAAGGAAAAAGCACCATATTCAAAAGTGGAAAAATCTAGAGGGCCTTTTCTATTACTTTGTCAATCCTGACTACTTTAGAAATATTGTGGTCCATTAACAGAGAGCACACATCAAAGTGAAGTTATAGGCATTCTCAGTGAACTGTTCACTAGTTCACCAGTTTTCTAATCACAGCTACATTTCCTCTGAATAGTCACACAACAGTATACTACTACTTGTGCTATACAAAGCATTTCTGTTGTTAGCATGCTGTGAAATGTGTGCGAGAAAAAGTAAAATAAGTCAACATACAGTTTTAAATATGTATGCACCTCTGTACTTTTGCAAAGAACTGTACAGTCACCAGCTTTTTTTGTCTTCATAATAGCAAATCCACATGGCGTTATTTGGACTACTTAAAGAAGAGAAATTCATGGTAAATACACATTGATAAAATCCTGGCAAGTAACTTCAAGATATTTAAGACACTAGTGTCTAAATGGAAGCTACAAATTAATAGCGATGAAATCCCAGTACAGAAACTATTGAGATTCTTATTCCAGAAAGCGATAATATGCATCTGGAGACAAGTTAATGATTTCATCACTCTGGCTCAGCTGATTTAACAAAGGCCACATGAATGAGGGGCAAGGCCAAGACTGGAGCTCCAGGCCTGCAGCGGTGAAGATGGCCTTTCCAGCAGTCAGTTATATCTGTTTTGTGCTGCTTTGTCAAATTAGCTGCCTACTTCATAGGACGCTGCATAGATCTTGGGGGAGCCAAACAGGGAAGCCAAGCAATGTCTGCAAATATGTATTGTCCAGCAGACATCAGAGGGAGTGACCCACATTGCTCCCTAAACCAAAGGTGATTAGCAGAACCAGGAACCAAAAGAAGAAATGATTGTGAGATAAACTTCAGTCCATTTACAGGTAGACAAGCCTTTGGCAGCTCTTCAGTGTCAAATTTGAACTCCTAAATATTTATTTGTAACCTGCAGCTTTTCTGTGGTCTGATTTACACTATGGGTCCACTGACTGTCCAATTGCTCATGCTTTATTCTTGCTGCTAAAATTAAACAGTGCTTATGAAAAAGTGCATAGTAATGTATGAAACCGTTCTGACCACAGACCGCCAAGTCTGAGGCTCACAAGCACCAACCTCAGCAGTAGCAGAGGCTTCCTGGCAGTGAGAATGTGTTAGGTGACACAAGAGCACCCTGCAAAAGCTGCCGCCCTTGAGCAGGGCAAAATCAGCGCCCCTTCACACCACACCAAGTAATTCCCTCCAAGGCATATGCACACACACCGGATTCACAAAGGTCACTGTATGAGTGAAGAAGGTCCATCATTCCTCCCAAGGAGAGCCTGGAGCTCACCGTCTGGCACCTACAGGTCTCTGTTCACAGCAAGGCAGCTGATGCTGCGTCCATCAGACTCCTTTTTCCATTACGTGTGCTCATCTCACAGCTGCACGGTGTCTCCTGGAGAAAACTCTTCCTTCCAATGTCAGAACGCTGCTGTGTACCTGCAGCAAATCAGATTTACGTCAGCCAAGCAGCACAGCTTCCTCCAAAACATGTCTCTGACTTTTGTCCTGCAGCTGGCAATTTGTTTCTGTTATTTAATACCGACAGTGACATGCTTGAATAACACTGTGGAGTAGTTTAATTAAAGTACTAGATAAACAAAACACTGCCTCTCTCTTGGAATCCAAACAGAACAGTCAGAGAATAAAAAATAAGGAAAAAAAAAAAAAAGAAAGAAACAATTAACACACACCAAACCTCCGATAAACCACTCAAGCAAAACAAGCTTCTCCCAGATCATGATGACGGCTCATTACAGAAAAATCTAACACTGCAAAGCAGCACACAGGGCTTTCAGTAATTACGATCATCTTCCCTACCTGCAGTGCAGTAGCAAGAGAACAAGCGTAAGGTGAAGCTCTGTAATGTATTGGTAGGTCAGCTGCTCTTCCCCAGCATTTAGAGGAAAAGTGCGGCCGGGTTTTCCTTAGCCGAAATGCCCTGATAAAATGGAGAGGCTCGAGTTTAAGTTCAGGACTGATGGAGAGGGTCTGGCAGCACCCTGTGCTGGAAGAGCCCCCAGAGACGTGTGAGGCAGCTGTGCTCATGAGGCAAAGCTGAGCTCACGACCTTGAGCGCACTGCGCGCATTGCCCTCGCAGTGAAGCTTGCAAGAGGAAGGTTAAGAGCAGCTCAGAAATATCAGGAGACAGAGCAGCAGCTGGGTGCAGGAATATCTTTACATAAAGGTGACCTCTAAGCTCTCAGCGGGGGCTAAGACTTTCATGCAGCAGTGTGGTGCAGAGGAGCATACCCCTGAAGTGCTTTAAATATTCTTAATGAAAATGGAGGGCTTTTCCCATTGCTGCTTCAGGAGTGAATAAAGTCTAGCACAGAAAGCAGAAAGTAAAAGATTCATTTAATTCACTTTGGAATATATAAAGACAATCACTATTTTAAAAATTAAGATAAGTAAATATCGTATTTCGGTCATCAGAGTACATCACTATTGCCATCCCAGGATCTCAGCCATAGGGAGGTACTAAATCCTATCAGACTCTAGAAGCAGAGAGTTCAGCATCTTTCTTTTTCCTCTCAGAAATAACACAGTCAAAAGCAGGCACACCAATAATGAACCAATGTAGCAGAACCCCAAGATCACAGACTTGAAAAGAAATCTATCTTTTAAGACTGTAACATAAATTGATGAAATAATATTTGACTGAAACAGACAGCTCAGAACTGAATTTAGCTGTCTCTTCTCGGTCTCCATAGATCCCACACCACCAAACAGTGGCAGTATTTTTGAAAATACATTTCATATCTGCATGCTATGTGGATTTCAAAGTTCAACCTCTAGGGGATTTTTAGCTAACAGACCTCTAAGAGGAAGGAGCAAGAGAAGACTGAGGAACCCACGCAATGATGCCTTGGGACAATGCCGCATACCTTCTACATAAAGGTCTATCAATGAGCTAAAATGGGAGACTTCTGCTCCAGCTTAATCCTTTTCAAGGGTTTGAACCCTTAACTCAGGAGAATGTCCTAGCTTTGGGGCTGCAAAAGGATCTGGATTGCACCATTCCCACCTTTCATGTTCCATCTAGCATGAACAGTTGTTAGGTCCAAAAACATCTGACCAGATTTCCATTACTTCAAACTGAGAGTATTTGCCCTTCCACAAGGTGGAAACTACAAGGTTTCAAAGTTAAATCTTAATTCAGAAATCATCTTGGTGCTCTGATGAGCTCTTCTTCACAGGTTTTTACTGACACAGTTATGCTACTGCAGGGTGCAAATAGTAAGTATGTCTGATTGACACATTATGCCAGTAGAGCTTCTAGCATTAATGCAGCTTGACCAGCCTATCTGCTGTTTGACCAATATAGCTTGTTCCACGTAGATGCTCATTTAATGTACTGCTACTGACTTAATATGCACCACTTCACAGATCCTGCTGAATTTCCTCTTGGAGCACTTATCTGCATTAATATATTGATATTTCTGTACTAGCAGAGCACTCCCAGAGCAAATATAACCTAAGTATCATTTAAATTTAATGAAACTTCAGTTCTCAAAACTAGATTTTAGACATATTTAGGCACCTAAAGATGAAACTGGGCGCTGAAGTACTTTTGAAAACTCAGTAGTACTAACATGCATCCTGACACATCCAATTTCTTTCCAAATCAAGACCTACACAAGTCATTTAGGATATGGTTATTGATTTGATTTAACTCAGGACTACTCCTGATGATGCAGGAAACTGGTAGTGTATACAAAACTAGAATCCACAAAAAGTAACTCATAGGGCTGTAGAGCAACCACAAAGCAACCTTTCTCCTCTTTAATTACTTATTTTATCCTTCGAATCAATACATCCTGGTCAAGAAATACCACACGTTTCAAATAAAATTTTATTAAACAAGTAGCAAAGTGTGTATGTCATCTGTAAAATCTAATAGGAAGGGAGACACCAGCTGTATATTTTTACAACCTTAATCATACTTTCCTTAGACTTATGGTGTTCTAATTTCTAGCTAACTATGGTTAGTAATTGTTTATTTACTGGATATTTATACATGCTTATTTCCATTCATACAACAGGCTTCCTAGCTCTTTATAATTTAAGACTTCCATTTACCATTTTGTAATACTAAGATCTTTTTTTAGTCCATAAGAAATTTGAAACACCTTATAATATATTCTCCTAAGGGAAAACTAGAATTTTCATAAGATACTGAGGGAGATATAATAGTTCTTTACACAAGCTACGTTTTGCCTGGAAATCTATACTTTGTTCAATATTTTAAATTGGTAGCTTTATTTAGTGCCTCTTCTAAAGATAATTACACTACTCAGGATTCATTATATTGCAGGGGGAAAAAAAAAGCTATAAAGGTACAGCAAATTAAATTTCAGGAGCATTTTTGTTTCTTAATTGATCAAAAGAATTTATAGAGCAAGGTAAAACTGTAATGACCATAGGTCTAATGGACATGTCAGCCTGTCTGGTCTGCAAACAGCAGGAAAGTCGTTGTATCAAACAAGCCAGAGGGCTAAATTCTGCCATTGCTTGTGTCTATGCTGTTACATTGAAATAAATGGGGTTATGCAAGTGTGTTTAAGAGCAGAGTTTGACCCATTGACTTTAGTGGAAATTGTGTTAGAGTATCTAAAAGAAGAAATGGGTCCTATTATCTATAACATAGCAAATTGAGAGCTAGGATCATTATGTCATTTACACTGGTAGGGGCTATTTGAAGTAATGATGCTGAGTTAATGTGAGCAGACATTCTTTCTGTCTTCCTAGTAATCTATCAGTTTGGTACAGCATATATTGTATATAGTGTGTACTATTTTAAAAAATTGTTCATTTTAAATGCATAATGTCCTGCATCTGTCTTTATTACGACCAAAACAATGGAAGTCTACCATAGCGCTCTACCAGTCAACTTCTATTTTTATTAAGGACAATTTCATTATTTTGCAATGAGGGACCTAATACATGCCCTCAAAATTACTAATGCAGATTGAGTTTCCTAGATGAATTAGTGAACTTCTATACTTTCTGAGAGTTTAACTTAATTCATGCACTTATCATGATAATGTACTTTATTATTTGTTACACCAGGCTGATGAATTCTCTGTAGGCAACGTGTAATTATTAGAGTACCTATTACAAGAATACTGAAAATTGCTATTATACGATGCCTCCATGCAGTTTACACCATCCTTTCTCTACTTCATCTCCTGACTCAGAGCTGTCATTTTGATCTGTCTCTATTAATTCAAGGAGGAAAGCTCTATTAAATTTTCGAATTATCTAATTATAGTGTTGATTTCACAGTAAGATATATGAAATAAAATAAGACAACTTGGCATTATTTTATCAGTATAACATTCCTTAAGGGACACCAGACACTATTCTAGATTCAACTCACTATGGGCAGCATAGCCAATAGCAAATGTGTTAGAAAGCATTAAATGCGGCCCACATTCTTCACTCAAATTACAATAACAATATGACAAAATTAAGGGATTTTCTGATTAACCCTTTTAACAAAGATATATCTCAAGCTTGCATCTTGCCATGTTGGTCAGAAAGAAACACGGAAAGCAACTAGAAATGCCAATTCAGCCTAGTCTACATCAGTTCAAAAGGAAACAAGACCAAAGAACCTATCGACAGGAAAAAAAAAGCCATTTTTTCTCCCTGTTGTTGTTTATTGTCCTGTCAGCTGGAATGAGAAAGTGAAATGAGACGTTTCAGAATATTTTTACAAATGACCACTGCTCCAGCGTACTCAAATGTTCATAAGCAGAAATGAAGAAGGGTGAGTGTTTAGGAACCTACCTATCAGAGGTATCTGTGCATGCCTCTACTCAGCAGTAAGGAGACAAACAGCGAGTATGCAATAATTCATTACTGGACTTAAAGCAATATGCTTGAATGATTTATATATACTTGTAGCCATCCCTGGAGGAAAATTCAAACCCACAAACAAGACAACCCCAGAGATTTACTGGGAAAGCACTTAAATCCTAGTGCAATTTGATTTTTATTTTTTTTTCTTATTCAAGTATTTATTTCTGCAGTTTTGTGATACCAGAATATTCCAACTACAAATAAAAAAAAAAAGAAAAAAAAAGTTTTTTTTCCTCATAAAATTAGAAAAGATTAAAGGTCATAAGCAGAAAGAACTCAAAGAGAAGAGAGCAAAAAAGAGACCCTAGCTTTCTTCATTCTTCATTTTTTTCAGTTCTTAGTATTTTCCAATTTTGAATTTGTAAGCCTAGTTTTAGGTCTTGTATGTCATGAATAAGTAAACAGCCTCTTTTGACACACATGACATGCTAGTCAGAAATGACTTCCAAGGCCTGAAGGGAGCCGAAATAATTCAGCCAAAACCAAAACCTGGACCATAGTCTCTTTGCCAGTGAGCTCAGCTAGTCACAGAAGTTATGGTCTTTTAGCAGTGCAAAATGGAAAAATAAAAAAAACAGCCAAACCTCCATACTCTCTTACTCTCTTCAGGTCCCTATCGGACTTATATACAATACTAATTTACAATACAGTGACTTTTGAAGTTGCTGTTTCACTTTAGAAGCATGGGAAAATTATATTTTGGGCATTTTTAATCAAAACCAAAACATATCAGTCCAAATGTTTACTGAAAAAAATACCCTACTTAAATCAGCTCAGTATAAAATTGCACTTTGTGCATGAAGCCCACAATTTTAAAGGTTAGTGCCTAGCGTCTAAAAGAGGGAACCTGCTCTCTTATCCATTGCCTTTAAGAAGTTCTCAGAAGTGTAAGAATACAGAAAGTTTCTGTAAATGAAGCATGATGCCTGTTCATGAGAAAAAAATGCATTTAATCTTTAGGAAAAACAGAGTTAATGTGTTTATAGACATTATACTCATTTTACCTAGAAAGGAATTATTCCACTCAGTTTGTTAAAGTCATAACAGTGAATTGGGCTAAACAAAAATAGGTGCTGTATCTTCTAAGCATTACTCAGCTTAGAAAAGAATTTCTAAGTCTTCAGAGGTCACCATGAATATTTCACATCCCATAGCTGTTGTTGTTACATATTTTTTGTTTTGTTTTTCAACAACAGAGGAAGATGTTTCTTCCATGTACACTTCTTAAGCCAGCATGGAGGAATTTCAGTTTATATTTCACTGATGAAGCACATCAGCAGCAGCAGATGGTAGTTGGAGCACAGCGAAGATATGGAGATATCAAAGGAGTTGGAAGAGAGGACCTGAGCACAATAAACTGCTGAATAAACCCTCCCTGAAGCAGGTATACACTTCTAAACATGTTTGCTTGCTAATTTTATTATGGGTTGTTCAGTTAATAAAGTAAAATAAATAAAATAAAATAAAATAAAATAAAATAAAATAAAATAAAATAAAATAAAATAAAATAAAATAAAATAAAATAAAAATAAAATAAAATAAATAATGTTGCATATTCCTTCACAACATATAACAAAACATTAAAAGAAACCCCCAGATATAATCATTTTTCTCATCTCTACACTCTACAGAAGTGTTACCCTGGTTTTGCAAATGCAGAGCTGAGTTGCAGAGAAATAGAGGGACCCTCCCTGAGAGTCTGTAGTTCTGCTTGAAATTCAACACAAGTCTCCCAGCTCTGGCTCGAACATGTTAACAGTGGTGCTGCCCACCTCCACCCTCCCTGATATTCCTTCTGTTTGTCTGTAGTCAGACTGTAGTAGTGAGCAATAATAGGTTCATTATAAATCTTGATATCAGTGATAATGAATAAGAGTTCATGGTGCTCATATCTGAATGTGGAGAAGGACAAGAACAAGTGATGAGCCAAGTCTGACGGAGGTTTAGGTGGCTAATCCCAGATCCTGGCAGAGGTTTGTTAGGAGCTTATGTGTCACAGGGGTGCGAAGAAACCTCAGGAGGTATCCAAAGTGAACCACATGGAGTCAGGTTTTGGTCAGGGTGGGTAAATGGAGTCCTGGGCTGCTCATAACCTTAGAAGAGATCCATGACACCATCTAGATGTATCCATAGTGACTTTTGCTAAGGAAGCTGATGCTTTAAATTTCATCATTGATAGCTGATGTTTTAGATTATCAGACTAAAGAAGTTCAGTTATAAAAGTGTCTAGAAAATCCCACAAAAGCTATGAATAACAGTCTTCTTTAATTCTACATGCTTCAGCTCTTAAGTCCTACATTCAGCTCCTAAATTCTTTACAAGGGCTTGTTCTTTGAGGCTAGTGTTGGTAAGACGCTAAAGAAATATTGGTAGGAGAAGATTTTCCACTGAGAAACATTTGTAAAAAGCAGAGCTCTGCTTGGTTGCTTAACTGCAGATCTCCAGAGGAAGTTTTTTCTTTGTCTGACATTGGGATGAGATAGATTGACTGGTTTAGCTTTGTTATTCTTACTCTGAAGGAGGAATTACGAGAAAGCTTATTTTAAACTGTTGGCTTGTCATTAAGTGAACAAGAAAATCTGACAACACAGTAATAAATCAGTATTGCCTGGAGGAAAGCTTGGAGCTGATAATAAAGTTTTTAAAATCTTTTTTTTTCTTTTAAGATATTAAAACTATTGTCAAAAAAAAGGACAAGATTTGAGTAATGGGCTGCATAATTAGCAAATTCTTTACTCAAGCGAATTACACAGGTGTTGATTTTAATTCACCCTGGATGAACAATGTAGAGTTAACCCTCCTATAGTGTGGCACCTTAATGCTATAAAATCAAGACTTTGATTGAAGTAAGAAAACAAAAAGGTTCCAACATTGAGAGGTACACACTACCATTGCAGAGATGATTAGCTTCTGGAGAAGCAAATAGAAAGACTTTGCTAATAACTGGTTTAACTTGAAAGAGCAAAAGTAACAGGTTAAAAATACTCAAGTATTTTTAAGTGTAGAATTGCTGACTGTTTTATACATCTCCAGAGTGGTGGCAACTTCCATGAAAGGAGCAGCACCAACACCTGGGGGAGTTGGAGGCAATATAGCCATTCCTCTTTGTCAGAAAAAGCCTCAAGATACGTGGGGTAGCAGGTATTTCAAGAAAAAAAAATGTAGGAAATAAGGGTGCACTTTTAACATACAGAATCTTTCTGGGATTTATTTTTCCCTTTGTATAATTTGTTTGTATTATTTTAGCACCAAGGGAACATAATCAAGATGGGGTTCCTAAAACCTGCATTCGAGCATTTGGGGAAACAGATGGAGCAGACGAACACTTACCACTTGTTTAAAAGTTAATGCACTGCAGTACTCCAGTCTTTGGGGTTGCTCTGTAATTTCTCAACAACTATCATGTGGTTAACTCCTGATAGGATCTGACTTTATAATAGCACCCTGTGAGGTCCCTCAAACTCCAGAGGAATAAAAGTACACAAGAATTGCCTCATTGAGTTTCAATTCATAATTTCCCCTATGACTGTCTAGATCACTCAAAATCTGATTACCCCATTGATTTTATTTATAAGCTTGTAGAAAAAGTAAGATTGTTACTAGCAGATGAACATACAGTTTATTACATTTTACTATATTGTATAATTTTTTCCATTTTTATTCGATGGGAATAATATTAAAAACATGCTGATTGTGAATATGAGCTTGCCAAATAACAAATGTTGTTTCCATAATTTTGTTTTTGAGCACGAATTGGATTCTTATTTTGACTCTTTATATTATTAATCAGGAAATGCAAAGCACTTCAACCACAAATCTTCTTTTTTTTCTTGCTATTATTTTATATATTCCAGATGATGAACAGATATACTACAACTGTTTCATTTACAACAAAGATGTAAACAATAATTGGACAAATTAATGCATGGTTAGTAATACATTATAGTTAATTGAATACAGAAAAAGAGACTGAGAATGAATTAAGTCCTTTACAGTTGTGTGCATTTTTGTGTAATGCATAGCAATTAAAGGTGTTTTATATTTATTTTTATTTAATTATTTATTTAGCATTGGACTAGGACATTTCATATCTAGAAAATTCAAAATGTTTTACATTCGTACATAAATATATTTTGTGTTAATAAAAACAGAGCATGGCAAAATACTTTCTATTTGAACGTCCTCCAAGGTCATACAGGAACCTCCAATCCCTTCATTATCATAGGCAAGAAAGACAGATTTCTGCAAGCTCTGTGTCCAGCCACTCACCTTTCCTCTCTTTCCTATGAACAAAGTTTTGAATTCTTTCTAAGCATATTAAAAGATAAAATGCAAATGTGGAGGGGATCCCCAGCATTCAATTCAGAGAGGAAGTGCTGAATCTTAAGCACAACTCAGATCTATCTAGTTTAACTTCCCCTCAAACACCTTCAAAGTAAAGTCTGAAATTTCCCACAGCCACACTGATAAGGGCATTATTCTTTGTGTTGACCAGTCCTGAAAATGCCGTCCCCTATATGTAATTGTCCTCTATACGATAATTGTAACATGTAATATATGTATAGTAGCTGAAGGCTGGGATTTCCTAATGCAGGACTCTAACAGCTTTCCTCCAAGAATAGTTCTGAAAGATATCTTTTTTTGCAGGAATCCAAGCTTTACAAGATTAAAAACCTACCAAAATTTGATTTCAATATCTTAATCAAAAAATCATACTCACAAAGACAGGAATAACAACAAAGATATCACATATACCAAGAACCAGTGGTTTTTATTTGCTGCTTAGGCCATGAGACTACACAGTAAAATGTCTTGATAGGATGTGCAGTAGATTTATTGCTGCTGAGCCAAGCAAACTGTTTTTATCTCTAAAAATATATACTCCTTTTATTATTGATAATACTCTGGGACTTAGCCTGTGGAGTGCTTGTTTGTAATTTTTTTTATATATCAAGAGACACTGTAAAACAAAACCCTAATAAGGGTCATATTCCATGATCCTCAGTCACAGCATATGTCAAAATCTGTATATAAATCTGTGTATGATGATTGTAGCAGTAATTCTCAAAGGAAAGGCTATAGGAGTTAGAGGTCAGTCACCCCAACCCCCTGTCACTCCAGAATGGATGGTTGCCTTTGAAACTGGTCTCTTTCCACAGCCAAAGGCATTAGTTTTGTGTATCTGCTTATATGAAATAGAGTTATCACTGCAGTAACAAATAACAGTAGTTATATTTTAAAAAATAATGAAATATTTCATTATAATGAAACATAAGGATCAATTTAGTAAAGGGCTTCATATGGAAATGGTACACTTGTCTTAGACATGGAAAAAAATTCTTAGAGGGAAACGGTGGCTCTTAAATTTGCAAATATGGAACTTTTCTGCATCTCATCTGCCTAGGACCTTAATGTTTCAAATCTTTACAAAGAGTTGTTATTCTCTCATGCATTTTGAATATTTATAACAAGTTCACTTCCGACTGCCCTTGACTCCTGTTAAAGGTAATTTCAATGTCACTAGCTAACAGCAGACTGCTCCAAACCTGAAGTCTGGCCATCCTGAAATAAACAGGATACTGGAATAATTTGATGGTAACCAAAATACCAATATATATTCTCCAAGGTAGAATCTATACTTTCATGTAACAGTTTAGGATGCCTTAAGCAGTGGTAGAGTGTTGATGAGAAAGTAATGTTTTCCAGTAGCCTGCATTAGTCAAAAGACTACTCTTAACAGAGGCAGTAGATCCCACGTTTGGGAGTCACAGGAATTTTATCACTTCTTTTTTGATGATTTACAGGGATTTAACTGGCATATGTTTGGACTTCATCAGTACATAATCTACTGGTGAGGACAAAATGCATGTCTGTGCTCACATCATCAACTTTCCAACTTCTTTGCCAGGAATAATCTTAGCAGTGTGGCTGAACTGAGTAGTAACTTTTTTGACATTAAGGGTTAATTAAAATTTCCACTCCAAAAAAAATGTGGTTTTTGATAGCAACCTTTGGGAAAAAACACTGCATAATCTATATTTCCTATCAAAGTCTCTCACGGTTGGGTCACTATTTAATTTCAGTATTTACTGCAGAAGAATATTGATTATATTACATTGCAAGTTTTCAGAAGGTGAAAAAAGAAAAAAAAAAGAGGAATTTTCAGTGAAGAAAATACTTTTTGTTTAAAAACAATGCTCTATACACTGAAATTTTCTCTCTGTTTTACTTTACATTCATGACCTGACTAGAAAGACTCAAGTAAATAAAATTTGCATGTCTCATCTCATTACCAATTTGGACTAAAACTACTAGAGCAGAGGCAGTTCCAACAACGTCCTTGGTCTCCTTCAGGGTGAAGGCTTCCTTGACTGCCAGACATCTCCTGTCTGAACTGGAGCTCCTGTCACAGTCATTGTCAAGAAGAAGGATGGCGGTACCAAATGACAACAGCTCCCATTGATCAGAAGGTCAGTTTTCACCAGCTGTAGTAAAAGTATCACTTTAGAAGTTTTCATATAGTCTTTTTCTTTTATGTATTTTGTTTAACCATACATTTGATTGCTGAAGTTCAATGCAAGTTTCGTGCACCTAGCAATAAGAAAAAAAAAAAAACACCTATTTTCCTATAATTTCTGGTTTGGTCTACTTCTTTGGTAGTGGGAAAATGGAGAGATTATGTGCATATAGCACAACTCAAAATAAGAGATTTAAAAGAGATATATTTCTAATTATGATGCCTGCTTTGTAACATGCCTTGAATTAACAATATAAACTTTAAAATTTGTGTGAAAACTCAAACATCTCACATCTGAAAGGTCAAATGACTCAAAAAGAAAAGTAAAATTACATTGCACTATATTTGCCGTATTCCCAGCAAGCAAAAAGTGTGAATTATGCTTGCTTTCAAGTAGCAGATTCATTTATGGATAAAAATCACATGAAAGAAACAATTATGAAGGAATTCTACAACTATCCAGCATTATCAAACCTTACCAGTAGCAAGGCTATAATAAAGCATAACAATTTTGCTATTCTTGGCAATATTTTTTATTTTTTCCCCTTAAATTAAATCTCTTTAAATTATGAGCTGTATGAGTCATCTATCTATTGTTTTTTAGAGAATATTTATTAAACCCCCTGCCAATAACCTAGGCTCCTATTTACTCTATAAAGCCAGAAATATATTTAATTTTTTCCATTTTCTAGAGTTTTAGTAAGTTTCTTCTATGGTTTTGGTCCATCCAGCAAATCCACAACATTCTCTTTACATAGAGAAAGCTTCTAATAACTTTGCAAATATCATCTAGATTTGCCTATGAGAGAGTTATTCCTATTTACATTGTATATACATCTAGTTCATTACAGTAGTGGAAACCATCAACCATAGCAATAGAGATTAATTTAAAAATAAATAAATAAATTAATTAATTAATTAAAGGCAGAATAAGATGAAATAAAACAAATTCTTAACTCTCAATTTCCATTTTATTTCATTCAACATTATGTTTTACAGGCACTATTTATGGTAACAAGGCTTTAATCTCTTTTTTTAAGCATTGGTCAACATTCTGCTCTATCATTTATTCACTCATCATAAGAGAAAGAGAAAAGATATGCAGTCAACTGAGAAATCTCATTTGTCATTGTTTCTATGAGGGAGGGTTTAATCCATAATATTCAAATGCTCCCACAGGCTTTGATAAGTATTTGTCATGGAAATCCTACTGACTTTGAATTAGATATAGAAGATTAGGGACTTAATATATCCTAATTTTTCCGTTCATAAACATAAACTTCATCTGATCTCTTAATAGGTTCGTCCCAACATCAGTTCTTACCTTAGGTGAAACACAGAGGTCAGACAGTTTAAAACTTAACACTAAAATGCTTAAGGCACATTTTTGCTGTAAGATTTATACACTCATTCTTACCATCAGTGAGACTTGTAATATCAAATCATGTCACTGAGGAGGTAGGATGACCAGTTGCATTTAAGCCAAGACCTTGTCTTTATAAATAAAAGCTCTGACTCTCTGCTGCTCTATGAGATTTCAAGTTAATTAATCCTTCAATTTTCTTGCTAATCACTCATTAATCCTGTCTTGATAATAATAATTTATGAGGTTTGTTATATAACTCACCTTGAATGATTCCAGTAAGTGAAACTTGTATGAGATTTCATGCTGCAGTTGCCACTGACAGAAATTTATAACATCTGGAGTGTCTTAGTTCCTCACTACCTCATTCACTGAGCAGGCTACTAACATAAGACCCATATGCCTGGGGTCATACTTCACATCTGTAATTGATGTCCTCTTGTCTACTGGAGCAGTCTGCTGTGCCCAGGAGATATTAAGATGAATGCTGCAATCATTTTTCTAGGGAAAAAAAAGTAAAAATTAGAAGTCTATAATTTCTTCAACACCAAAAAGGGGGTTAATAATGTCATGCAATAAAGCAGTCTGGCAAATTACAGATTTAGTTAAAACATCATTTTTAAGATTAGATAGGAAGAAGAGCTACTGAAAACATATCAGAAATTGTGATAAAAGCCTTAAAGACAACATAAAAGTTAAGTAAGAGATAATTTTTTTTCCCCAAATCTCTAGTTTTCTCTATATGGAAGTAACTGCCAGTCCCAACGACATTATACTTTCCCATAGGAAAGTAACCTACAAGTTTAATTAGCTTCAGAGTGACCAAACTCTTGGCTTTCTACCAAGGTCAAAGACTGATTTTATGGCATCATCACTGGTATACATGAACAATATTCTCCAGTTATGAATACAGAAAACTGGCAGAAAGAGAAGCCCTCTTTACATGGGTTATTTGGGACTGATGCTTATGATGTTTATGTCCACTGTCTTTAACCTCCTAGAAAACAGTTGACATAAGTTAATTGGAATTTTATGTTTATTTACATTGAAATATACTACTGTATTAGTAATGTGGCAAAAAAAGGCTTTCCTCTTAGCTTTTATGGAAACCATGTAATATGTAGTCTATGAATACCACTCTTCCTCTCCAGGTACATCAAGAAACACCTGCAGGGCTATGTGTCACTAAGTAGCTAAACACAGAGAGGAAAAGCACCTGAACCTTATTTAAGAGAAGGGCTGAAAAGGATAGTCTGCTTTATTTAGAAACGATCTTTCAAAAATACCCTTAGAAAGCTGTAAAACTTGGGACCTGAATCGCTCTTCATAAGAACCAAAGAACACAACAAGTCAGCACTGTAAAGATCACCCCATTTCGTGGGAAGTGTGTACAAACACATACGTAAGTGCACTGTGGAGCATATCCACTGTGGATACTGTGGAGTTGCCAACATTTCTTTTCTAAATCTTCCTGTTTTCTCCAGCATTGTATATTACACTGATCCCTTCCTAATGGAAGCTATTAAACCCTTTAAGGCCATAGAAAGCATTAAGTCCAAAACATATTACAGATAAGGTCCTTAGCGACTTGAACAGACTTATTTAAAAATTAATGAGTTTAAATAAATGCATTTTGATTCAATGATGTTAAGAGACATCCCTCTAATTTTAGACATCCAACTTTGGAACCTATGTTAGTAGCCAGCAGCCTCAGGCTTTTACCCAACCCTCCTAAAGTTTTGACAGCAGGTGGCTTGGTATTGCTTCATCCAAGTCTGGATTTTAAAGTGATGTTCAGAAATTAGACAGTCGTTGTGTGTTCTCTGTAGGGTCCATAGGGAAAGTTAGACCCCTCCAGAGGAATCTTCAGGTCTTATATAACCTGGAAATTATGTTTCTGCTTACTGACAAAAAACATTTGCCATTTTAAAAAAGTTTTTTCAATGTAAAAATACAGATAGCCAGCCCATCTATATGTCACATATCTAGTTGGAAAATTAATTCCTTGTATCACAAAACACTCCTTTTAAAGATGGAATATCTCCTGAGGAAGAAACAGCATAGAGTCTTTAAACCTGGAGGAGTGTCATGTATGAGAAAACATTCTAATAATGAATGAGAAAATATTCAAAGAATATTCGAAGAATGGTATTGTAAGTCCAGACAACTTTACTCATGGAAAAGCACTTAGAAAAGCAATATTTTCCACAGAGGCAAGAGAAAAATCAGTTATTACACCTGGGTCTTTGAAACGACAGAGTCTACAGACGCGTGAACAAAGAGGTAAAGCCTGAGACCAAAAGCCTGAAGCAAATCACACTGTGACAGCTACATCTGAACTGCTCCTTGTGCTCCTGAGAGCACAAGAAGAAAGCAAGTAGTCATCGAGGAAGGGTTCAGGCATGACAGATTTAGTCACCGTTTGTTCAAGAGTCAGTTTGATTAAACTACAACCGGATGCGTCCACATTTTTTTTAAACCTGAGCAGCTGAACTTGCTGTATATCAACTGGTAATGTGCATACATCCACTGAAAATTCAAGAGGCCCAAAGGCAGGTCATTTGGGCACAAAGGAAGAATAGATATGTGTGCTTTACTTGCAAAGCATTCCCCACTTTGCTACCACAGGTAGAGGATGGAACAACCAGCACAAGGTCCATGACTCACAGATCACATACAAGGGAGAAGACTGAAAAAAAAAATCAAAAAGAAAAACAAAAAAGGGGCATGCTCTTTAAAAAAAAAAAAAAAAACTCTCAAAAGCATGAGAGGGGCACTCAACTACTGCTACCGTGCTCAAGTGACTGAAGCTCCATAAAATGAGGCAGTTTGCCTACCAGGATTTCTGAGAAGGCAGATTTGAACCTGAAGGCAAAAGCCTTTAGACTGCAAGTAAATGCTAAAATACTCCATGCCATTGAACATTAATGCAGTCACCTGATTACCTTTGGTAGGAGCAAGTCCTTCAGGGCTGCATATGTGAAAATAAAATAAATCTAAATATATTTAATCTGATTATGAGGATGCAGAAAAGAGAAACAAACAAAAACCTAACAGATAATAGGTTATTCAAAACTAAAAATAAAAGTCTCCTATTTCTAATGACAAAATCTGTGAACAAAGAGGAAATCTTGCTTAGCCCACCTCATAACCTTCAGTGATGGAATGATTGGCTGGGCAGATGAGGACACAGCAATGGATGTTGTTTACCTTGACTTCAGCAAACCTTTAAACACTGTCTCCTAAAACATCCTCACAGGCAAGCTCAGGAATTTGGTCTAGATGAGCAGACAGTGAAGTGATTGAAAACTAACTGCTCAGAGGTTGTGATCAGCAGTACAAAGTTTAACTGGAGGCCTGTAGCTAGCAGTGTATCCCAGCCAACAGTAGCGAGTCCAATCCCATTCGATTTGTACATAGATGACCTGGATTAAGGGACTGAGTGCAGCCTCAGCAAGTTTGTTGATGATACAAATTTGGGAGGAGTGGCTGATACACCCAAAGACTGTGCTGCCATTCAGAGGGACCCCAACAGGCTGGAAAGATGGGCAAAGAGAAACCTCATGAGGTTCAACAGAAGGAAGATTGGGATCCTGCCTCAGAAATTACCTCATGCACAAATGTAAGCTGCGGTCAACCAGATGGAGAGCAGCTCTGCAGAAGAAGACCTGAGGCAGCAATGTGCCCATGTGAAAAAGACCAGTGGTATTTTGGGCTGCATTAGGAAGAGCATTGCCAAGAGGTCAAGGGAGATGACCACCTCCTCTACTCACCCTTGGCCAAGCCACATCTGGAGTGCTGTGACCAGTGCTGTGTTGCCCAGTACAAGAAAAACATGGAATTACTAATACAATGCACAAGCATTTTACATAAGTGTGCAAGCAATTTGATCACCAAAGGGGAAAAGAAAATGTGTGATGTATGTAAGAAGACCCCAGTAACAAAGCTGCCAGACCAAAGGTAAGCAAAAAGACTGCAAATAGGTAGGATAACCACCCAAACATGCAAGGATTACTAGCAAAACCAAAAATAAAATAAATTTTATCAGGAGCAGAGGGGATCAAGAATATAAGCAAGGAAAACAAGAGAAAGAAGAAGAGACGCCCACTTTGGTTTCGACTTTTCTCATCTCTCAAGCTAGATCACCTTCAAAGAAAAAGAAAAAGAAAATGAAGCCTTGATGTCCATCACAAATGGCCATGAAGGACCATAGGTAACTATGTGGCGTCATTAGGGATAATTATCTTATCTTACCGGCATCGAGCCAAGAAATAATTAAATACAAGGAAATGCTTAAAAGCAAATTAGGCAAATCAGGACTTAGCCAATTGCTGATGCAGTAGGTGATGGGCTACTCTAGATGTAGCACTCCTACCTGCAGTAACTATCTCCCCCAGCCCCTCTTAAGCAGAGCCGCCCTGTATTGCTCTTTCCTCCATCTGCCTCTCTAAGGAAGAAAGGCTCCCTAGGAGATAGGCTCTGGCTCTCCTTCTTTAGAATCAGGATTTCTGAAAGGCACCATGAATGATAAATTTACAGTAAAGGACTCAACTCTCATTTTTGTCACAAGCTATATACTATATACAAACTGTATATGACAGAAAGAACAAAAACAGTCATGGTAGTTAATGTGATTAATTATCATTTAATTCAGCAGGCCACTGGTAGTGGCGCTCCCAGAACCCTACTAGTAATGGGTCAGAATATTGTCACTAGAATGCATTTAATGAATGTGATTAATGACATAAGGGAGTGACATAGTGGGCACTCATTTTTCCTTAACTTTCCAGTGTTAAGCAGCTTTATCCACATCCTCAAAATGATAGATACACTTAATCAGTAGTAGTAGAAGACTCATTAAGTTCTCATTAAACTTCTATACCCTATGTATAACCTTGAACAATACATTAGATACTAATGAGCATAGTCTCCTTTCCCTGTGCACACAACTCTTATTAAGGCATTCCAGTAACACCACCGTGAGTGTGATGCAAAAACCTAGACAGAGATTCATGGTAATGGGGTTTCTGTACTGGCCTAAAAAAAATGTTACAGCTAGTGGAAGAGATGCAGTCTTAACACAGGCTGTATAGATAGTCTGTGTTTATTTGTACTACACTTGACTTCTAAACATGACCCTCATCCTCACTATATTAAATGCTATACAAACCCCAAATATTCACATAAGACATTGCAGTTGTGCTTAATCTAAAAATGACAATGTTACAGTACTCAGCCTCCACTGGTATTATTCCTTGTGTACAGAGTTAAATGTAGACTCAAAAGATTGCAAGCAAGTGTCTTTCAAACTATTCTTATAAAACCTCACATTTAAGGGTATAATTAATTATACAATGAAATTTTAAGCAGCAATACACCAGCAGGCAAACAAAAATAAGTACTTCTCAAGCTACTTCTCATCCAGGCCTGTTAGTGCTATTGTTACAAAGCACCAATACTGAAAGATCTCAGTGCTTACCAAAATAAGGAGGTCAGGCTGATAGGGATTTCAATTGTGATCAGTTGAATTATGTACTAAGGAGCTCCCACAAAGCTGTATTAGTTTTATTAAGCCACTGGGTTTAGTCTAATTGAGTCACCAAGTGCCCAAGAAAACAGCAACATAGTTTTTTCTATTTAATTTATTCAGACTCTAATATTCNAGTTTCCTTGATTTTCTTTTTCTTTGAAAATATGTCCTAAAGTAAAAAAGCATCTACACTTAAGGAGTAACTTGCGTTAGTACTGATCAATCAACTCAGTTCAACAAAGTGTTAAATTTATGCTTACATCAAAATTTATCTTAGTTAGACAAACAGCTTGATATCTAACCTAAAATTCACAATCTCTGCTCTCTCTGCAGTTAGTCCACAGAGGTATGTGGTAATTCACAGCATGCACTGAGTAACTTATTCTTTTTACAGGAGATAAAAGGACTCCCAGATTGGAATACAAGATACAAGATTCCAAAGTGTCACATTTAAGCAGTAAACCTAAAAGTTAATAATATTTTTCAGGCATTTTTTTCCTTTAAAAGTGTTTTCAATACTCCTATAATATTTCTTGGATAGCCTCTCATATTTCTTCAGCATCATTACAGCAAATGTTTGCATTGACTGTTCTATAGGCTATCAGGGAAACAGCATAGTTACACTCCTATGAAAAACATTGCCCTATTCAGCTTTTAGTAAGCTTCATTCTGTTCAAGTAGCCTCTGCAGCCTTAAATAATTTAAATGCACAATAGAGACCTGTACATTTTACAATAATTAATGCAGTATGAAACTAAACCTTCAAGCTTTAAGTTATCATGACAGTGGTCCCAACACACTTTAGGGATGGCAACTATGTCACAGTTTTCCTGATTCACTGTGGCCTCCAGCTTCTCCTGCTGGCTGCCCAGGCTCTGTGCATTGGTGTAGATGCACTTCAGCTGTGTTACTGAGCTCTCCCTCAAGCCTGCCATGCTGACCCTAGGCTCATCCCTAGCGATCCTGGTTTGAGCTCCTTGCCCTTCATACCTACATAAAAGCCCTCTCAGTGAGCCCCGCCAACTCCTGCACAAGGATTCTTTTCTCACTGCAGCACAGGTGAATCCCACATGTCACCAGGAGGCCTGGTGCTATATAGACTGTCCCATGCTTGAGAAATCCAAAATTTAACTGCTGACACCCGCCTCTCAGGCATGTGTTCCACAGGTGGCTTTTCCTGTTCCTCTCAGGGTCCTTCCCTGACACTGAGGGGAATGAGGAGAACACCTCCTGTGCTCCCACTCCCTCAACCCATCTCCCCAGTGCCCTGAAGTCCTATTTCGTGGACCTCAGACTTCTCTCGGCAACCTCATTGCTGCCAACATGCAAGACCAAAAGCAGGTAATACTGAGAGGGCTCTACAAGAGCTGGGAGCTTTCTAGCAATGGCCTTCACCTGGCCCCCAGGGAGGCAGCAGACTGCCCTGTTAGGAAGGCTCCAGGCAGCAATGGAAGCACATATCCATGGGATGTGCCCCTGCTGCAGGAATGACACTTGGCAAGCTCACAAGCCTTGCTGGGGAGGCCTCTGCCCCACCAAGAGGAAAGCCAGAGTCTTAGCTGCTTCTTGGCCCCTGCAGAGTCAGGCCTTACAAAAGACAAGCAAGACACCTTCAAGACACCTGGAAATATAATTGTGGGGGCACCATGAACAAGGGAAACTAGAGAGGTGGGGAGGAGTGAGCCCTCAGAACAGAAAAGGAAATATCTAGGAAGCAGCCGGAGGATATTTGGGGCAGGGAGTGTGATCTGATGATCTGAAAGTCAGGATGGGGAGGTCTCTTCTCTGCTGCTGCCTTCTCCAGCATCAGCTTGTCCTCCCCTGTGGTTTCCTCTGGGAGCAATCTCTGGCCTTCCAGCTTGCTCAGGGAGGAGAGGACAGGTTCTGAGAAGTTCCTGCGCAGCCTGCAGAGATCATTCTTCACACCAGTGAGTGGAGGGGTGGACACGCAGGCTGCAGAGGCGCTGCTGGAAACACCATGTGCCCCGTTGCGCTGCTCCATGCCACAGGCTGGGCTGCTGCCTTCAGCTGTCAGCTCAGGGCTCTGGCTGGCAGAAGCATCATGCCGAGGAGTCCCTGGGTGTTCTGTGGGAAGGAAGAGCCTCTTAGGGGGATTGGTGCGGCTGTGGGAACATCCAGGCAGCCATGCTCAAAAGCGGCCATGCCCTATCGAACGTCGTCTGAATGGGGCCAGTTGGTTTCTGCTCTGCAGTTCAAGCATGCTCCAGCCCAGCACAACCCTCCATGCATACTCCTACCTGTGAAGCTCTGGGGATGCCCCGGATCCTCCTCGGCCGAGGGAGGGCAGAGCAGGCTGACTTCCT